>CM052885.1:18421787-18453827 GCA_028534135.1 Potos flavus
TGTCTCTCCCCTGGACCTGGGGGATGGAAGGACATATCCCATCTGATAGTCATTCCCCAGGTCCAGGGGCATAGACCCTAAGAGACCTACCTTCTGGCCCTGCTCACAGTGGAAAGAGAATGGGTACCAGGCCTGAGATTGTGGGAGTGTCATTACCCTCTAGGAGACTATGGGATCCTTCAGTCTTGGGCAGATCACCATCTGAGGCTCTCCCTGACCCTATCCCCATCCCCAGGTTATTAGTGCATCAGTTTTCTGGTTCTGTTTCTTCACTCATACATCGATGGTGTTGATAGATGGTGACTTTTTCTGTAAAAAAAAAAAAAGGCTTGAGTCTCTCATGTCAGGAAGGTAAGAGCCTCTTCCATCCCAAATATCCATTTCTCCTCTTTTCCTGCCCCTCTTTGGCCTTCTCCCTTTCCCTGACTGCTTCTAGAAGCAAAATCACTATTCCCTCCCTCACTGGCCCCACATCACCTGTCTCGTCCCCACTGGCCTTCCCTGAGGACTCTGTTCCGGCCCCTTCCCCTTCTCCTTGGGGTTGTTGTTGGAGTCGTTGTCCTTGATGATATCATACTGACGGCAGAATAGCCCAATTACAGCTGAAACACAACAATACAATCTGCACCTTGATCTTGACCTCCCCACCCACAGCCTTGACGGGCAGTGAGATACCCACACAGTTTCTGGAAACTCCGAGAAGAACACCCTTGAATTTCCGGTGCTCATGTGCGAGCACCACCCTCTTAACCTTCCTCTCCTCAAACTTCTGCTCACCCCCCTCAACTAAGCATCTCCCCGCTCCATTTCCCTCCCTGCCTTTTCTCCCGACAGCCTTCACCGCCTCCCACCTTGACTGAGCCCCACTCCCCCAATCCTCGGTCCCCCGTCCAGCTGTTCACTCACCAGCCCACATGAGCAATACCACCACAATGATGACCACTTCCCCCGTCTGCAGCGGTCGCTCTCCATCCAGACCCTCTACTGTGATGTCACCTGAGAGAGAGGAGATAGACTCCAGGTTATGGGGCGTAGCCACAGAGCTCTTCCATGCAGACAGGTAAGGATGGAGAGTCTGGGGCCAGGCTTGCCCCTGGGAGCCCTTCTCTGGGAAGCTGTTGGTGGGCAGATAGTGAGAGACCAAAAAAGCAGGAAGCTTTCGGGTAAGTATTCACGCGGGCTGCGGCCACTGGGAACTGAGGGTGGGTGGGTAAAAGGAAGCTTCGAAGCCCTTCTCCCAAACGATTCATTATCGGCCTGTTTATACCCAGTCCCCTGCCAACCTTTTCCCTTCGTTTCTTGGCAGTATGATGAATTAAGTCATCCTTTTATTCATCTAAGCTAGACTGTCGCTTGTTTGGGGGAAGTAAACAAGAGGCTAAAGGGCAGGTAAAAAGCCAGAGAATCCAGAGCTTTCGGGAGTGGAGAATAGCTGAGCCCCTCACCTGGGCTTGAGCTGTTGGAGGGTAGCCGGTCAGAACCCTTGAGAGTTCGGAAGTGCACCCGAGGCCCTGGGGGGCTCTCTCCCCTAAGGCCGATGCTCCTGACCTGCACCGTGTAGTCGCTGTCTTCAGCCAGGCCCCAGAGGGCACAGGCCCGCGTGGTGGTGTTCACCTCCCGGATCACACGCTGCCCAGGGCCATTCTGTCGCTGCGGGGACATGATGGGACAGGAGGGCAGTCTCACACCAGTCCCGGGACTCTTGCACATCCAAGCACTCCACGGAGTAGGATGACAAGGGCAGCTTGAGCCAGGGAGCACCAGCTCCCAGATGCCCCCACCATGAGCAGGGGAGCTGTGGTCCCGGGTGGGGGTAACTGAAGGAAGCTTCACAGCTCCAAGGACACAGGTTGAGGGAGCAGAAGGGTGATTCATACTTGCTGGGAAATGGAGTAGCCAATGACGATGTTGCCTTCTGGGACGTCCCAGGACACAGTGGCCGAGTTGGCTCTGAGGTGAGTGACTGTCACATTCACAGGAGAGGGAGGCCGGTCTGTGGGTGTCAGAGTGTTAACAGCTTCCATCTACGAACTAGCTCTGCTTGACCCCACTATCCCTTTACTCACCTGCTCGCACAAAGCCCAGGTCACAACTGACCAGCAGGAGGACCGTAGGGCTTAAATATGGGGAGAGAGGCATCAGGGAAGCCATGGTCCCCACCGAGTCCGCTGGGAGGCACTGGGGCATCCGCTTGACATCCAGGCGGGGCTCCTGGAGGTGGCAGGAGTTGGGGGCGGGGGGGGGGGCGGGAGTCAAGGACTGCCCAGAACGCAAGGGTGGCAGCAGCCCTCCCGGGCTCCCCACCGCCCACAGCAGCCCCGGAACCCCCCCCTTCTCCCCACGCCTTCCCCGCCCCCGCATCACCCGGGCGTCCCCAGTGCGCGGCTCTGCCCGGCCCACACCCACCTCCGCCGGTCCTCGCGGTCGGTCAGGCCTCGGGGGGCTGCTCGGTGCCCAGAGGGCGGCCCATCGCCCGGCTCCGTAGCGCTGCCCCTACCCCATCCCGGCGCGGGCCCGGCGCGGCGGGCAGCGCGGGACCGAGCTGCGGGCAGAGGGCAGGCGGAGGCGTAGCGGGAGCGGGCCGCGGGGCTGCGGGGGCCCCCAGAGCTCGGACGGGCCGCGTAGTCTGTCCCTGAGCGGGGGGCGGTGCCGGCGCGGCCTGGCCAGTGGCCGAAGTCCCGGTGCGGGAGGCAGTGCGGCTGCTCCGCCGGCCCCTGCAGCGGGATGTGACCGTCCCGGCCAGCCAGCTAGCCGCCGCCTTCTGCAGAGCTGGCCCCGCTCGCTTCGCCGCAGCCCGACCGGGACGTGCCGGCCCGCCCCGCCCCGCTGGGGTTCTCGCCGCCGTCATCCCCCTCAACCCCCCTCCTCCGACCCGGTTCTCCCGGGGCTCCTCCCACGACCCTCCCATTGGCGGCCTCCCGGGTCCCCTTGTCTCTGATCCCGGCTCTGTCCGAGGAGCCTGCGGGGGCGTGGGGAGAGGCGCAGGTGCGAGGGTCTCGGGCACCTGGGAGAGCCCCTCCCTCCCCGGGTGGAATTAGCCAGGTTGGGAGGAGGAATTCCACCTCCCCTGCGGGAGGGGACAGAGTGGCGAGATAATTGTTCTAACAATCTCCTACTTGTAGACTGCGTCAGCTTTTAAATCTCTTCCCCATTCATAATCTGATACTGATTCTCTTTGCTCTCATTCATTCTTTAATTTATTGAACAAATATTTATTGAGCGTCACCTATGTGTCTGGGCATGTGAAGAGCTGGAGATACAGCGATTAAGACTGCTGGGTTAATAGGAGGGGAAATCTAAAGAGCAGCAACCTATCGTTCTTGTCTTAGCTCTGCCACTTAGTGCCTGGCGTGGAGAAATTGGTCATCTAAGTGTCAGGTTTCCTAAAATCAGAGCGTCCAGAACCTCATAGGGCTGTTGGCAGGATCCAATGAGATAATGTTGGGGGAATGTTTTTATAAATCTTATGACACTGTGTGAGTGAGGGATTATCATTAATTTGCACCAATCTGTTAGTTACTTCATTCATTTAACAAACATATAAATCCTTAAGCTACTTCATGAGATCTGGAGTAACAGCCTGGTTGTGAGTCCCCATTCTGTCAACTGTGTGATCTTCAGCAGTGACCTAACTTCTCTGAGCCTCAGTTTCACCATCTGAAAAATGAGGGTGTCAGTATGGTCTCCTTAGTGTTATCGTACCCAATGAGATACTGTATGTGAAAAGTGCATTGTTCAGTGTAAATAAATGTTGGCTAATGTTGTATTTAGGACAGATACTTTGGTTTCTAATTCTCACTGCAGCATTTCTATTTCTGTGGCACTTTTTTCCTGTAATATTCAGTTCAGCGTGTGCCCCCCTGGGGCTCCAAAGCTTCTGTTACCTTCCTTCTGAGATGAAAGAGTGAAATGGAGCAAGAGGGGCAGGGAGGACTGTGTATTCTGGGCATGTGATCAAGTCATGGCTCGGGTCCTCTGACCTCTGCTGTCCCTGAGGACCCTGATCTCTGGCCTCCTGATGCATCCTGGGCCCAGAGTACTCTTGCTCAGGGATTCTCACTGTCCTGGGACTGGGTATCATCCTGCACTTCCAAGCTCCAGGCCCTGCAGAGAAGAGGTCATTATGTCCAAAGGTTAAGAGTAATGAACCCCAGGTTTTCCTCTTCAGGGGCAAAGCAGAGGCAGGGCAGTCTGCATGCATGCCAAGAGGGACCCCTGAAACTTCCCCGGGGTGCCCAGAGGGCTGGGGGCCGGCTGACCAGGAAAGGGTGCAGGAAGAGGTACTCAGAGGGGGTGGTGCTCAGAGAGGCCAGGGTACTTGGGTTAATCATCACTGTGGCTCAGATAAGGCCCTGCCAGCTGGAAGCAGAGTTAGCGTGACAGAAGGCTTTGTGTGGCTGAAGACACAGGCACAACAGGGTGTCCAGAGCGTGCGACCATGCCGGGCACAAAACGGTTTCAACACGTAATTGAGACCCCAGAACCTGGCAAGTGGGAGGTGAGACCCCCTTCTCCATGTTGGTCTTCTGCACTGATTCCTAGAATCATTTCTCATTTGGACTTCCCTCCACCCTGGGTCTCTATTCTCCCTCTCCTCCTTCCCATCTTCCTTCCTGACCTTCCCCTGTTAGGCCCAGAGTACTGAGTGCAGGCTAAATCCTTGGATGGTGTGTGTATGTGTGTGTGTGTGTGTGTGTCCAAACCTTGTGCCTGCTGCCACTCCCCCCTCCAGATCAGCAGGCATGAATGAGGCTTTGGCTTCCTGTCTGTATCCTTGTGCCCCCTTCCCTCTAGTTGTCTGGGTATGAGGCAGCCCTGCCAATCACAGAGAAGTCAAACCCACTGACCCAGGACCTCGACAAAGCAGATGCCGAGCAAATTGTTCGATTGCTGGGACAATGTGATGCTGAGATCTTCCAGGAGGAGGGGCCAGTCATGCCCACGTACCAGGTGACCCAGATCCATCCCCTGGACACTGAAAATAAAGATGCCAACTCCATGCCAATGGTCCTTAGTGTTTGAGACCTGAGAGCCCCTCCACCGGAGAGCACCATTCGTTCCTCCCCCTCCCCCAAATCCACCGTCCTTTTCTCGGCTTCTGATTCCCGCCTGTCCCCTACAGCGACTATATAGTGAATCAATTCTGACCACGATGGTCCAAGTGGCTGGCAAAGTTCAGGAAGTGCTGAAGGTACAGAGTCTCTATCTGCTCCCCTCCTAACTTCTCTCCCCTCCACCTTTCTCTTCTCTTGGCTTCCACTTCTCATTTTCCTCCATCTCCGTTCTCCTTTCTCCCAGTCCTCCCTCTGGGCTCTTTATTGTCATCTTATTAATCAACAGTAATTATAATAACTATTATCTGCATCACACTCTATAATTGACATTGTGCTTTCACACTCATTACCTTTGCAAAAACCTGTGAAATTAGTGTGATTGTCTCCATTTTTTTTTCAGATAGGAAAACAAAGGATAATCACTGTAGCTTGCCCAAATATATCCAGCTAATAATTGCTGGGTAGCGCTGTTTTTTATTGAGTGATTGGTTGATGACAAAGCTGCTCTCAGTCCTTTCTGGAATGAGGAAGAGTTTGAATAAGCAGCTAAGCCAGAGTTGGGAGTCAGACTGAAGTTTTGTTCTCAAATCCTGGGATCTTTCTGTTCCATTTTGTCGTAAAAGGAGGGTTAAGAAGTCTCCCCAGTTGTTCTTCTGCTGCTGACAAAGAAGGAATGTGCTTCCCCCAACCTGAGCTAGGCCCTGGCAACCTAGGCAGTTTTTCTTTCTCAGGAGCCTGAGGGGGGGCTGGTGGTGCTGAGTGGAGGGGGCACCTCTGGCAGGATGGCATTTCTCATGTCGGTGAGTACCCTGATCCCCGATTTTCCTCCCTCTGCCTTCTCGGGGTGACCCTCAGGACCATAAATCTCATCATAGCTAAGCTCCTAGGTGGCCCCCTCGAGGCCTGGCTCCCTCTCTTCTCAAAGCTAGATCTCACCATGGAGCCCCCGTGTCTTCGGAACCCACCTGAGCCCCACCAGTCTATTGCACGTGTCTCTACATCCCAGGGACCCCCAATCCGTCACCTGCAAGTAGCATTTTAAGTACCCAATTCCAAGCAGTACTGGCTTAAGTGCTGGCCTGAGGGAATCCTCATACAGCCTCTACCCTTTAGGTGTCAAAATCCAAGATAATCGCTCCCTTCTCTATCTTCACTATTTCGTGTCTTTCTGCCCTGACAGGTCTCCTTCAACCAGCTGATGAAAGGTCTAGGACAGAAACCTCTTTACACCTACCTCATTGCAGGTGGTGACAGGTAAGCCAAGTTGGCCTATGAATATTTTCCTTGGCCTGGATAGTGTTTTCTAGAAATGTAATTTTAAGGCTTTCAGGTGGAGATTATGCCCAGTTTGCTTTGGTCCCCATCATTTCTTATTGC
This sequence comes from Potos flavus, assembly GCA_028534135.1. Lineage (NCBI taxonomy): Eukaryota > Metazoa > Chordata > Mammalia > Carnivora > Procyonidae > Potos > Potos flavus. The sequence continues at coordinate 18,428,219 of CM052885.1, forward strand.
CTTACACTTGACCCATTTCACATACTCACGTTACCTGACTGGCCCTTGTAGGTATTGGAGTTTTTCAGCCCTATAGAGCGTCTATCAAGGTATTTGGCAAATAGTAGGTGTTCAGTCAATGATAGCTTTCCCTTCATCCCTTTTTCTTAAAGCATTCCCTTTTCTGCCCTAGTATACCATAGGCTTCTGCTTTCAAACCAGTGCCACTGACCTTAAGTCTGTCCTCCTAGGTCTGTGGTAGCATCTAGGGAGGGGACAGAAGATAGTGCCCTGCATGGGATTGAAGAGCTGAAGAAGGTCTGTGTTTTCCCCTGATAGTCAACCAGACACCTCTGTCCATTCCTTCTCATCAGGACACCAAAGTCCCCATCCAGCCAAAGCCTATTCCCTCCCCCAGTCCTGACCCTGACATCCCCACGCAATAGGTTTGTATCCTAGAATCCTCCTGGTGGCACTGTCTCACCCACCCTCCTCTCCTAGGTGGCCGCTGGGAAGAAGAGGGTGATTGTCATTGGCATTTCGGTGGGACTCTCTGTGAGTGTGAAGACAGGCTGGGTGGATCCATTCTACAGGGAGGAAGGGGGTGGGGGCAGAATAGCATGGAAAATAGATTGATGAAGTGGCTGCTAGAAAACAGAAAGGGTTTGCACAAGGAATTTTGATTTTACTCTCACCGATTGAGATCCAGCTGCATGGATGTGGGATGACAGGGAAAGGATCCTATTTCAGAATACTTGTGTATCAATCCATTCAACAACTGAGGTAGATGGACTAGTCCCAGGGTCAGCAAACTACACTGGCAGGTCAATCGTGCCACTGTCTGTTTTTTGTAAATAAAGTTTTATTGAGATACAGCCATTTGTCTTTACATAAGATCTATGGCTGCTTCATGCTACAACAGTAGAGTTGAGTATTGCACAGTGTTTATAGGGCCCCCAAACCCTAAAATATTTACTCTCTTGCTCTCTACAGAAAAAGTTGACCTCTAGACCAGTCCTTTGCTACTTAAGCATGGTCCTTGCATAGCAACATCAGTATCTCCTAGGATTTGGTAGTAATGCAGAATCCCGGCCCCCCGCCCCAAGACCTATTGAGTCTGAATCTGCATTTTAACAAGATTCCAAGCACGGGACTCGGTGACCCCAATTTTCTCTCACCACTGCAGCATACTGATTCTAACAATTCACTAAGCAGAAACAAGTCTGACAATGCTAGATGCGGAAGGAGGCACACAAGGAGGGCAGGACACTGACCTTAAGGAACATGCAATTTAGTTCAGTAGTTTTTAAAATTAACCATACAGAGGAGTTCTTTGGGGGAACTTGTTAAAAATACAGGCCTGGGGGACGCCTGGGTGGCTCAGTTGGTTAAGCGGCTGCCTTCGGCTCAGGTCATGATCCCAGGGTCCTGGGATCAAGTCCCACATCGGGCTCCTTGCTCAGCAGGGAGCCTGCTTCTCCCTCTCCCTCTGCCTGCCTCTCTGCCTACTTGTGATCTCTCTCACTCTCTCTCTGACAAATAAATAAATAAATTCTTTAAAAAAAAAAAATACAGGCCTTGGGCTGTCCCCTTCCAATGCAGATCCAGTAGATCTTACCCGGGCCTGGGACTATGCATTTCTAACAAGCATTCTGAGGGATTCTGATGCTCCTGGGCCTCAGGCACCACTAGAGTAACCCCTCTCATCATGCCCTTTTTCTCCCCCTACCATCAGGCTCCCTTTGTGGCAGGCCAGATGGACTACTGCATGGACAACCCAGCCACCTTCTTGCCAGTCCTGGTTGGTTTCAACCCCGTGAACATGGCCAGGTGAGCCTACTGTATTGAAAGGCAGTGACTGGCCACACCCGTGGGGGAGGCCGAGAGGAAACCTGTCAAAATCTACAGTACAGCCACAAAGGGGAGGGCATGGTGGATATGGTCTTATTCGCCACATCTCAGAACATTAAAGTAAATATTGACTGTCCCTGAGCTTATGAGGTTTTTGTTTTCGGTGCGTTTTTGTTTTGTTTAGTTTTTGTTTCGTTTTTGGTTTTTTTTTGGTCCGTTGGTTGATTTAGTCTCTTGTTTCAGAAAGGATTGAAGGCAGCTTACAAAGACCACAGACAATACCAGAAAGCAGGCATTCAAAACAGGAAGCAAAGAGACAAGGAAAACAAGGGCCAGAAGATAGAATAGGGTCGGGAAAATGCGTACCACAAAGACGAGCATCTTTTCAAAGGAGCCGTGGGCGCTGAGTGGCCTCTGACTCCCCTTCACTCAACTCTCTTATTTTAGCACCCATTCTCCTTTGTCATCCTAGGCTCCCCTTGGGTCCCCCTCTGGCTACTCAAACCCCCACCCTGTCCCCCTTTCCTGAGAACTCTGTGCCACCCAATCACCTCCGCCTTATTGTCTACATAGATGGCCGCTTTGATCTCAGAGAAGGTCAGCATATGAAACCGATAGTGCTCAGGTGTGGTTCTCTGGATGTTCAGCCCCGGGAGTGTTAAAGCGAGAAGAAAGTAGATTCTTAGGCCCTTGTGCGAGAGCTCTGATGTCGCGTTAGGGTGAGGCCCTGAAATATCTTATTCTTTGAGACCATCCCTAGAGATGCTGGTGCCCAGCCAGGTGTGGGGAGCTCTGCTAACAGCCACTGGAGTGGGCCTCTTGATGAAGCTGAAGGCTTCCTGCCGCTGCAGTGCTCCAGTGAAGGCTCGTTGATTCCTCAAGAGCAGCTTTGCCATTCAGTGGTGGTCTTGGGGGGAGGGGCGGCCGGGTGCTTTCCGAGGTCCTTTTCTCAACTCCCAGATTCCAGGCTTGTAGTGTAATTCATGTGAAGATATAAATGAGTCTGAGATACTTTTAACCCTGCTCCTTTTAATGGAGGACTCTCCTTCACCAAAAATGTATCCGCTGCAGTGCATGCTAATTTCAGGCCCTGTGACTAAGTGAAATGAAGGATTTCAAACAATGTAGGCGTGGAGATCTTCCAGTTGTTCCTTAAAACAGTGGCTTCCAAACTTGGCTGATCTTCAGAGTCGTCTGAGAAGCATTTTAAAAATACAGATTCTTGGGCTCCACTCCAGAACTCCTGAAGCTGACTCTCAGGGTGGGCGTGGTATCCAGAAATGGGTAGTCTAAAAACAACAACAACAACGACAACAACAAAAACCCAAACTCCCCAGGTGATGTTGATGACTAGCCAAGTTTGGGAATTAAACCGCACAGTGAACCCTGGCTCCTTGCTCTGCTTAGGTCTCTAGGGACTTTCAGAAGTAGTTTGAGGACAAACGACAGGAAACACTTTTACAATATGTGAAACTTGTTTGCCCTCGAGGAAATACAAATGAAAAAATACAAAAATAGTTCAAGAAGGGGTAGACATTTTGCAGGGATGGGATGATAAGGGGAGGTTAGGGAGGCCTTATGCAGAAGTAACTCTCTGAGCTCCTGCCGCAGTGGGGGATTTGCGGAGTAGGGGATTGCTACCCCCTAGCAGAGTTGACCAGTAGAGGTCGACTACAGAAGATCCCCATTCTTTGAGATTCTATGGTTGCACCTGAGCAGGTAATGAATCTGATGTTCTTTTGTCCCCTTAGCACATTGTTTTGTTCAGGGTTAATTTATTCGAGAAATGTTTGCCAACTGTTAGATGCTATGCTTTATACCTTGCAGTCGTGTTCCTTCAGCAGGAACTGTTGTCCCTTCCTCTGGTCGTGAGGGGTTCACTATTTGGGGAGATGGCCAGAATATATTTCCAGGAATGGGAAGGGCTTCTGATGGACCTTAAGACTGAAAATAAAGTGGTAGTTTTGACATTCTGTTGATAGGCACTCCTCCAGGGGCCTAGAGAGACTTGTGGGTAGTATGGCCATGGCAGTGGGACATGGGCAAGGACCGGGACACCAGAATGGTCTCAGGCTGGAGCTTTAGACTTGAGTGTTGGCTTTGCTCTGGGACTAAATTGCTGAATATTTTCTAACCCTTGTCCTTGGGCTTTAGGGACACGGTGCCCCTAGGAGCTCCAAAGCACATCTCTAGGAGAATGTTGATGTTAGACCCCAATCTCAATGTGGTCTTTGATCCCGACTCCCATCTGAGTCCCTTCCTTTAGAGTCTCACAATCTCCCCACCTCTCTCTGGGCCCCAGAAATGACCCCATAGAAGACTGGAGTTCCACATTCCGACAAATAGCAGAGCGGATGCAGAAACTGCAAGAGAAACAGGAAGCTTTCGTGCTCAATCCTGCAATTGGGGTAGGATGTTCCCCACCCCCACCTAGGGAACGCTTGCCACCTCCCAGACGCCTCTGATTTTGTTCCATCTTGTCTGGATTCCTGGCATTGTGTGTCAGCTAAACTGTCGTAAAGCAAATCCTATTTTCCCATTTCCTCGTTCACCTTAAGATGTTGTATTTCCATCCTGACCCTGTCTCCTAAATCCGTAATCATTAAACACCTAACACATCTAGGGCAGGTTTCCTGCTTGAAGAACCGCTTTTGCATCTGTGACTAGAGAGGATTGAATGGAATGGTGAATTGCTTTCTGTTTCTCTTACGGTTTAGTTTCAAATACAGCTTTAAAACAAGGGAATGCGGTTTCATGCTTCTGCCTTTCTACTCCTCTCCAAAACCGGGTGGGCCTTCCAAGCCTCCCGTGCTCCTGTGCCTCTTTCTCTGGAGCCTGGTCTACCCTCACTTTGACTTGACAAGGCCATCAGGCGAGTGCCTGCCCCTGGCCCTCTCTGCCAGAGATGGGCACATCTGTGACATTCTCCTTGCCCTTCCTTCTGTGAGATGGGAAGGTAGCCGCACTGTGTGAGGTCCGTATCTTTCAGTTCTGAGGCGCTCATCTCTCCTCCCGTCTGCAGTTGTTCACTTTTTTTTTTTAAGATTTTTTATTTATTTATTTGACAGAGAGAGATGACAAGTAGGCAGAGAGGCAGGCAGAGAGAGAGAGGAGGAAGCAGGCTCCCTGCTGAGCAGAGAGCCCGATGCCGATGCCAGGGCTCGATCCCAGGACCCTGAGATCATGACCTGAGCCGAAGGCAGAGGCTTTAACCCACTGAGCCACCCAGGCGCCTCTGCAGTTGTTTACTTTTAATCTCCTTTTCTCAGACACTGCTTTGATCATTCTTTTTGCAATAATCTCTTTACGCTTGGTGCGTCGTGTTACATCCCTGTCGGTTACAATGGCTGCTTCATTGGTCTGAATGAAAGTCTCTCATTGGTCTGTCCAAAGGATGTGAAATGTGGTGTTTGCAGTGACAAACCGCTATTTTAAAAAATGGAGGGTTGGATGGGAAGAAACTTAAAGCAAACAAACAAACATAACCCTCTCCAAAAAAACACTTATGTCCTGCTAATGGGACACCCAATCACTGTGGCTTCCTCCTTAGAGTCCTGAATGTGCCATAGGAATGACCAGAGGTGGCCCTTACCCTCTTTCTTCTTCTCTCAGTGAAGCCCTCAACCCAGCACTCCTCATAGCCCCTGGGGCACCCCCAGTCCTGCTGAATGCAGGCCCAGGGGCCTCTAACCAGAGCGCATGCCCAGGAATCACTAACCAGACTCCGTGCCAGGGGCCACTAACCAGAGTGCAAGCCCAGCGGTCACTAATTAGTGAACTCCAGGATCCTCCTTCCTCTCCCAATCCCTCCCGGGTGTCATCGCCTCCTCAGCCCGAGGGCCTCAGTGGCTCATCCCGGATGAAAGGTGGAAGCGCGACCAAGATCCTGCTGGAAACCTTGCTACTGGCAGCCCATAAGACTGTGGACCGGGGCATCGCAGCCTCTCAGAGGTAGGGAGGCTCTGGATGAGAGAGAGATCAGAGTCAGGCAGGTCGGTACGGGTTGGGGCATGGCAAGTCCAGATGCAGAGATGGGTTAATGGCAGTAAGACTGAGGCCCCAGCACTCGCCCGTGGGAAAAGAGCTGGCATGGGGCTCTTAACACACAGAGTCTCAATTGTTTCCAGTGGACCCTGGACTCCTCAGGTCCCACTAATCTCTGTACCCACCTGGGACATCCAAAGCTGACCTAGTTTCAGAGAGTCTTTGACTTCGGGATGGTCTAGGTCATGCAGGAAGAGCTCCTTCTCCTGGGGGCCTGCGTCCCTTACCGGGGTCTCTGGCCTGGCTCCCAGAATCCCCACTTGCCCACTCTGATCCCATCCTCCTCTCACGGCTCTCTTAATGTCCTTCACCCTCTGTCGGCTCTTTGTGTTCTGCTCACGGAAGCCCTTTCTGTCCTCTGTCATGCATTCTGACAGTACTCACTGCACCTCCACCAGGGACCAGCAGAAGTTAGTTTTAAGGGAATCGTGTCTTCCCCTGGGCAGGGGTGGGTACCCATGCTTTCTGAGGGAGCCATGCACCCCGGGAGCCGGTGGCCTTTCTCCCAGGTGCCTTCTGGAAATCCTGCGGACATTTGAGCGGGCTCATCAGGTGACCTATAGTCAAAGCCCGAAAATCGCTGCCCTGATGAAGCAAGCCAGCACCAGGTGTGTGGAAACGTGTTTGGAGGGGGGAGGTGGCGTGGATGGGGTATGTCCTGAGAGCAGCGGAGACTCTACAAGACTCATTAACACGGCGAAGGGAGCAGGTGTGCGTGGCGGAGGGTTGCGGTAACCTTTCTGTTGGTTTGCACCTGTGCTCGGCCATGTGCATCTTTCTCTGATCCCTGGTCTTTTCTCACTGTGATCTCTCCTCTCGTGTCCTGACCTCTGGCCCATGCTCAGCCTGGAGAACAAAGGCCGCGTGTACCTGGTTGGCTGGCAGACCCTGGGCATCATTGCCATCATGGATGGAGTCGAGTGCATCCACACCTTTGGTGCTGGTGGGACCCCAGTCCGGACTTTCTTCCTGGCTCCTCCTGAATGCAAACCGATTTCCTCCCCCCACCCCCAACCCATGGGGGTTCCTCATTCGATGTCCATCCTGTCCTATCTGAATAGGCATTTCAGTCAAATGCTCCTTCCTTTGAACCCCTACTCAGGCCTTGGTCCCTCAACTCCCAGCCCTGCTTAGCTGTGGCCTCCCATGTGTGTGACACCTTGCCCTACACCCCACTTGCCACTTCCCTCCAAGCCCCATTAACGTTCCCCCAAGCCTAGAACCTTTCTTTCCTATAAAGCCCATCACTCCTTTCTCCCTGTCCTTAAACTTTCCAGACTTCCGAGATGTCCGCGGCTTTCTCATTGGCGATCACAGTGATATGTTTAACCAGAAGACTGAGCTCATCGACCAGGTGGGAGGATGACGGGACATGGGGGAGGTCGTGAAGGTGACTGGTGCGCAGAGAGTGGGAGGTAGGGGGAGGTGGAGACAGGTGGGGGAGTATAACAGGGCGAACAGTCCAGAGAAGGGAATACAGGTTAGAGGTTGGGAGGCTTTGGAGAAGCACAGGGAGGGTGGAAAGCTCTGGATTCCCCCTCTAAAGTTGGCTCTAGTCCAGTGCTCTTCCCTCAACTTGCTGCATCATCTTGGGCAAAACACTTTACCTCCTAGAACCTCAGTTCTTTCGTCTGTATACAAACACGCTGTATGAGAGGTCCTGTGAGGCCCTCTGCGGTCTCCAGGTCTATGTGCTGGAGTTTCCCATGGGGGGCCTCCCATCTTTTTGTGCCCAGGGTCCCCAGTTCTCCTTCTCCCAAGAGGACTTCCTGACTTCCATCTTGCCATCCCTCACAGAAATTGACACTGTGGTCTTCATTTTCACCCTGGATGGTGAGAGGGAAGACGGGAGCGGTGGGGTGAGCAGATGGAGGGGAGTGACTCGGGGAACTGTCATTTTTCTGGGTCTTAAGGCACCTGCTCCGAGGGAGGGACAGGGGCACGTGTCCCGACTGGACCCCAGGGAACAGGAAGAACAGCTCAACGGCTGGCCTTTCATCTCTGTTGCCCTCCCCTCTCCTAGACAACCTCACGGAGGTGCAGACGCTGGTGGAGCAGGTGAAGGAGAAGACTGCCAACGTCCAGGCCTTGGTGCACAGCACCGTGGGGCAGACTCTGCCGGTGAGGGTCCAGCCTCGAGGGCGGAACCTGGGGTGGCAGTTACAGCAAGGCCTTCCTGGGGATGCTGCTCCGGCTCCCCTCTCTCTCTCTCTTTCTCCAGACCCCTCTGAAGACCCTCTTCCCCTCCATCATCAGCATCATGTGGCCACTGCTTTTCTTCGAATACGAAGGGAATTTCATCCAGGTATGGGGAATGAGAGGGCATTATCTGCGCTGAGGGACTCAGAGGGGGAAGGGTTCCAGAAATTAGAAAACTCAAGGCTGGAGGGTGGAAAGCTCTGTTGGACTTCCCGAAAGCCAGCTGGACAAGTTCTTGTGTTATCAGGTCACTGGTCAGAGTTTCCAAGGCAATGGCTCAGTTCTCTCCAGGAATATGCAAAAAAGACAAGCCAGGCCACCAATCACCTGATAGATACTCATGTGTCCCTTGTTACAGGGTCATTGTCGATATTATAGTCATCCTCAATACACAAAAGTCTTTAAGGCACATCCTTGCAAGTTCACTATGCTGAATTCACTGTAGACAATATTATACTGATATTGTCCGTAATATAATGAAATTATAATTTCACTAATTTTCACTAATTATAATTTATTATAATATTTGTAATTATAATTTTCACTAATTATAATTTCACTCCCGAAGCACTGATAATGTTTGGGCAAAGCATTATCAGTATAAGCACTGATAATAATCATGGAAATAATTATCAATCTGGGTGCACTTTGCAGTTTAGTTTGGAGAGGTCATTGGGACATCTGAGCGTCAGTTCAGCTGTGCTTTGTGGCCCAAGAAAGAAGGCAGTTTTACATCTGTGGTTCCTCCGTTTTCTCACCCGACACCTGTCCACCATCCACAGGGCACAACCAGGGCCCCGAAGGGTTGCACTGGAGAGATGTGGTCTCATCCATTATTCAGATCACCTCCTCCAGGAAGCTTCCTGACTTGACCAAACAGCTGCCATGCTTTCTTACCTGCACTCAGAACTCAAAGGAAGCCTCTGAGTGGGGGATCCATGCTCCTTCCAATGTGTACCTTTGTCTTGCCTTCCAAATGGTGTTCGTTGGTCACAGCTCTACTTTTTTGATATACTTTCCACATTCGTTGTCTCCTTTGACATCTCACATCTTCTAAGAAGTCTTCTCCGATGAAACCCGCCTTGTCTAGACCCCTCCTTGATGTGAGATACCTTCCACACTTCCAGGTTCCACTGTACAGTCGTCATACCTAATACACATGTAGGCCTCTGGACTTTACAAACTATTTCATTTATTTTTTTTATTTTTTATTTTTTAAAAGATTTTATTTATTTATTTGTCAGAGAGAGAGAGAGCACAAGCAGGCAGAGAGGCAGGCAGAGGCAGAGGGAGAAGCAGGCTCCCTGACGAGCAAGGAGCCCAATGCGGGACTCGATCCCAGGACCCTGGGATCATGACCTGAACCGAAGGCAGCTGCTTAACCAACTGAGCCACCCAGGCGTCCCAAACTATTTCATTTATAATATCATTTCTCATAACGGGCTCCTAAGGGATGTAGGTTTTTTCCCCCATCATCTCAGATAAGGAGGCTGAAACTAAGAGATTAAGGCATTGTCATCACAGCCACATGGCTAAAGCAGGAGTCAGGACTCGAACCCTGGCCTTGTGACTCTTAAGGCCATGGTTTATTTCACTTTACAGTATAAATTTCAACCATATCCAGGAGTTGAGCCAGATTCTTTTATTCATTCAGTCAACAAATATTTTTTAAGCATCTATCACATGCCAGGTCCTATTCCAGGGATAGGGGATATAGTAGGGAATGTGATCTTTTGAAAAAGATCTGTGTTTTTAAAGAAAATCGTAATTATAATAGCAATATTTATATTGTAAACACTGCAGAAAATACAGAAATCAAAAGAAGGAGCAAAGCATCCATAACAACCTTCTTCCAAAAACCACTTAGACAAAATTTGGAAAATATCCCTCTAGGCTTTTTTAGGCACATGTAAATATATTTATACAAAAATAGGACCATATTTGCCATGCTGTTTTTAACTTGCTTCTCTTCATTGAAAATTATGAACACCTTTCTGTACAAATATATCCATATCATCATTTTGTTTAAGATTTTTCTTTATGCATTTGAGAGAGAGAGAGCACGAGTAGGGGCGGGGCAGAGGGAGAAGTGCGCTTCCTGCTGAAGGCAGAGCCCACCGCAGGTGCTCAATCCCAGGACCTGACGTCATGACCTGAGCTGAAGTCAGACACTTAACTAACTGAGCCACCCAGGTGCCCCTAATGCAAATTCCTTTGACGACTATGCAAATTGGCCGCTTAAAGATATATATTGGTTATTACTTTTTTTTCCTATATTGTGTTACTTCTTCATACCTTTTGGGCATATTCACCCATTTTGGGGGCATATTTAATTTTTTCTTACTAATTTATAAGAAGGAGTATATAGAGCAAGGACAGTAGCCTTTTTTTTCCCTGTTCTATGTTTTCGTCTAGTTTATTACTATTTTTTATTTCTCCATTTTTGATGTAGAGATGTTTTCTTTACATTTTTACATAGTCACATCAATCAGTCTTTTTTTGGTGTGTATAGCTTCTGTCTTTTGCTTGATTCTGGTTTGTATCTTTCCAGATATATTGCAATTGTTTGAAATAAAGAGGCTTCCATTAGTAAATCTTTAGTTGCAGAAATATTTTTGATGCAAACTCCTTCCACACTTTTATTTTGGAAAATTTTCCACCCTACAGAAAAATTGCCAAAACAGTAAGCACCCATACAATTTTCCCTAGATTCACCAATCTTTTTTTTTTTTTTTTTTAAGATTTCATTTATTTATTTGACAGAGAGCGAGCACACAAGCAGGGGGAGTGGCAGGCAGAGGGAGAGGGAGAAGGAGAAGCAGGCTTCCCACTGAGCAGGGAGCCTGACGTGGGGCTCAATCCAGGACCCGAGAATCGTGACCTGAGCTGAAGGCAGATGCCCAACCAACTGAGCCACCCAGGTGCCCCTAAATTCACCAATCTTTAACATTTTACCACATCTGCTTCATCCCTCTTTTCCTCTGAATTATTTGAAAGATACTTGGAGATAAGATGACACTTGACACAAATTACTGTGTCCCCTAAGAACAAGGACGTTTGTCTACATAACCACAATATAGTTTTCACACCCAGGAAAAAGGACAGTGAATATGATTATCGAATATGCAGACCATATTCAAATTTCCTCAATTATCCCTGCATTATTTTTATTTCCAGGTCCAGGATCCAATCAGAGATAATGCGTTGCACTTATTAGGTCTCTTTAGTTTCCTTTAATCTAGATGAATTCTTTAGCTGTTTTTTGTCTTTTATGACATTGAAAGTATAGGAGTCTGGACCCATTGTTTTCCGGAATGTGCTTCACCTTGGATCTGCCCGATTGTTTCTTCATTATATTCAGGTGAAGTGTTTTGGCAGGAGTGCTGCCTAGACGAGGCTGTAGCCTTTGTTAGTGTATCGCATTGGGAGATGCCAGATGTCAGTTCATTCCTTTATTGGTGATGTTATGTTTGATCACTTACTCAAAGTAGTGTCAGATTTCTTTTCTTTTTCTTTTTTAAGATTTTATTTATTTGAGAGAGGCAGAGAGAGAATATTTTAGTGGCAGGGGAGGGGAAGGGGGAGAGGGGGAAGCAGACTCCCCACTGAGCAGGGAGCCCAATGTGGGACTCGATCCCAGGAACCCAAGATCATGACCGGAGCTGAAGGCAGAAGCTTAACCAACTGAGCCACCCCGGTAGTGTCAGATTTCTTTGCATCCTGTTCCTTGTTGATCTTTCACCCGATGGTTTTAGCATCCACAGATGATTCTTGGTTGAATCAATTTATTACTATGGTGGTTTTTAAATCGTGATTTTCTATTTCTATCTTTCTGTCTACATTTATTAGTTGGTATTCTGTAAAGAAAATCTTCCTTCTCTCCCCACCCTGTCTACATTTATTTAGACTCAGTATGGACTCATGAATTTTTTTTTAAGATTTATTTATTTGACAGAGAGGAGAGATCACAAGTAGGCAGAGAGGCAGGCAGAGAGAGAGGGAAGTAGGCTCCCTGCTGAGCAGAGAGCCCGATGCGGGGCTCGATCCTAGGACCGAGATCATGACCTGAGCCGAAGGCGGAGGCCCAACCCACTGAGCCACCCAGGCGCCCCTGGACTCATGAATTTTTTGTTGTTAAATGTGTTTTAATCCATTCCTGTCATTATTGATTTTAATACTCAAAATGAGAGCTTATTCAAGCTGGCCCCTTTGTCCTTGTGACATATTCGCATTAGTGTTGGAATACTCTTTGCTGTGTTTCTTTTTGGAAAAAAAAATCACCTTTTCTCTAATGCAAAAGGGTAGCATTATAGTAGCATGATAGTCTTTTGTGCCTTGCGTGTTTTCTTAACAAGATATCTTGGAAATCACTCCACTTCAGTTTCTAAATCTCTTTCTTATTATTTACCTGTGTGTGTGTGTATATATAGATGTGTGTCTGTACAATAGTGTCCCCAGCCATCTATGTAGGAGTACAGAAATGTTGTCCCAGGTTCACCTTGTACTTTTCCCGGTTCCACTCCTGGCTGGAATCTGTAATTTTCAAGGAGCCCAGGTGGCTGTCGGTGGGGATTGGTACAGCAGTCCCGCCTTCTCATGGTTTTGCTTTCCATGGCTTCATTTACCCCAGTCCACTGGTAGTCCAGAAGCAGATGATCCCCTTACGGATCGCCAAAGGGTCAGTAGTAGCCTAACGCTATGTCGTGATGCCTACGTCATTCCCGTCCCTCCATCTCATCTAGCAGCCATTTTGTCATCTCACATCGTCACCAGAAGGGGAAGGCTGAATAGAGTACAATAAGACATTTTGAGAGAGAGACCCCAGTCACATAACTTTTATCATAGTATGCTGTTATAATTGTTCTATTTTATTATTAGTGGTGTTCATCTCTTCCTGTGCCTAATGCATAAACTAATCTTTATCATTGGTATGTATGTATAGGAAAAAAGTGGTATATGTATGGGTCCATACTGTCTACAGTGGCAGGCGTCCACTGGGGGTCTGGAACTTATCCCCGTGGGTAAGTGGGGGCTGCTGTATTTAGAAACCTAGGTGCTAGGTACGCTCATTGCTACTGCTGACTTGGCCTCTAAGCAAAATTGTTTGGTAGAAAGAACAAGGAAATACAGGGACCCCTGGGTGGCTCAGTCAGTTAAATGTTGGACTCTTGATTTTGGTTCAGGTTATGACCTCGGGGTCATGAGATTGAGCTGCACATCTGGTTCCAAGCTCAGCGTAGAGTCTGCTTAAAATTCTCTCTCTCCCTCTGCCCCTCTCCCTGCTTGCATGTGTGCGCATGCTCTCTTTCTCCTCTCTATCTCAAAAAAAAAAAAGAAAGAAAGAAAGAAAGAAAGAACAAGGAAATACAGTTGATCTTGAACAACATGAGGGTTAGAAGCATTGGCACTCCACACAGTTGAAAATCCCTGCATAACTTTTGACTCCCCCAAACTTATAATAGCTTCCTCTTGACCAGAAGCCTTCCCAGTAACATAAACAGTCAATTAACACATATTTTTAAAGTTATATGTATTATATGCTGAATCCTTACAATAAAATAAGCTAGAGAAAAGAAAATGTTAAGAAAATAATACAGAGGGGTGCCTGGGTGGCTCAGTGGTTAAGCGTCTGCCTTTGGTTCAGGTCATGATCCCAGGGTCCTGGAATCGAGCCCCGCATCAGGCTCCCTGCTTGGTGGGAAGCCCGCTTCTCCCTCTCCCACTCCCCCTGCTTGTGTTCCCTCTCTTGCTGTGTCTCTCTGTCAAATAAATAAATAAAATCTTAAAAAAAAAGGAAAATCACACAGAAAATTCATTTATAGTACCACACTGTATTTATTGAAAAAAAATCTGCATGTAAGTGGACCCGTGCAGTTCAAACCCTCGTTGTCCAAGGGTCAACTATATATTTTTTTTCTCATAAGTACATATATATATATACACATTTATGAGTGTATATATGTTCCCCTTCCTGTTTTCCCTTAGTGAGAGTGTCGATTCCCAACATCATCAATATATTTATCCATTTCCTTAGTCCTACAATAAATACCGGTTTTGAAATTGGTACCCTGATACCACTATCATTAACAAACTTACCAAGAAATGGTCAAGATTTCTTTGCAGTTCTTTTCATCTTCTGACCATATCCCATGAAAGATACATAAAGTGTTCAAAAGTCACTTGGATTAAATTTTTTCCTCTCTCTGTAATTATGTTATCAATATGATATATAGTTAGTTTCATTTCCTCTATTTTTATTTGTTTTCCATTTTAGAGGGTTTTTTTTTTTTTTTTAAGGATTTTATTTATTTATTTGTCAGAGAGAGAGACAGGGAGAGCACAAGCAGGGGGAGCCGCAGGCAGAGGGAGAAGCAGGCTCTCTGCTGAGCAAGGAGCCCTATGCAGGACTCCATCCCAAGACCTTGGGATCATGACCCGAGCGGAAGGCAGACACTTAACCGACTAAGCCACCCAGGTGTCCCTGTGTTTTTGTTTTTGATCTCACTTTATCTCTTGAATATGTAAAACGTAACGTGGTTTAAAGTCAAACTGTATAAAAAGGAGATGTCCCATCCCCTTCCCCTTCCTCCTGTTTCCATTCATCCCTGCAGGTAAACAATTTCATTAGTTACTGACTTGCCTTCCTGTATTTCTTTTTACAAAAAAAGCATATTTGTATGTACTTTGCAATTTCTTCTTATACAAGAGGCACTGTGCTATGTATATTCTTTTGTGCTTTAGTGAGATATCCTGAAAATAACTTCACTTGGGTTTATAAAACCGTTCCTCATTATTTTTTGTTTGTGTGTAAATTGTATATGTGCAAGAATCCTTTGGGCAGTCTCTGATGTAGGACATTTTTTGTTTCCAATATTTTGCTATTACCAATAATGATGCAATGAATATGCATGTGCTTTTGTAATGTAGAAGTGTATCTTTGGGGCGCCTGGGTGGGTTCAGTAGGTCTCTTCAGTAGGCCTCTGCCTTCAGCTCAGGTCATGATCTAGGGGTCCTGGGATCAAGCCCCGCATCGGGCTCTCTGCTCAGTGGGGAGCCTGCTTCCCCCTCTCCCTCTGCCTCCCTCTCTGCCTACTTGGGATCTCTTTTCCTTTGTCAAATAAATAAATAAAATCTAAAAAAAAAAAAAGGAAGTGTATCTTTGGGGTAAATTCCTAGAAGAATGAGAGCTGGATCAAAGGATAAATACATTTGTAATTCTGTTAGATACTGCAACATTTCCCTTTATAAGGATTGTCCCATTTTGCTTCTTGTACCAGCAGTATATGAGAATGCCTGTTTCCCTGTAGCTTCCTTTAAAAAAAAAAAAAAGATTTATTTATTTATTTGAGGGAGGAGAGGGGGAGAGGGAGGGAGAGTCTTAAGCAGACCCTGCACTGAGTGTGGAGCCCAACATGGGGCTCAATCCCATGACCCTGAGATCAGGACCTGAGCCAAAACCAAGAGTCGGATGCTTAAACAACTGAGCCACCCAGGCGCCCCTTCCCCGTAGCCTCTTTAAGAGCATTCTCAAGCTTTTGAATTTTTGCCGATCTGGTAGATGAGAAATTCTATTTCTGTGTGGTTTTCATTTCTATTTTACTTATGTGTTTAGTTGAGCATCTTTTTACATGCTTAAGAGTCTTTAGTAAATCTTTTTTTTGTGAACTGTGTGTTCATGTGGATATATGAAATATACTCATTTTCTCATGGAATTGGGGTCTGTATGATCTCTTGATTTTTAGTACTTTATTTATTTATTTATTTATTTATTTATTTATTTTTATCTAAAGATATTATTTATTTGAGAGAGAGAGAGAGCACGAGCAGGGGGAGCGACATGCAGAGGGAGAGGGAGAAGTAGGCTCCCCACTAAGCAGGGACCTCAATGCTGGCCTTGATCCCAGGACCCTGAGGTCATGACCTGAGCCGAAGGCAGAAGCTTAACCCACTGAGCTACTCGGGCGCCCCTCTATATGTACTTTAAAATGAATGTGTCTGGATTCAAATTATGTACACTTTAAAATATTTTTGCGTTAACGATAGTTCATGGTAGAAATGGTTATATAATGGTCAGTGACATAAATGATATAACCCAGATTTGATTGATCTCTTTCCCACAGGGCAGTCTGTGTACTGCATACTAGCTAGCTTCATTCCGATTGGTCAGATTTCTCCACATTCTCTCTCTCTCTCTCTCTTTTTTTTTTTTGCCAAATGAGCCACAATATCTTTTTTTTTTCTCAGTTTTTATCTAAATTTCTGTTAGTTAACATATGGTGTAATGTTAGTTTCAGGTATACAGTATAGTGATTCGACACTTCCATACAACACCTGGTGCTCATCACAAGCGCACTCCTTAATCCCCGTCACCTGTTTCACCCATCCCCCCCACCTACATCCCCTCTGGTAGCCATTGTTCTCTATAGTTAAGAGTCTGTTTCTTGGCTTGCCTCTCTCTCTTTTTTTTCCCCTTTGTTTGTTTTGTTTCTTAAATTCCCCATATGAGTGAAATCATATGGTATTTATCTTTCTCTGACTGATTTATTTCACTCAGCATAATAGTCTCTAGCTCCATCCACATCATTGCAAATGTTCTTATACAGTACTCCTGTCCTTGTCAATCACTTGTTTCCTATTTTCAATATACCCCCTGCAAGGGGTGTGTGTGCGACCTGCTATTTCTAGAATCCCAGAATAAGGAGGTAGAAGTAGTGGTAGCTTATTCCTTAGCCTGGCTAGGACCCAGTAATTAATCCCCTCAATTCCTTTTCTGGACTCCTGTTACAGTAATAGATGCAAAGTGCAGTAATAGAGGTTATAAATACAAGAGATGAGGGCCAAGGACAGGCGGCGTTTTTACTCACAGTACTGTGTGCTTGTAGAGTGGTTTAGTTTTCGGTG
Organism: Potos flavus; assembly: GCA_028534135.1. Lineage (NCBI taxonomy): Eukaryota > Metazoa > Chordata > Mammalia > Carnivora > Procyonidae > Potos > Potos flavus. The sequence continues at coordinate 18,445,193 of CM052885.1, forward strand.
TGCTTTCACATGCATTATGTTATTCCCCCAAGAGATGATTGTGGCCAAGTAGGAAATGCCTTCATCACAAATCAGAAGAGCTGGATTTAGGTCCTGATTCTACACGTCACTATCATATAAGCTTATTCAAGTTACTTCTTTTTTTTTTTAAGATTTATTTATTTATTTGAGAGAGAAAGAGAGAGTACAAGCAGTGAGAAGGGCAGAGGGAGAAGGAAAGAAAGAATCTCCAGTGGACTCCCAAGTCAGGACTCGATCTCATGACCCTGAAGCATCACTGAGCCAAACTCAAGAGTCAGATGCTTAACTGACTGAGCCACCCAGGTGCCCCTCAAGTTACTTTACTTTTGACCTCTAGTTTCCACAGATGTAGAAATGGAGATAGAAAATCCTATTTCATAGGGTTGTTATAGGAGTTAAATTGAACTAATTTTCAACAAATGTGTATTGATCAATAACCACGTATCAGCCATTTTCAAAAAGATTGGGGCTCTGGAGCAGAATAAGACGCCATCTCTGGCTCTCAAGAGGCCTTTGGTTTAGTGGAATGAATCCCAGGACCTTCACTCCTCCCCCGTCGGGTACCTGGGGGGCAAAAGGAAAGTTCTGATAAGTGCAAAACCCTTCCGTGCAAGAACTCAGAGAAGATTATCTGTGTACTGGGGGTCAAAACCACAAATGTGTGACACCAGCAGGTTTGCCTGGGACAGTCCTGGCTTACAACTACTGTCCTAACATCTAAACTCGGGGCTGGTCAAACAAATTACGTCTGTAGTTAGGTCCCTGGTTTTTGATCCCTGGATTCCTGTCTGACAATAGGGCCCTACTCACCCTGTTGCTCTACCATCTTCTCATTTCCCAAACCCCCGTGTGTGTACCCTGTTTAGAAGTTCCAGCATGAGCTAAGCACCAAGTGGGTGCTGAATACCGTGAGTACAGGGGCCCATGTGCTTCTTGGGAAGATCCTCCAAAACCACATGTTGGACCTGCGCATTCGCAACTCCAAGCTCTTCTGGCGGGCGCTGGCCATGCTGCAGGTAGGTGGTGATGGGACGTGGCTGGCTGGGGCCTGGCCTCCTGCCTAGGCTGCCAGGGAGCTATGGATGCGTGCCGGGCTAAGGGCTGACTTTTCTCCTGCGCTGTCTTATCAGGCTTATCCTGTCCTCTAGGGAATGTATGTGCATTCTTGGGGGTATGATTGTGAGATTATAACTATTAAACAAGATTCTTTCAGTTACAAGTATGGGACAGACACCTAATTCATTCTGGTTTAAGCTAAACAAGGCAAATGACTGGTTCACGTAACTGGGGTCCCAGGGTAGCCAGATCCAGATACTCTAAACAATGTGCTCCAGAATCTCAGCCCTGAACTTTCCTCTGTGTTGCTTTCCTTCTCAGGCAGCTTTTCTCCAACAGGTGGCAAATTGGCCCCTAGCAATGCCAGCCTTGCATCCTACCAATTTAGCAACCCGGGCAGAAGGAGAGTTTATCTATGCCTTTGATTCCCATGAATGCCTGGGAGGAAGGGCTCTCGCTGGCTTGTCTTGGGTCACATGGCATCCTTGAGCCGGTCACTGTTCTCCAGGGGAAAGCAGTCCTCTGCCCAAGCCTGGCTCATGTGCTCTCCCTGTGGGATGGCACTGGAGGAAAGGGTGGGAAGTGAGCCTCGGTCAAATGGCCTGGCCTGAGAATGCAGGAACAATAGTTCCCTGGAGGAAGGTCAGGGTGCTGGTCCTAGAAGGAGGAGGAATGGCTGCTAAGCACATAGCACAACAGCTGGTCGTGGAAGGAGGGTTGCTAGGTTTAGCAAATAAAAATACAGGACACATTTGAATTTCAGATAAATAAAGGATTTTTTTTTAGCATAAGTATGTCCCATGCAATATTTGAGGCATACTTATACTATTTTTTTTCATTATTCATTTGAAATTCCTATTCCTGGGTATCCTGTATTTTTATTTGCTAAATCTGACAGCCCTATATAAAGAGAATCAATCAATGAGCATTTAGTGAGCACCCACCAGGTCCCTAAAACCTTCTCAAATGAATAGAACCAACCAACCAGGAAAAGAAAGTGCGTTATGCTCTTTAAGATCCTGGGGTTGGGGTGGGTAGGGGGAATCAGAGATATGTCTGATCCAGGCCTTGCCATCGCAGAGTGGCCCATCTAAGGATTACGTGGAAGATTGAAAGCCAGGCCAGAATTCGGGCTTGCCACGTATAGCTAGACCTAAGCCATCCAAAATGCCAGCAACCACCCACATGTGGCTACTGAGCCCTTGAAATGTGGCTAGTGTGTCCGAGGAGCTGACCTTGAAGTTTTGCTTAAAAACTGAAGCAGGGTAATTTTCTTCATTAAATGCAACTTTATTGTTTTGGTAGAACTACATTTTACTTTTATATCGAAATTCAGTACCTGAACTGAGATGTGCTGGGATTATAAACTAGACACTGGATTTCAAAGACATGATACAAAAATATTGTAGAATATCCTACCAATAATTTTTAATATTATTTACATGTTGAAATAATATTTTAGATGTGTTGGATGAGATAAAACATGGTTAAAATTAATTTTCTGTTTCTTTTTCATTCCACGTTTCTTTTTTAATGCAGTACTAGAAAATCTTAAATTACATACGTGACTCGCATTGTATTACTCCTGGGCAGTGCTGAGCTAGCGGAGGGGAGGGAGGTGACAAAAAGGAGCAGCTTTTGCCGCCGAGCCATCTTGGCAGGGCGTAAAAGTAGGATAGGGTTAAGGAGGAAACCAGAAGGAGTGAGTTCAGTTTAAGAACACCAACCTTGGGGTTGGTGGCGCATGGCTGAAAGTGTGACCAGTTTGCCATTAATCCTCCAGTTTAACCCAGCCAATCGAAGCCCACCACTAACCCTTTTTCTTCACACCTGGGGATTGTGAGTTTGGGATCGCCTATAGGGACCACTGCTCTACAGCCTCTATGGTCAGTCTTCAGGATCCCAGGCGCCTGCCTCCCACTCTCCCACTTCTTTCTCCTCCTCAACTCCATTCCCCAGTCCCCTGGCCCTTCTAGCCTGACACTGACCTTACCGCTTCTTCCACAGCGGTTCTCTGGACAGCCCAAGGCTCAATGCATCGAGACTCTCCTCCAGGTGATCCACTTCCCCCAGCCACTGTCGGACGACATTCGGGCTGCTCCCATCTCCTTCCACATCCAGGTTGCACACGAGAAGGAACAGGTATCCTGCCGGCAGCTAGTCTTTCACCAAACATTTATTGAGTCCTTTCAGTGTATCAGGAATCTTGCTTGGTACTGGGTTTCCAAAGTTAGAGACGTTCTGCCAAGGAGCTCTCTGTTTCTCGGGCCATTGTGATTGTGACAAGGAAGCACAGAGGTGTGGAAAAGCTGCTGCAGGGGTGCAGAAATGGGGTATGTTTAGGAGAGGAGCCAGGAAGGAGGGGGAAGGGGGCCTTTGAACTGGGTCTTAAAGGATGAATAGGAGTTTTCTGGGTCTGGGCGAAGGCTTCTTTCTGTTCTTAACCCACCTCACTACAATTTCTGGTCTTGATAACTCCCTTCTGTGCTTGCATCCAACCTAGTGGCTTCTGACCCCCACACCCAGTGCTCTGGCTCTTCCAGGGCTCTTCCCCAGATGGCCTCACTCAGGCTTCAGTTCTCCCTGCCTCTTCCGCACAGGTGATCCCCGTAGCCTTGCTGAGCCTCCTATTCCGGTGCTCCATCCCTGAGGCGCAGGCGCAACTGGCTGCCGCTCCGTCCGTCTGTGAGGCTGTCCGGAGCGCCCTCTCTGGGCCAGGTCGGAAGCGCAGCGCGGACCCCCTGGGAACCCCGGAGCCTGCCTTGCCGTGAACTGATGTTTTTGGGCGCGTGAAGCACATGGAGGCATGGTGGGCTAGCAGCACATGAATAAGAGGGGGAGAGGCCCAGGCGCCGGGGCCACCCGCAGCCCAAGGTGGGGGAAAAGAGGCTCTCTACTTCGGGGGAGTTCTTGCTCTTGACCCAGTGGTCTTCGCTTTTACTGGCATATTCTGATTTCAGAAATAAAACGAAATGCCTTGTTTTGGAAAGTTAACCCTCCAAACTCAGTAGATCAGAGTCAATAAATTAGAGGTGGGACAAGATGGGTGGCATGGGTTGGTCCCAACAACCGGTGTATTTCTTTACGTCCCCCCTGCCCCTCAAACCCATTTCGTTGGTCACTGGTCCAGACCTTATTCCAGCATCTCTGTATCCCTCATGTCCAACACGTGGGTTCGTGTGTGCCCGCACCTGCGCATACATTTGTCTCCTGCACGGACTCACACAAGCAGGGAGAAGTGGGAACCTAGATGATTCCAGAGGAAGGGGGAAAAGTTGTGTCTCCAACATAGGACACCCAGAAAAAGGATCCCAATTAGGCAGGACAGCAGGTTCCTCATCACTAGAATTGAAAGTTACATCCACAGAGTAGACCCTGAAGTGAGAGTTGCTTCCCTTGCCCTTGTTTGTAAGGGGGACATAAGGAACTCAGAGGGTGCTGAACAGTCTTTGGTGGTGGGGTGCAACGAACAGTAGAAACCCCAGTCTGTCCGTTTTAGACCTCAGCTCTGACCGTTTTGACATATCAAAGGCGAACCTTGCGGATCCCAGACCCATCCCAGCTCTTGAGTGCCTAGGACACAGGACTCTGATAATAGGGAGCTGGCTCCCCCTTGTGCCCGAGAAGTACACAGGTAAAACCTCTGAAGCTCCCTGGAACCTTCAGGCAGTAGGGGGACCGCTAAGGAGCCAAACAGATTTTGGTTTTATAAGGATAGTCACCAACCTTGTAAAGGCAGCCATAAGAGCCCCCAAAATGGCTGTGGGCCTCCAGCCTCTGTCGGAGCGCTTTTTCCCTGTTGTACATCAGCATTTACATTGGACCTGAGATCCTTTGCCAGGGCCACTTTCTTCAACCACCGCTCCCCTGACTTTTCAGGGTCATCCCTTTGGTTTTCATCCTCCACAAACGCATCTTCCTAACTCCACAGCTCAGGATGGGTAAAGTGAGGACAGCGTCCTGCAAAAGGTCTCTGTTTCTCTTTACCCAGAACTCTCCCACTTGTTTTCATTGGGTAAGTTCCTCTCTTTTCTTGGCATCATGAGCAGGGTCAAGTCAGAGAAGATACCCAGCTCTCTAGCACTGGAGAGGGCAAAGTACCCCGTTGATCCTGTGGATGATGCCGGCCTGTGCAGTAGCCCCACTCCCACATGTGGAATGGATATGGGTCAGGGTCAGATTTCCCCAAGGCTGGATGCAGGAGGACTCTGGAAGTCCAGAGGGTGTTTTGTTTTGTTCTGTTGCCAAGTATTTGGATGGTACAGTGATTTCAAGTCAATGATACCAAGTCAATTTGACTCTTGTTCAGTTGTGTATGATGTTCAGGTGTAATGAGCTCGATAGAGTAGCAGCTGCACTTGATCTTAGCCAAAAGGCCGAGAAGCGATGATAGAGTAGCAGCTGGAGAAGATAAAGATGGCTAAGCTCTGATCCACCCCCTAGGAATTCACAAGCACAAACAAACAATTCCAATACAAGACAGAGAGAGTTGAAATGGATTAGAACAGCAGGCTAGGTACAGAGAGCTGCCAGAATTGCCTGGGGAGATTACAGGGGAGGCCAAGAATCAAAGAAAATGTTGGAAGAAAGGAGGTTGGGGTGGGGTGAGGGAGCATCCAAAGAAAACCTGGGAATGTTTGGACACTTGTACTGATGTGTGGTTCCAATATCAGAGAGTCAGGTCATTGTCAATGGAACCTGACCTCTAGGCAGAGCTAAAGAGGTTCAAAGATTTTTTTAGAATTATCCAGAGACAAATGGTAGGGTCACAACATTTACCATTATTTTGGAGAAAGCAAACTTCTGAGGGTAAGAAAGCTGTAATCTATCATCAACACAAGGCAGTAATTCTGCTGAAGTGATGAAAGGATATATCCCAGAAGATTGGGTTGGGTTGTGGAAAATGAAGGAAACAATTTCCTACTACATTCATTTGCTTGATCAAAAGTAAGAGGTGGGGGCGCCTGGGTGGCTCAGTGGGTTAAAGCCTCTGCCTTCGGCTCAGGTCATGATCTCGGGGTCCTGGGATCAAGCCCCGCATTGGGCTCTCTGCTCAGCAGGGAGCCTGCTTCCTCCTCTCTCTCTGTCTGCCTCTCTGCCTGCTTGTGCTCTCTCTCTGTCAAATAAATAAATAAAATCTTAAAAAAAAAAAAAAAGTAAGAGGTGAAGGATGGAAGATATTTGGATATTGCTTATATTTCAAACTTAATATATTAAAAACTAGAGCCCAGGATCTCTCCTCCAAATCAGCTGTTCTTTTCATAACTTAGGTGGTCTTGAATATTAGACAGGCTGGGGCCAGGCACATGGGACAGTAAGGCTGAAGGAAGATGTTGGGACCAGGTAGGAGATCACAGGACCCTGATATGGCTCTAGGGATGGGCCCTAAAGCACAGCAAAATGTCTAAGATCCAATCCAAATTCAGCTATGGTTTGGACAGGGGGTTCAAATCCTAGGCACTGAATCTAGGAGATGTGAAATGCTTCCATCCTGGAGGAGAGAAGATTTGGGCTTACCTATAAACTAGTGGCTGGGGTGCTCTGGCATGGGAGGAAGAGACAGGAAGGGGAGCCAGGAGCATCTTGTAATGCCAGAAAGTAAAGAAGCACCCATAAAAACAAAAGAATCGGGTCATATCAAAGGGACATAGGAACCAACCTGAGAGAGCTCCCAATGGCCAATGTGAAACAATTTGAGCAACAAAAGAAATAATATTGTACTGGACTATAACACAGAGTACAAAATCAGTATGCATGAGTTCATACGGATATAACAAAATAATCGAATAAATAAAAAAGAGGAGGAGACAAATCTTCCCAAATAATATATGTAGAATTCCAAATAATGTATGTAGATATACCCCACTCCAAGAGAAGGAGCTTAACAACCCCTTACTCCTTCCAACGTAGGCTACACTCAGGGGCTTGCTTCCAAAGAACAGAGTATGGAAAGAGAAAAATAATCGCTTCACTGGGGAGAAAGCTGGCAGGCACTCACTACCTTAGCCAAGTATTGAAGATTAGCAACACCAGCTGCTATCATGTACTACCTGAGATGATGTAATGAGAAGGGTATGTCGCCTCTGTGGTATTTCTCCCAAAACACAACACCGAAGGCTAAGCCTACAGAAAACAGAGAAACCCCAATTTAAGAACCTGCCAGTCCTCCTAGAAACTGTCAAGGTCAGAGAAACTGTCACAGACCAGAGGAGACTAAAGAGGCATGACAACTAAATCCAGTGTGGGCCCTGGGTTGGATCCTGGACAAAAGAGGACTGTAGTGGAAAAACTGGTGAAACCCGAACGAAGTTTGGCATTCAATTAAAAGTAAATGTACCAGTGTTAATCACATAGATTTGACACATGTACCAAAGTTCTTAAGATGTTAACAGTGGGTGAAACTGGGTGAAGGGTGTATGGGAACTCACTGGGCAACCTTTGCAACTTTTCTGCAAATCTAAAATTATTCCAAAATAGAGTTTATTAAGAAAATAAAATCCCTGACTATAGTAACCTATATGTGGGAAGGGGTAAATATAATTTAAATATTCTGAGGGCCTTGATTTATCATCCATAAAGAGGACAGAGGTTTTAATTTAAGAATTTGATAGGTTAAATGTGTATATTGCATTTTACTTTATTTTTAAAGATTTTATTTATTTATTTGACAGAGAAAGAGATCACAAGTAGGCAGAGAAGCAGGCAGAGGGAGAGGGGGAAGCAGGCTCCCTGGCTCAATCCCAGGACCCTGAAATCATGACCTGAGCCGAAGGCAGAGGCTCAACCCACTGAGCCACTGAGGCGCCCTGTATATTGCATTTTAAAGAGTTGCATTAATACATTATACATTATATGTTAATGTAAATAAATAAATAAATAAATAAATAAATAAATAAATAAATAAAAATAAAGAGGATGCATTAAAAAATATGGTCGGCTAGATAGTAAATATTTTAGTCATTACAAACCCCCTATAGTTTTTGTTGTAACTGCCTACTGTTGTAGCACAAAAGCAGAGACAATTGTAAAATGAGTGTGGCTGGGTCCCAGTAAATCTTTATTTACAAAAACAGGCATCAAGCTAGCCTTGACCCACAGGCCACAGTTCGTCAACCCTTGCACTAAAAGAACAAAAACAGAATTTAACTTCCAATTAGTAAAGGAAAAAATGGAGTAATTAAAAATACTTAGTTATCCAACTAAAAGGCAAGAAATGAGAGAAAAAGAAATATAAAGCAGGATGAAATAGAAAGTGCCACGTAAAAGGGTAATTTTGATCCTAATGTTTTAGTAACTGCATTAAATATAATGGGATGTATAATGGAACCGGAAACGGAGCACATGCTGTTCAGGGTGGGAAAGTCCGTGCTGTGTGAATGGAGGTCTTGGTTCTTGGATTTCCCACGAAAGATTTCCATGAGGATCCGTGCTCTAATAAAGACAGTTCCGGTTAGGGTGGGGGGGATGGGCATTAAGGAGGGCACGTGATATAATGAGCACTGGGTGTTATATGTAACTGATGAATCACTAAACTCTACCCTGAAACTAATGATACGCC
>CM052885.1:18454327-18485463 GCA_028534135.1 Potos flavus
GTCTTGTTAATTTTGTCCATTCTAACTGGTGTAAGGTGATATCTCAATGTGGTTTTGACTTGAATCTCCCTGATGGCTAATGATGATGAACATTTTTTCATGTGTCAGTTAGCCATTTGTATGTCTTCTTTGGAGAAGTGTCTGTTCACGTCTTCTGCCCATTTTTTGATGTGATTATGTGTTGAGTTTGAGGAGTTCTTTATAGATCTTAGATATCAGAACTTATTGTTTTTTAAATATTTTTTTTTGAAGATTTTATTTGTTTATTTGACAGAGAGACACAGCGAGAGAGGGAACACAAGCAGGGGGAGTGGGAGAGGGAGAAGCAGGCTTCCCGCCGAACAGGGAGCCCGATGTGAGGCTCGATCCCAGAACCCCGGGATCATGACCTGAGCCGAAGGCAGACGCTTAACGACTGAGCCACCCAGGCGCCCTTTTTAAAATATTTTTATTAATGTTTCAGAGAGAGGGAGAGAGAGAGAGGCAGGCAGAGGGAGAATCAGGCTCCCCACCAAGCAAGGAGCCTGACGTAGGACTCAATCCCAGGACCCCAGGATCATGACCTGAGCTGAAGGCAGATGCTTAACCAACTGAGCCACCCAGGCATCCCTAAAGTCTACTGATTTTAAATGTTAATCACATCTAGGGGTACCTGCCTGGCTCAGTGGGTGGAGCATGTGACTCTTGATATTGGGGTTGGAAATTCAAGCCCCACGTTGGATGGGTGGATTATTTAAAAATGAAATCTTTAAGGGGTGGCTCAGTTGGTTAAGAGACCAACTCTTGATTTCGGCTCAGGTCATGATCTCCGGATCAAGAGATTGGCCTGTGTCAGGCTCCACACTGAGCGTGGAGCTTGCTTGGGATTCTTTCTCTCTCCCTTTCCCTCTGTCCCTCCCCTTGCTTGCTTGCTCTCTCTTTCTCTTTCTCTCAAAAAAAAAAAACCAAAAAAAAAAAAGAAAAGAAAAAAAAAAGAAAGAAAAAAAAGAAAAGAGAAATCTTTAAAAAAATATTAACTGCATCTAAAAACTACTCTCATAACATCTAGACTAGTGTTTGGCCACAACTGGGCACCATAGCGTTGTATATAAAATTAACACTACAATATAAAGTTAACATAAAAATAAACATTACAACCCTATGTTTTCTTTTGAGAGTTTTATAGTTTTTGCTCTTTGGTTTTGGTATTTGATTAATTTGATTAATTGATTTAAAAAGATTTTATTTATTTGTCAGAGCAAGCAAGTGCATGAGCAGGGAAAGCAGAAGGCAGAGGGAGAAGCAGACTCCCTGCTGAGCAGGGAGCCCACAGAGGGGCTCCATCCCAGGACCCTGGGATCATGACCTGAGCTGAAGGCAGATACTTGACGACTGAACCACCCAGGTTCCCCTAAGCATCCAACTCTTGATCTCAGCTCAGGTCTTGATATTGATCTTTATCTTGATCTTAGGTCAAGCTCTGCATTGGGCCCAGTATGGAGCCTACTTAAAAAAAAAATACAACTGATTTTTGTGTGTTGATACTGCATTCTGTAACTTTGCTAAATTCATTTATTAGTTCTTTTTTTTTTTTTTTTAAGATTTTATTTATTTATTTGACACAGAGATCGAGAGAGCACAAGCAGGCAGAGGAGCAGAGGGAGAGGGAGAAGCAGGCTCCCTGCTGAGCAGGGAGCCCTATGTGGGGTTTGTTGTGGGGCTCGATATGGGGCTCAATCCTGGGACTCCAGGATCATGACCTGAGCCAAAAGCAGACACTTAACGACTGAGCCACCCAGGTGCCCCTAATTTACTAGTTCTAATTGGTTTGTGTGTGTGTGTGTGTGTGTGTGTATTCTTTAGGATTTTCTGTAAATAAGATTATGTCATCTGTGAATAGAGATAGAGATTATTTAACTTTTTCCTTTCCAATTTAGATGGCTTTTATTTTTCTTACCTAATTGCTCTGGTTGGAGTTTCTAGTACAATGTTAAAGAAAAGTAGTGAAAGTGAGCATCCTTGTCTGTTCCCTACCTTAAAAGGAAAGCTCTCAGTCTTTCACTATTGAGAATGATATTAGCTGTGGGTTTTTTATTAATACTCTTTACTATATAGAGGAAATTCCCTTCTATCCCTAGTTTGTTGAGTATTTTTATTTTTTTTTAAATCGTGAATGGGTGTTGGATTTTGCCAATCCTTTCTCTCCATCAATTGAGATAATTGTTCAGTTTTTTTCCCTTTGTGTTATTAATGTGGTGTATCACATTGATTTACTTTCTTATGTTGAACCTCCATTCTTGGGAGAAATCTTGCTTTTAACACTTTTATCCAACATTGCTTAGCTAAAACATTTGGCAAAACTATGAATAATATTGTATAGGCTCTTATAATACACTCTCAGAGACTGATGTCCTGATTCAAAAGGGAGAAATAAAAATTGTTTTATTTGAAATGGTAACAAATGTAATTTCTGCATTTAAAATGACCTCGAACGTGCTTGCAAAAAACCCAGGAGTTTACAAACCACTGATTGGGAAATTCTGACCTAAAGGATAAAATAAAAATTCCATCCTTTGGCAAAATTTGGCTTCCACTTATATTTTCAGCTTCATCTCTCACTACTTAGCAAAAGTACACCTGACAATCATGACTTTATAATCTTCTTGGTGATTTCCCACTTGCCTGGAATGCTCTTTTTTCACCTAAAAACTTTCTGCTGATTCTTCAAACTCCAGTACAAATGGCAACTTCTTGAGTAATTTTTCCCTTCTCTTCCAAGCAGTTAATCACTGTCCTTTTATTCTCTAACACTTATATTTCTGTTATAGGATTTACCACACCATATTATAACTTAGCTGTTTAGACATCTGTTTTCCCTATTAATGTGAATTCCCAGAATACAGGGGTCATATTTATCTTTGTAGTCCTAGCACCCAACATAATGCCTAGAACTTAGTAAGCACTCATTAAATGATTTATGAATAAGTGAATGGAGTGCCAATTGTTGCTGAGGTTATGGACACCAACTGTATCCATATTTGTGTTTGTAAGAGGAAATGTGCTGTTGATTCTCTAACTTAGAACATTTTCTGATTTTATTTTTTCTTTTTGTGCCTCTCTAGACTTCAAAGCAGCATAAATTGAAAAAGATCCAGAAACTCACAGGTCAGAAAGATCCTATCCTTTATTCTTCAGCTCAAGGCTAATGACAAATCAACTGTGGGTCTGCTTTAAGACTCCAGACTTTAATAAACAGGTGGAGGGAGGGAGGTTGAAAAAGATTACATAAATGAAAGAAATATGCTTATTCTTTCTAGCATCTCCGAAGATGCTAGATTCTTTCTAGCAACTTCCAAAGAGATGTAAACAGATTGACAATTCTTCCTATGCTTCCTTTCCTAATGCTTTCTTTTTTAATTTCCTTTCGTGCAAAACTCAAAGTATCAGGAAAGAAATTTGGTGAGATTAATGTTTGATGCAGGAAGGTTCGATAACTTTTTTCCTTGTCATATGCACTGGATAGACTCCTTTGGAGAAAAAAATATGTATTATGAACTTTGTTTCCCCTACTCCAACTCCCTACTCTCATGATTGATTGTTCCTGCTCTTTCCAATGGCTTAATCTACTACATGGCGAAGGCAGTATAGTAGAGTTCAAAATATAAAAACTTGAGACCTCGGTCAAGTCTGAGCTCTACCACTAATTAACTTTATGATCCTAGGCATGATTTCACCTTTGTTTACTTATTTGTAAAACAGGGGGGTAGAACAAGGTGGTATCAACAATTAGGATGCTAAAAGCTTCTTTACCTCTGCTCCCAGCTTCCCAGTGGGAAGAAAATCTCAGGATGGGCTACGCTGGAGCTAATCTGACGCAGTGAGTAGAGTTAATCTTCACTATCTATTCTTTCTCTCTTCAGCCTATCCTACTGGTAAACTCTGTAAAAGTTTGGACAAAAGTACCTAGTACTGTTTTACTTCCCTCATGATGATAGCTGTTCGCTTTCTAAGTTAAGTCACTCTTCTTATTGGTTTCCTTACTAGTACTTTACTATCACTTCAATGACATTGACACGCTCTGTTGTATCCAGCTTTTCAGGACTCCCTATGGGATGGGCCCAGGAATATATACTCTGGTCAATGGACAGAAGTCTTCAACAGATCTTCCAACATCTGGAATGTGCAAGGTCAGGGAAGGTTGTTTCTGGGAGGAGGTTGGGTGGTGGAAGTTTTTGTTTTTGTTTTAAGTAAACTCTACCCCCAATGTGGGGCTTTAACTCACAACTCTGAGATCAAGAATTGTATGCTCTACCAGCCAGGTGCCCCAAAGGTGGTAGAACTTTTAAGAGGGATGGAGGAAGAAACCAAAGAAGGGAGGTAGTAGAAAAGAAAGTAGAAAAGGGAAAGAGGGAGGGAAAGAGAGAAGGAAAAGAGAGATTGTTAGTTGGTTGGTTATTTACTTAGTTTTGGCAGTGGGGATAAATTCCGGGTCCAAAGATTTAAGAACAACTGGTCTATGGATCATTTCTGATTGGAATGGAGACACATGCCTCCCTCTCCTCCTAGTAGAGGAATTCTTTCCATAAGTAATGGATGTCGGGGTAAACAACCTCTTTTGTTGTTGTTGTGCTCCCTCAGGCCAAAATATTTCACATTTGAAATAGCCATTATCTTTCCCTTTTCCTACCTCAAAGCAAATGGAAACTTTTCTTTATTTCTTAGATCAAGTCTTATGGAATTGTGTTTGCCTGAATCACAGGATATGATTTCTTCCTCCACCTCCTCTGTGCTTGTGGCTCAGGAGCCTGTTCTACCCTGTTGTGGCTGTAAGAAGGCAAAACATTCTACTGACCACAGCAGCTCCTCTGGATCATTATGCAACAACTCCAGCCTGTCCCACCTTCCCATCTTTTCTGAAGGAACAACCTGGCAACTCCGGAGCCATAGTTTACCTATTTTACCCAAAAACCAGTCTTCCGTGTTCAGGAACCAAGGCACATCCCTGCCTCCTTTTCAGCTCTCAGAGTTTGGGAAATCAAAACTTTTACAGAATTTGGCAGCTCTTTCACCCTTAAGATCCCAAAGCTCTTTTATCAACTCTGTGTTTGAATCCTCAGATCTCTGCCAACAAGAAAAAACAAAGAATGGGAGAGAGAGCAAGAGTCATTTGACATTGGATCATGGGCCAGATTTTATTTTCAAGGCAAGACCACGATTCTCGGGGTGGGCTCCAATCCGGCTCTCTCCTTTGGCTAGGTGGGAGTTAGAGGGACATATGGCTTGGAAGGTTTATACTTTGAGGGAACAAACAGTGCCTCTGCCTGTGAGGGAATCATGGGCAATGCTGAATTATTTAATTGAGGCACAAGGAGGAGTTCCTGAACCAGAGAAACCTCAAATCCAGGTATCTATGCCCATTCATCAAAGCATTGAACGAAGGCTCAACAATAAATCTCCAAACTGTCCATCATTTCAGCTCCATGTGAATATTGGAGTGGAATCTGGATTAAATAGAAAAGAAACAAAAATTTCACAGTCACTTATCGCAGGTAAGCAGTCACAACTTGGGGATGGCCCCCAAATCCTTAAATCCAGGCCCTTAGTTACATCATTGGGCACTCCACTTCCCGAAAGTTTAGGAGCTGACATAATTCAAGAGAAAACCACTGTACTGCAGAAGGAGCCAAAACATGTCCTAGAACTTAATATAGAGCAGAGGGTCATAGGTCTTCCGGAAAAAAGGATTCAGCAGCATAAGTCCCACGTGACTAACGTGGAGTTGACCCCAAGGCTACCATATCAAGTTACAGATAGCATAAAGGTAACTCCTTTAGCATTACTTCAGGTCATGGATTCAATGGGGATGATCCCGGAATCACATTCAGAAGTGATAGAATCTGTAGGTTTGTTCCTGCAGCCACCAGATGAAGTTGAGAAAACAATGGAAACCATGAAAAAAGTGAGTGTAAGCACAAAACCATCATATCAAGTCACTGAATCAGTGGAGGTAACACCAAGTCCTCAGCATCAAGTTATGGAATCACAGATGACCTCAAGACCACTGAATCAAGTCACAGATAATGTGAAGGTAACTCCTGTAGCATTGCTTCAAGTCATGGATTCTATGGGGATGATTAATAAATCACACCCATATATCATAAAATCAGTGGGAATAACCCCAAGAACACCATCTCAAGCCATGGAGTCAGGGGAAATAAACGTATTGTTGGACCATGAAGTCATACCACCAGGAAAGATGAGTCCAAAGGCACAACATGCAGTTGTGGAAACTCTGGAAATGACTTTTGGGCCACAGCCTGAAGTTACTGAATCAGTGGATATAACCTCAAAGTCACAAAGTCAAATCATAGAACCATTGAAGATTCCTTCAGGGTCAATACATCAAAACACAAGATCATTGGAAATGATCTCCAGTC
This sequence comes from Potos flavus, assembly GCA_028534135.1. Classification (NCBI taxonomy): domain Eukaryota; kingdom Metazoa; phylum Chordata; class Mammalia; order Carnivora; family Procyonidae; genus Potos; species Potos flavus. The sequence continues at coordinate 18,460,744 of CM052885.1, forward strand.
CATTGCATCAAGTTATGGATTACACGAAAGTAACTCCAGTGGCACTATTACAAGCTATGGATTTCATGGGAATAATTCCACCAGCACAGCCACATGTTATAGAATCTGGAGATTCGCAGTCTAAAATTACAACTTTGGCCCCAGGAGCAACTCAACCAGATGGTTTGACTTCTTCTAGCTCTCCTCCCACTATTGGTCCACCTGGAGTTGTAGGATCTGTGGGTTTACCTCCAAAGCCACCACTTAAAGTCACAGAATCAGTAGGGATGATTCCAATACCATCACATCAATCCATACATTCTTTAAAGGTAACTCCAGTAGCACTGGGGTCATCCATGGGAATGATCATAACACCACAATCACAAGTTGTGGAAACTCAGGATTTGACCTCAAGGCCAGTATCTCAAGTCAAGAAACCTCTGGAGTCGACTCCTGGGTCATGGATTCAAGTGCTAGACTCTGTGGAGATGACACCACAACCATATCTTCAAGGTGCAGAAACTACAGCATTAACCCCAGGGCTACCTCATCAAGTCACAGAATCTCCAAGGTTGACCCCGTGGCATGAAATCTTAGAATCTTCAGAGATGAGTCCAAGGCAAAGCCATCAAATTATGGAAAATATGGGGTCAGCCTCTGACCCCATAATCAAAAATCTGACCGAGTCGAAACAGTCACATCATCAAATAATGGAACCTTTAGGGACAGTCCCAAGGTCACTGGGTCAAAGCACAGCATCTAAGGGAATGAGCCAAAAGCCACTGCATCAAGTCACAGAATCTGCAGTAATGACCACGCCATCACTACTTCCAAGTGTAGAATATTTGGGGGTGAAGCCAATGCCACAACTTAAGTCTGTGGATTCCATGAAGTTATCCCCAGGATTGCAAAATGTAAAATCTATGGATATAACCCCAGGTTCAGTCCCACAAATGGTAAAATATGGACAGTTGATCCCAACTGTGAGCTCTATAGAATTGACCCCAGAACTTCAACTGCAGATTGTAAAATCTAATGATTTGGCCCCTATTCCACAGCTGGAAAGTGGGAATTCTGTGCAGTTAGCCCCAGGGTCTCAGCTTCAAGGTGTGAAATCTATTCATTTTACCCTAGGAACACAACAACAAAGTGGAAAATCTGCTGAGTTAGCCCCAGCACCACAGTTGCAAAATAAGAAATCGCTAGATTTGACCCCCAGTTCACAGTTACAAGATCTGGAATATGTTCATTTGGCCCTACCACCAGAGTTTCCAGATACAAAAGCTGTAGAGTTGATCCTAAGACCATTACAGGAAGATATGAAATCCGTGGAGTTGGCCCCAAAGCCATGGTTACAAGATGAAAGATCTAAGGAGATAGCCCCAGTACTATTGCTTAGAGATGTGAAATTTCCTCAAATGGTAGAATGTAGAAATTTGATTCCTGAAACACAGGTAGAAAGTATGAAATATGAGGTGCCGATCTCAGGGGCACGCATTCAAGCAGTAAAATCTGTAGAGCTGAACCTTAAGCCAAATCATGAAGCCACAGAACCTGAAGGATTGACCCCATGGCATCAAGCTTTAGAATCTTCAGGAATGATCACAGAGCCAGGATATCAAGGAGCAGAAGCAGAGTTGACTTATGACCCTTGTCACCACAGGAAAGAATCTATGGAGTTGAAACAATCATCTTTAAGAAGTACTCCAGGGCCATTGAGCCAGACTTCAGAATCTATGCAGGTGAACTCAATGCCATTCCAAGGTGCTCTTGAGACAATGCTCCAAGGTGTAAAAGGCTTGGAGACTCGAGTGTCTCAACACATAATACAAGAATCTCCAGAGTTAGTACCAGGATCAGTGATGCAAGGAATTAACCCAGAAGTGTTGAACCCAGAGTCCCAAAGTGTGAAGTTTGTTCATCTGAATCTAGGACCATATTCAGAATTTATGAACTATAAGAAGTCGACCTCAGAGCCACAGTTTCAAGGTGTGAAATCTGTGCCACTGACCCCAGAATCGCAGCCCCAAACTACAAAACCTGAGAAGTTGACTCTAGGTCCTTTAATGCATGGTAATAAAGTTGTGGATTTAACCGTACCACTGGAAGTATCTAGGAGGTTAATTCCTGAAACACACTTACATGTTGAATCAAGGAAACGAACCATGGAACCACATTTACAAGCAATGAAATCTGTGGGTCCAACTTCTAGACCAAGGCATCAAGACACAGCATCTGCAAAGTTAGCTTCTGAGACCTGGCCACGAGAGGGGGAATCTGTGAAATTAATCCCACAGCAAGTCACAGAAACTACTGGGATCATGCCCAAACCATGTTTTCAAAATTTTTCAGAGATGACTCCGGGGCCAGGCTATCAAGACACAGAATCTGTGAGGCTGGTTTCTGAGGCTTTGCTCCAAGCGGCATTAACACAAAAACAAACAGGTCAAGTTAAAGAATCTACAGGAATGACTCTGAAGCCACACCTTCAAGTTATTGAGCCTTCAGAGATACCCCTAAGGTCAGAATATGGAAACACAGAACCTTTTGGGTTGGCATTGTTTCAAGTTGAAAATATCCAGGAGACAACGCCAGTACCACCGTATTCAGTAAAAGGATCCCCGGAATTGACTTTAGGACCAGGAATGCAGTATAAGAAATCAGAGCCACTAATGCAAAATTTGAAATCTGTGAAGTTAACCCCTGAGTCATTCCCAGTAGCGGTGGGATCTAAACAATTTATCATGGGACCAAAACAATGTGTTCCGGGGTTGACCCCAGAGCCACAGTTCCAGGGAGTAAAGTCCTTGCAGCTGGATCCAGAGCCACAATTACAAGATGTGGAATATGTTAATTTAATCCAACAGCCAGCTACTACTGGAATGGTAGTATCTGAGAAGCTGGTACGAGAACCAGTACCACAAAGTATGGTATCAGAGGAATTGACTAAGGGGGCACAGCTTCAAGGTGTGAAATTGATCCCAGGGCCGCATTTGCAAAGTGTCAGATTTTCAAAGTTATCTCCAGGGCCACTTCTTCAAGGAGAAAAACCTGTAGATTTAATGTCAGGGTCCCCACATCATAGTGTGAAATCTGATGAACTAACCCCAGGTTCCTCAATGCAAGAAATCAAATTGTCAGATTTTATTCCAGGACCAAAGCATCAAAGTGTTATGTCCATACAATTGTCTCCAGAACCACAAACTCAAGGTATGAAATCTGTGGAACAAAACTCAGCACCATGCTTGCAAGATGTCAGATTTTCTGATTTGACCTCAGAACCAAAGCATCAAGGTTTCAAACATGTGCAATGTATACCGGGAACACAGCTTCAGGATATACAGTCCTTAGGATTTGTAACAGAATCACCTTTGCAATTAAGCCAAGGGCTCTTGACTGAAAATCTGAAATCTCTTCTGTCTACTGAAGGATCACAGTTTCACAGCATGGAATCTTTGAAATTGACCTCAGAACTACAGTTTCAAGGTGTGAAGTCTCAGGAACTGAACCTAGGGCCAAGGCAGCAAGATGTCAAATTTTCTGAGTTGACTTCAGGGCCAAAACTTCAAGGTGTCAAATTTGGGGCGCAAACCCCAGGATCAGTGTTTCATGGTGCGAATTCTGTGGAGATGGCTCCACAGTTAGGGCTTCAAGATTCTAACTTAGCGAAGATGTCTCCAGGGCTTCAAGATATAAAACAGGTGGGGCTTAACCCAGGGCCATGGTTACAAGATGTCAAGTTTTGTGATTTGACATCAGGAACTCAACCTCAAGGTGGGAAATCTTCGGAGTTAAACTCAGGGCCACAACTACAATATGTGAAATTTTTTGAGTTGCCCCCAAAGCCAAAGATGCAAGGAGTAAGATCTGTGGGGTTGTCCCCAGGACCTCAAAAGCAAGTGGTCAAGCCTGATATGTTAATACCACAGACACTGTTTCAAGGTGTAAAAAACTTAATGATGGACCAAATGTCCAACTTGGAAGGTAACATTTCTTATAGAATTGTCTCCCAGCCACAGAAACCAGGTGCAAAATCGATGGAGTTGACTCCTGAGTCACAGTTGCCAGGTGTAAACTATTCTGAGTTGGCTAGAAGAACACAGTTACAAGGGATAAAATCTTCTGAATTGATCCAAGGGCCACAGGTAGGGGGTGTGAAACCAATGGAGCTGGCCCCAGGCTCAAAACTTCAAAGTGTAAAATCTGAGTTGTTGATCTCGGAGCTGAAAGATGTGAAATCTGTGGTCTTAACTACAGAACAGGGTCTAAAAGGTATGAAATCTACATTGCTAACCCCCAGTCCACAGCTGGAAGGTGAGAAATCTATGGAGATAACCGCGGTGCCATGGATAGAACATGTCAAACCTTTAAAAAGCACAGAAGATATCAAGCTTCAAGGTACAACTTCTGACTTGATTCTGCATGCAAGAATTCAAGACTCCAAAGCTGTAGAGTTGGTCCAAAGAACACAACTGCAAGATGTGCAAACTGTGGAATTGAAATTTGAGCCCAAGATGCAAGGTGAGAAATCTGTGCCTTTTGCACCAGGGCCATTGCTCCAAGGGCCTGAACTGCAAGGTGTGAAACCTGAGGAACTGACTTCAGAGCCACAAACGCAAGACAGTAAATCTGTCGACAGTACTCCCTGTTTAAAGCATCAAAGTTTAAAATCTGTAGAGGAAACTCCAGATTCAGAGCTGCAATGTGTAAAATCTGTGAAGTTGACCCCAAGGCTAAAGAAGCAGGAAGTAAAATCTGTGAAAGTGACCAGAAGACCAAAGCTTCAAGGAGTAAAAGCTGTGGATTTAGCCCCAAGGCAACAGTTTCAAGAGATGGCACTTGCGAATTTAACTTCTGGGCCAGAACAGATTGGCACGATATCTGTAATCTCACCAAAGCAGGAATGTGTGAATTCAGAGCAATTGAAGAGAGGGGCTAAGTCAGATGATGCGCTGTCTTCGGAGTTAATTCCGGAGCTAAAATTTAAAGGTAAAAAATTAGACCTCAATTTTGAGTTACAGTTTGAAAGTATGAAATCATTTGAATTGACTCCGGAATCAAATATTCAAGGTTTAAAACCTAAAGAATTCAAACTTGAACCATTTGAACCACAGTTGCAAAGCATAGAGTCTCCTAAGTTGACCCCAGGACTACAGCTGCAGCAAATAAAACCCTGCGAGTCAGCTTCAGAACCACAACTTCCTGTAAAAACTGTTGAGGTAAAACCAGAGCCACTGCCTGGAAGTATGAGATGTATTCAGTGGATACCAGGACCTAAGTTCCAAGCCGTGAAATCCATAGAGTTAAATCTCGGGTCACAGTCTCAAGGTGTTAAATCTGTAGGGTTGAAATCTTCGACACAGTTAAGAGATGTGAAGTCATCTGAATTGACTCTAGGACCAAAAACTCAAGGTGCGACATATACAGAGTTCAGTCTTGGGCCACAGCTGCAGAACGTGAAAACCCCCGAGGTGCTCCCAGGACCACAGCCGCAAAAAGGGAAGGTTTTGGCATCAACCTCAGAGCTACAGCTTCAAGATGTAAAAACTATTGAGTTCCAAAAAGAGCCACAGCTGGAAAGTATGAGGTGTATTCAGTGGATACCAGGACCTGATTTCCAAGGTCTGAAGTCTATAGGGTTACAGCCTCAAGGTGTCAACTCTGCAGGGTGGAAACCCTTGATACAGTTAAGAGATAGAAAGTCATCTGCATTGACCCCAAGGCCAAAGCTCCAAGATACGCAATCTTCAGCATCACTCCAGGAACATCAACCTCAAGACTGCGATTTGAAACCTTATCTACAGGTTAGAAGTGTGAAATCATGTGAACTGACTTCAGGGTCCAAGCACTGTGATATAAAATCTATGCCATTCAAATCTAGGCTTGGCGTGCATGATAAGAAATCTACTAAATTGACTGCAGAACCGAAGCTTCGAGAAGTGAAACCCTTACAGTCATCCCCAGGAGCACAGCTTCAAGGTGTGAAGTCTCTAGTGCTTATGGAAGAGCCACAGCTTCCTGACATGAAATCTGGGGTATTAAGCCAAGGGTCACAGTTAAAAAGCAATACAGCTACAGAATTGAACTCCCCACTATACTTGACAAGCATGAAGTCATCTGAGTTGACTCTTCAGACAAAGCTCAAAGGTGTGAAATCTGAGAATTCCAACTCTGGGTCACAGTGGCAATATCTAAAATCTTCTAAGTTGTCACCTGAGATAAAGTCCCAAGATAAGACATTTACTGAGTTAAATCCAAGTTCACAGTTGGAAGGTATAACATTTTCTAAACTGATCACGGGGACAAAGATTCAAGGTACCAAATGTACAGATTTCAACCTTGGGCCATTGTTACAACGTGTGAGTTCTTCTGAAAGGACCTCAAAGACAAAGCTTCAAAATGTAAAACATAAAGAAAGCTGTCCCAGTCCCCAGGGGCAAGTTGTGAAATCATCTGACCTGACCCTGGGCTCAAAGCTTCAAAATGTGAAATTGGTGTTCAACCCTGAGCCACAGTTTCAAGGAGTGAAATGTTCTAAGTTAATCTCAGAAACAAAGTTTCAAGACGTGGAATCTGTGAATTTCGGACCTGGGCCACAGCTGGGAGGTGTGAAATCTTCTGAATTGGTACTGGGGACAAAGCTTCAGAAAGTAAAATCCATGGATTTCAAGTCAGGCCCACAGTTGCAAGATATGAAATCTTCTAGGTTGATCATGGGTATAAAGCTTCAAGATGTAAAATCTATGAATTCCAAGTCTGGACCACACTTGCAGGATGTGAAATCGTCTCAAGTGATCCCAAGGGAAAAGCTTCAAGGTGTGAAATCTGTAGAATTGAAAGCAAGTCCAAAGTTACAAGGTGAGAAACCCTCTGATTTGACCCTGGGGAAGAAGTTTTCAGGCGTGAAAGCAGGCCCCCAGTTACAAGATGTGAAATGTTCTGAGTTGATCATGGGTATAAAGCTTCAAGATAAAAGATCAGCGGGGTTTGGTTCTAGATCACACTTGCAAGGTATGAGATCTTCTGAAGTGATCCCAGGGTCAAAGCTTCAAGAAGTGAAATCCTCTGAGTTCAAGCACGGTCCAAAGCTACAAGGTGGGAAATCTGATTTAACTCAGATGAGGAAGCTTCAAGGTGCGAAATCTGTGGAGTTCAACCCTGGGCCACAGAGACAAGGTGAGAAATCGGATTTGATGCTAGAGTGCAGGCTTCAAAATTTGAAATCTATTGAGTTAAAACCCGTTCCGCAGTTACAAGGTGTGCCATCTTCTGAGTTAACACCAAAAACAAAGCTTCAAAGTGGAGAATCTGTGGAGTTCCTTACCAGACCCATGTGGCAAGACATGAAATCTCTTGAAATGACTTTAGGTGCAAACGCCCAAGATAGCAAATCTTTGGGGTTTGAGTCAGCCCCACAGTTACAAGATAGGAAATTGTCTATGTTGACACCGGGGGCACACGTTCAAGGTATGCAACCTCTGAAATTCAACCCTGGGGCAAAGTTGCAAGGTACAAAATCTCCTGAGTCTATAAAGCTTCAAATAATGAAAACCACAGAAGTCAACCAGGACCTAGAATTCCAGGTTGCAAAACCCTCTGAGTTAGCCTTGGAATCAAAGATTTGCAGTGTGGTATCTTCTGAGTTCAATGCTGGGAAGCAGTGGCAAGAAGAGAAATGTTTTAAGTTGAAACCATGGCCAGAGCTTCAAAGTGTGAAATTTGTGGTATACAATCCTGGACCACATTTGCAACATACAAAATCTTCAGAATCGTGCAAAGAGACAAAGCTCCAAGATGCGAAATCTAGGGAATTCAATCCTGAGCAACAGTTGCAAGATGTGAAATCTTCTCAGTTATGCCAGGGATCAAGGCTTCAAGGTATGCCATCTTTCGAGTTCAATCCTGGGCCACAGTTACAAGAGATAAAAACTGAGTTGTGCACAGACAGGAAGTTTCCATATGAGCAATTTCGGGAAATGAAGCATCAGCTTAAATTACAAGGTGGGAAATCCTCTGAATTGAATCCAGGCCCACGGCTTCAGTGTATAAATGTTAGGGCATTCAGCACTGGACCACAACTGAAAGGTGTAAAATCTGAGTCGAATCCTGGGTCAGAGCTTCGAGGTGTAAAATCCCAGGTGTTCTGCCTTGGGCCACCTTTACAGGGTGTGAATTCTTCTGCATTTATTTCAAAAGCAAAACTTCAGTGTGTAAATTCTGTTGGATGCAAATCTGAGCCACCCTTGCAAGGTATAAACCCTTCTGAATTAACTTCAGTTTCAAAACTTCCAGGTATGAAGTCTTCTGAGTTGAGTCCAGGGACAGAGATTCCAAGAAAGACATCTATGGTGTTCAACCCTGAACCACATTTGCAAGATTTGAAATCTGAATTGATTCCAGGGTCAAAGTTTCTTGGTGTGGCACCTATGGAATGCAACCCTGAGCCACAGATGAAGTGTGTAAATTCTTCTCAGTTGAATCCAGAGCCAAAATTACAATGTGTAAATTCTATGGGGTGCAAACTTGGGCCACCTTTGCAAGGGACAAAATGTCAAGGTACAGGATCTGAGGCGAATGCAGGGTCCAAGAATCAAAGTGAGACATCTATGGTGTTCAGCCCCGAACCACATTTACAAGATTTGAAATCTGAATTGATTCCAGGGTCAAAGTTTCTTGCTGTAGCACCTATGGGATGCAACCCCGGGCCACAGATGAAGTGTGTAAATTCTTCTGAGTTGAATCCAGAGCCAAAATTACAATGTGTAAATTCTATGGGGTGTGTACTCGGGCCACCTTTGCAAGGTGTACAATCTTCTGAGTTGACTTCGGGGGTTAAATGTCAAGGTATGGGATCTTTTGATTTGAATCTGGGGTCAGAAGTTCTAGGCATAAAATCTGTTATGTTCAACCCTGTGCAACATTTACAAAACGTAAAATGTGAATTGACTCCGGGGACAAAGTTTCAAGGTATAACATCACAGGAATTAAACTGTGGCCCACAGCTACAAGGTGTGAATTCTTCTGATTTGAATTTTGGGTCAGAATTTCAGTGCATAAATGCTATAAAGTTTAATCCAGGGCCACAGATGCAAGGCATGAAACCCTCTGAATTGAATCCTACATCAGAATACGAAGCTACGAAATCTATTCTGTTCAACCCTGGAGCACATTTGCAAGGTGTAAAGTCTTCCGAGTTAATTCCAGGGACAAAGTTTCCAGAAATCCAGTTTTTGGAGAATCACTGTGGGTCACAGCAACAAGTTGTGCACTCATTGTTCACTTTAGGCTCTCCGTTAAATGGTATGAAATCTGTGCTATTTTTACCAGAGCCACTGCTTGAAGATGTAAAGTCTGTGAAGATGAACAAAGAGTCATTGCTTTGTGGTGGAAATTCTGTGAAACTGATTTCAGGCTCTGAGCTGCAGGACTTGAAATGCGAGATGTTTGCACTAGAGCCATGTTTTAAAAAAGTGAAATCTGTGGAGTTAAATCCAGGGCCACATCCTCAAGGTATGAATTCTGGGGAGTTGCCCTCACACCTCAGGCAGCATAGTGTGAGATCTGTGGTGTTTGCACCAAAGCTGTGTTTTCAAGATATGAAATCTCTGGAGTTGAAACCAGGGCCACAACCTCAAGATGTGAATTCTAAGGATTTGATTTCTTGCCTCAGGCAGAAATCTGTGGTGTTTGAATCAGAGCCACGTTCTCAAGATGTGAAATCTTTGAAGTCAAATCTATTGCCACAGCCTCAAAGTGCTAATTCTTCAGGGTTGCCGTCATGCCCAAGGTCACCAAGTGTTAATTCTGAGGTCTTTGCACCAGAGGTATGTTTTCAAGATGTGAAAGCCGTAGAGTTGACACCAGGGTCCCAACAGCACGGTATGAATTGCCAAGAGTTGACTTCAGGAATTCAAGGTATGAAACCAGTAGTGTTGGTACCAGAGCCAACGAAGAAGTTCATACCGGGACCAATGTTGAGTAGTGTTAAATTTTCAAATTTGTCTCCAGAATCACAGCAACAAGGTGAGAAACCTTTGGAGTTTACTCCAGAACTAAAGTTGCAAAGTATAAAACATGTGACATTGTCTTCAGCATCTCTGCAACAAGATATAAAATCTGTAGGCTTACCACCGGGGTCACTGCTTCAAAGAACAAAATCTGAGGAGCTAACTCCAAAGAGAAGCTATCGAATCACAGACTCCTCTGGGACAATCCCTAGGCCAGGCCATCAATTTGTAGAATGTGCAGAGATGATCCCAACATCAAAGCCTCAAGTCCCTAAATCTGTGAATTTGATGATTCCAACACCAAAGCATCAAGTCTCCAAATCTGTAAATTTGATTTCAATACCAGTTTATCACATCACAGAAAGGTTGGCACATCAAGGCAAAGAAACTGTAGAAAAATCTGTGGGGTTGACCCCAAAGCCAACAAGTAAAGCCATGGAATCTTCAGGAGTGCCTCTAAGTCTAGATCTTCAAGTACCAGAATCTGTTGATCTGACTCATGTGCTGAGGAATCAAGGCTCTAAATCCTTAGAATTAACCCTAAAGAAAATCCCAGAACCTCTAGAGTTGCTCTCTCAGTCACGGCCTCAAGTTAAGGATTTGGGGGGGTCACATACAAGGCCACTGCAGCAAGTTATAGGATCTGAAGAGATGACACCAGAGCCCAAGCATTGCACTACAGAAACTGTGGGGTTGACCTCCTCGGCAAGGCTAAAAGAGAAGGAATTCCTTGGAATGACCCCAAAGCCAATAAGTAAAACCACTGGATATGCAGAGAGAGCTCCAAGGCCCTATCCTCAAGCACTAGAAGTTGTGGAGGTGATCTCCGAGAAAAGACTGCAAAGGGAAAAATCAGAAGTACTGACTACAAAGTCATTACATCATGTCCCAGAATCTTCAGAGATGACACCAGGGCTAGGATATCAAGTTGCTGAATCTGTGGGTTCGACCTCTAAGCAATGGCTTCAAAGGGAGGAATCTTTAGATTTGCCCCCAAAGCGAAAAGGTCAAGTTACAGGACATGCAGAATCTGTGGAGCTCACATCTGAGCTCACATCTGCCATGTGGCAGCAAGGGGATGGATCAATGGGGCTAACACAGTCACAGAATCAAAGTATGAAATATTCACAGATAGCTCCAGGACTACAGGGTCAAATTACAGAGTTTATGAGGATTAGTCCAAAGCCGTTAGATCAAGTCACAGGATCTACAAAGACAAAGCTTCAAGCTGCTCGACCGATAGGAATAACCTCAGTAGCCCCCCAAAAAGTTATTGAATATGTGAAAGTGACTCCCGGACCACCACTGCAGGTTGTGAAATCTGCAGCATTAACACCAGGGCGAAGCTCTCAAATGGTAGACTATGTTGAACTCACTCCCAAAGTACAAGATGTGAGACCTTCTGAGTTTAGCTCAGGGCTATGGTTGCAAAGTGTAAAACCAAAGGAATTAACCACAGAGCCAACACACCGAATCTTGGAAATAATGAAGTTGACAGGGTTTCAAATCGTAAAGACTGTGTTAATCCCAGGGCCACCCCATCAAATTGTAAAATCTGAGGAATTAGCACCAGTACCAATTCCTCAGATTGTAGAACCAATAGGAGTCTCCTTAGGATCAGCTATTGAAGTAATGGATTGTTTGGATTTATTCCCAAGGCCACATCTTCAAGAAATGGCAGAACCTGTAGAATTAACTCTGAGGCCAAATACCGAGGTGAAATCTGCAGAATTACTCTCACAGCCAGTATTTCCATTGGAGGAAAATACAGTGTTCACTCATGAAGAAGGGCTTCAGGCTGTGAAAGCGATGGCGATAAAAATAGGGCCGCCTCAAACCATGGAATGTAAGAATTTGAATCTAGCACAGGTATATCAGAATAGGGAATCTGAGGATTTTACATCAAGAGAGGAGTTACAAATAGGGAATTATTTCTCTAGATTTCTACAGAACTCTTCAAACTCGCTCATCTCAAGCTCTGTCGAAGCATCTGAATTAGGAAGCCTTTGCGATTTGGAGATGCCAGAAATATCAAGGGCCTTGGATATAAAAAACCTTGGGACAGATATTTTGCAGTCGGAAGAGTCGTTTATAGACCCTACTATGATACAAACTTCAACTCTTTCCTTGTCCCTTCACAATCAACCCTCTGATAAGATAGCTAACATTGTAGAAACCCCACATTTTGAGATCCCAGGAGTGGGTGTCATATCTAAGAGGACTGATAAGAAGCAGGTGGAAAAGCTAGAGAATTCACTCCAGCGCCTATCCCAACATCCACTGCAAAGCTGGGGATCACCATCTAGGACCTTCCAGTCAGGATCAGGAACTCAAAGAGGCCTTACCGGGTCTGTCTTGGGCAGACAACAGAATGTCTGGGAGAATCACTCCTGGAGACAGCGACTACCCAGAAAATATCTCTCCAATATGCTAATGCTAGGGAATGTCTTGGGAACCACTATGGAAAGGAACCTTTGTTCTCAAACATCTTTAACGGAAAGAGTCACTGCAGATATCTGTCAATCTATTCAGAATTTATTTGGGGTTCCTGCTGAACTGATGGAATTTTCCCAAAGTCTGCTAGAGAAGAGTCGAAGTATCATTTCTCAGACTTCAGTGTCCAAAAACTACATTCAGAGACACACTTCATGTCATGGTCATGAACAAAGAATAGCCTTAAGGATGTGGACACGTAGCTCCATGTCCTCCATAATACAGCAATACTCTGGGGCTAGAGCGAGAATAAAGAAAAGTTCGAAGCTTAGTGCTATATCCCAGGAAGTAATTCAGCACATGCCTGTTTCATGTGCAGAGGGCCAGCCTCCTGTCCCAGTAAATTTAGAGTCTTCCTTCAATATAGTTTTCACTAGGAAAGAGTCTGTTCCAGTGGAAGAGAGTGAGAACTCACAGAGTAATTCACAGACAAGGATTTTTGAGTCCCAACACGGTCTCAAGCCAAGTTATCTTCCCCAGGCCAAGACTGACTTCTCAGAACAGTTCCAGTTGCTACAAGATCTGCAGCTAAAAATAGCAGCAAAACTGTTAAGGAGTCAAATACCCCCCAATGTACCTCCACCTCTAGCTTCAGGTCTGGTTTTAAAATACCCTATCTGCCTACAGTGTGGCCGATGTGCAGGATTTAATTGCTGTCATAAATTACAGGGCACTTTTGGGCCTTACCTTCTTATCTATCCACAGCTCCACCTCGTAAGCACTCCTGAAGGCCACGGAGAGATTAGGTTGCATCTTGGCTTTAGGTTGCGAACTGGGAAAAGATCCCAAGTCCCAAAGTACCACAGAAGAGACAGACCCATCACACCAAGGAGTCCTATATCACCATCACTAAGGAAAGCTAAAGTCTATACTCGAGCTTCCAAGAGTCCTACTTCTACAATAGATTTCCAGTCTGTATCTTCCCAATCTCCCGCTCCTGTACAAGTCCACATCAGGCGAAGGCAGTATAGCAGCCCTGCCCTAGTAGGAAAGAAAACAGTTGGAGGGCCGGGGCACTATGAGTTTACTCAAGTTCACTCTCTACCAGAGAGTGACTCTGAAAGCAATCTGGATGAAAAATGGACTAAAAGGAGAACCAAAAAGACCCGTAGTTCAAAATACCCAAAGAAAAGAATCACTAAGGGAGGCAGAACACAAAACACGAAGTTCTACACAAATGGTAGAACCCCAATACGGAGTTCTTCTCGGGATTTACCAGCCCAGTTAAGAAGGAAGAGGAATGGAGCATCTCAGACAATTACTGCCTCTTTAAAAAGACAATCTAAGAAATCCTCCCAACCCAAATTCATTCAACTGCTTTTTCAAGGTCTAAAGCAAGCATTCCAGACAGCACACAGATTTATGGCTTTTGCTGGACAGAAGCCTGAGGACAGGTCAAGGCCAGACCGTTTGCGCTCAAGCAGAAACCACCATCCCAAACAAAAAGCCAGAGATTATTCCTCATCAAGAGATATCAAAAGAGACAGGATGTCAGTTGTTAAGCTAAAGCCAAGAGACATAACCACTAAGCAGGAGAAGATGTTATGGGAGGAAATAGAGCAATTCAGATCAGCTCAACAACCAAAAAGAGGTAGCTCTTTCCAACTCAGACGTACCCAACTGCCCAAGCCCATAGTTTCACATAGAAGTGCCATTTTCAAAACCACTTCAGTCGGACAGCCTGTGGGTATTGTTCAAAATGACAATAGCAGCAAAGCTAAGAAAAACTCCCGCAGAAGTGAAATCTCAAGCCAGGAGTCCAAGAACTCCAAAATAGGAACCAGAGTTCAAGCCGGAGGGAGAAATCTACATGGTTCACTTAAGAGAACCTCACCCAGTCACCTTAAAGAAAAATTCACACCCAAGAAGCGAAACCACTATAGCTTCTTAAGGGAGAGAACCCCATGTAATTCCTCTGAAAGGAGCCATCGCAGTCCCTCTGAGAGGAGATGTCGCAGTCCCTCTGAGAGGAGATGTCGCAGTCCCTCTGAGAGGAGCCATCGAAGTCCTTCTCTAAAGAGCCATCACAGTCTCTCTGAGAGGAGCCATCGAAGTTCTTCTCTAAAGAGCCATCACAGTCTCTCTGAGAGGAGCCATCGAAGTCTTTTTCAGAAGAGCCATCACAGTCCCTCTGAGAGGAGCCATCGAAGTCCTTCTCTAAAGAGCCATCACAGTCCCTCTGAGAGGAGCCATCGAAGTCCTTCTCTAAAGAGCCATCACAGTCCCTCTGAGAGGAGCCATCGAAGTCCTTCTTTAAAGGGTCATTTCAGTCCCTCTGAGAGGAGCCATCGCAGTCCTTCTCTAAAGAGCCATCACAGTCCCTCTGAGAGGAGCCATCGAAGTCCTTCTCTAAAGAGCCATCACAGTCCCTCTGAGAGGAGCCATCGAAGTCCTTCTTTAAAGAGTCATTGCAGTCCCTCTGAGAGGAGCCATCGCAGTCCTTCTCTAAAGAGCCATTGCAGTCCCTCTGAGAGGAGCCATCGAAGTCTTCCTCAGAAGAGCCATCACAGTCCCTCTGAGAGGAGCCATCCAAGTCTTCCTCAGAAGAGCCATCACAGTCCCTCTGAGAGGAGCCATCCAAGTCCTTATCAGAGGAGCCATCACAGTCTCTCTGAAAGGAGCCATCAGAGTCCCTGTGAGAGGAGATGTCGCAGTCCCTCTGAGAGGAGATGTCGCAGTCCCTCTGAGAGGAGCCATCGAAGTCCTTCTCAGAGGGGCCATCACAGTCTCTCCAAAAGGAGCTATCAGAGTCCCTCTGAGAAGAGATGTCGCAGTCCCTCTGAGAGGAGATGTCGCAGTCCCTCTGAGAGGAGCAATCGCAGTCTCTTTCAGAAAACTCATCACAGTCCCTTAGAGGGGAGAGGACACAGCCCTTTTGAGAGAAGACAGCACAGGCCCTCTGAGAGGAGTGGTCGCAGTTCCTCAGAGAGAACTCATTGTAGTCCCTCTGAAAGAAGTGGACACAGTCACTCTGAGAGGAGCAGACACAGTCATTCTGAGCAGAGCCAACAGAGCCACTCTGAAAGGGGCCAACACCGTTGGTCTGACAAAACCCATCTCAGTCCCTCTGCGAGAACCCGTCACAGTCCCGCTAAGGAGAGACTCAAGCACAGCTCCCCTAGGGAGAGGCTCAGACACAGTCTGTCTAAAGATTGCAAGGGTTACTCAAACACGTCTCCTAGGGACCACACACAAAATACTCCAAAGCAGGCCAAGTTTAGAGGCCTGAGGCTAACAGATGACAAGAGATTCGTCCCCATTATTTACTGACTGGCTCAGTCTTCACCGAGCTGCCCCTTTCCTGGCTTCTTTCCTGCTCAGCCACTGCCTAGAATACCTGCACCCTCGGCAACCAAAGAGCCTCTATGCCTCTCTACCTGGGGGGAGGGAGGGCGGGAACGGGTCTGTAATTTCTCTAAGATAAATAAAGGGGCAATAATTGATCTCCATCTAGAAAGCCCACTCGTCGTGCTGGGTGGGGAACGGAGGGTGAAGGGACATTTGGTGTGGTGCAAATGGATGGAACGCGAGGAACGGGCCCTGAGGCCATGTTGGGGCGCCAAACCCCACCTATAGCTTCCCGGGGCGGGGTCTCAGAGGAGGGAGTCCTGTCACGTGACACACTCCGGCCGCAGCCCCCTCGGAAGCTGCCAGGCGGAAGTAGACGTTCAGACCTGGGATCGGCAGCGCCGACTCCACATCCGGGAGAGGAGAGGAGAGCGGAAGTGGCGTTGGTCTGGCCGGAGCCCTTGGGTGGATTTGTTAGGCGTGGAGAGGGAGTGATGTCTTCCAGACTCGGTGCAGTACCCGCCGTGAGTTTCTCGGTTTGACCGTTATGCTTTAGGGGTAGCGCTGTGGAGCCTGCAACACGCGGTCCCTCGCTTTTGTTCCATGCTCAGAGTTGGTTTTATCAGAGCCCATCGTAGGCCCCACCCTTCTAGGTCAGATCTACCTGCCTCCCTTTTTTCCCACTTACCGCTGACTGTTCCCCACCTCCTTGGACTCAGTTTCTCGCCCGATTGCCATTAGATTCTGTTCCTTTTATATCCCCAGTACCTCCTATATCCGTTGTCCTCTCTTTTCGCCTCCCTTTAGAATCTTTATCTGGGACAGGGTTTGGGAATGGTGGAGATGAAGACTGTGGTGTTGTTAGCTGCCTTAACTCTGTCAGAAGACAGGACGACACACTTTTCTTAAAAAGTCTTGCCTTTTCCCGTTTGAGGTAGTGGCCCGGGGAGAGCTACATTTCTTCTGGGCACAGGGGGATTCGTCTTTTTGTGGTCAGGATTCAGAGGTCCCTAGCATTCACTCGTGTGCTTGCGATTTGCTAGACACCGGAACCCACATCCTTTAAGCAGCAGAGGAGCACGAAGATCGTGGGAGCTAAGAAGTAAGTGAGGTTTTCTGGGATCCATTTATAATTGTGTCGCCAGCGCTGTCCAGTAGAACTTCCTGTGATGATGAGAAAATGTTCTGTGTCCGCACTGTCAAGGACCGTAGTCACGTATGGCTTTTGAGCACTTGAAATGTGGCCAGTGTGATTGAGGAACTGAATTTTCAATTGTATTTAATCTTAACTTAAACCTAAATAGCCACCTGTAGCTAGTACCTACCTGATTGGACAGTGCAGGTCTAAACCTAATGTAGGGGAGAAGAACCTAGCTTGCAAAGAAAAGCACGAATTATATTAAAAATGGAACCTATGACAGTGTAGCCCCGCATGTCCTCAGACATCAGATGTATACCTATGAATACATTGATGAACATGGGAAGGACTGATAAAAACGGCTGTAAGAAATCCTTTTATTTTCAGACTATTTGGCTTTAAGACGGGTTTATTATTTCGTAGACTGAATGCGCTAACCTTTTCCATATTTGTTAGTACAAAAGAGATTCTTATTAACTAGATATTCATTGGAAGGAATTAATTCCTTCAGATAACATTTGCTGAATATCTGTTATGTGCTGTAACACATATATCTGTTAGATATACAGACAAGAAAAGCACAGAATAGTCTAAAAGGGGAGATAGGCAAGTACATCAACATGATAAGGTGTAAGTACATATTTTAAACAGGAATTTAATATAGCATTTGGGGGGAGGGGAGTGATAGTTCAGAAGGGAAGAGTTGCCTGACAGTCAAGGAATAATGCAGTTAGCCAGAAGGAAAAGGTATTTTTTCATAGAGAACAGAATGTGAACAGGTAAAAGCAATTAATGGAATAGCAAGTGGTTAATTGTTAAAAAATATAAAGATTAACAGGTCCTCATCTATGAATCTGGATCAGAATGATTGGAGTTTGGGCATAGGAATCCTTTTTAACTGACTTTGTAAGAGATTGAGAACCATTGGTGAGAAGTGAGACTAGAAGAGACTAGAGGATGAAACCCTGGAGAACATCAGCATTTAAGGATTGGGTAGAATGAACGGAGGTTGCAAAGGAAACTGAGATGAACTGAAATAATTTTCTAATGAAGTCTGAGTACTTGCACCTAGAGAATAAACTAGGGTCTCTGAAAAATTCTTGGTAGATCAGAAAGGAGTTGAAAATCAGTTAAACTTTTCACTCTTGTGGTTAGAAGCTGAGACCCAAAGGTGTGCCGCAGACAACAAATTATGAAGTCACTACAATTATGATTATATTGTTTAAACCGAAGTCTTTTTCTTGCCATATTTATGGAAAGGGAAGTTTGAAATTAATCTGGGGTTTTACAAGCGATCAAGTACCATCATTTGACAAGTATTATAAAATACTAGATAATTGTTTTTGTTGAGTCCTTTTAAAATAAAAGAGACCTATAGGGAGGGATTGTTAATCATACTGATTATATGAACTATTGATATATTTATTTATTTATTTGCTTATTACTGTGCTTGTACTTATTCATGAGAGGGGGTATGGGTATATCTGAGTCCTACACTGACAATAAAGAAATTCCTATGAGGACAGTTTACCAAGAGGAGTCACATGGGACTTGACTCTTAATGGTCTCTTGATACTATTAAGTCTTGCTAGTAGAAATTGTTCCCGTTGTTTTGGATGGTGGGTTTTGGCCCTAGAGGCCTGCCAATTCCTATCAAAAAATTTTAAATACTTTTATTGAGGTATAATTGAAGTACAATAGACTGCATATTTATAGTATACGTATTTAAAGTATACAGTATGATCAGCTTTGATATATGTAAGTAACGATAACAGTGTCGCCACAATCAAGATAACATTTCCATCCCTCTGAAAAAAATTTTTGGGTTCCTTTGCAATCCATTCCTTCCTCTACTCCTGTTCCCAGACACCACTGACCTTTTTTCTTTCACCATATAGTGGTTTGCATGTTCTAGGATTTTATATAAATAAAATCATGTATGTTCTCTTTTTGAATGATTTTTTTCACTCAAAATAATGATTTTGAATGAAAATTAGTTTTTATTGCTGAACAGAATTTCATTTTAGATATATCATGATTAGTTTAGCCATCTACTTTGATGGATATTTGGGTTATTTTCATTTTGAGGGTATTAAAATAAAGCTGCTATGAACATCCACATACAAGTCTCTATGTGGAAAAGTGTTTTGTTTCTTTTTTCTCTTGATAAATACCTAAGATGGTATTTATTTACTAAGATTTACCATCAATCTTAGGTTGATTGGGTCTTATGTCAGGAGTATGTTTACCTTTTTAAGAAATTGCCTATTTCCTAAATTGGTGGTATTATTTTATATTCCTACCAGCAGTGTATGGGAATAAGTCTTTAATTTTAGCCAATTTTATGGGTGTATAGTGGTGTTTCGTTGTGATTTTAATTTGCATTTTCCTAGTGAATAATGATGTAGAACATCTGTTCATGTGCTTATTGGCCATTCATACATCATCTTCTGGGAAGTGCCTGTTCATATCTTTTGCCCATTTAAAAAAATTGAGTTGTTTGTCTTACTATGGAATTGCAGTATTTTCAAAAATTACGTTCTGAATACAGTTCCTTTGTCTGATAGATATGTCTTGAATATTTTCTTCCAATCTCTGATTTGTATTTCATTTTTCTTTTTTTTTTTTTAAAGATTTTATTTATTTATTTGACAGAGAGAGAAAGATCACAAGTAGGCAGAGAGGCAGGCAGAGAGAGAGGGGGAAGCAGGCTCCCTGCTGAGCAGAGAGCCCGATGCAGGACTTGATCCCAGGACCCTGAGATCATGACCTGAGCCGAAAGCAGAGTCTTTAACCCACTGAGCCACCCAGGTGCCCCAGCATTTCATTTTTCTTGATGGTGTGTTTGAACACCAACAGTTTTATTTATTTTTTTTAAAGATTTATTTATTTAGTTGGTGGGGGGAGGGCAGAGGGAGTGAGAGAATCCTGAAGCAGACTCTCTGCTGAGTGTGGAGCCCTGCTTGGGGCTTGATCCCAGAACCCTGAGATCATGACCTGAGCTGAAGCCACTCACCTGACTGAGCCAGTTGGGTACCTTGAAGATCAACAGTTTTAAATTTATCATTAAAAATGATTTAAATGTTATTATTTTTTTCTTTTATGTTTCATGCTTTTTGTATTCTATTTGAGAAAACTTTGCCATCCCTAATTGCAAAGATTTTCCCCTTTGTTTTTTTCTGGAAGTTTTCCAGGTTTTACATATGGGTCTATGACTCATTTAGAGTTAATTTTTTGTGCATAGTGTGTTATAAGAGTCAGTGTTAATTTCTTTTCATTTTGTATATCCTGTTGTTAAGACTTTCCCTATTCGATTGCATTGGCACCTTTGTCAGAGATTATTTGAACATATATATGTGTGGGTCTGTTTCTGGACTCCTTGTTCTGTTCCATTGATGTATATATCTGTCTTTTTGCCAATACTAAACTGTCTTGATACTGTGGGATTAGAGTAAGTCTTGAAATCAGATAAGGGAGTCATTTAACTTTTGTTCTTTCTCAGAATTTGCTTAGGTATTCTAGGTTCTTTGTCTTTTTATATAAATTTTAGAATTAGTTTGTCAGTTTCTATAAAAAGCATGCTGGAGTATTGATCACTATTGTATGAAATCAGTAGATCAATTTGGGGAGAATTGCCATTTTAACAATACCAAGTTTTCTGACTTATGAGCATGCTATATTTTTCCATTTATTTAGATCTCTAACTTCTCTCACCAACATGCTGTAATTTTCATTATAAAAGTCTTGGTTATCTTTTGTTAGATATGTTCTTAGGTGTTTTTTTAATATTATTGTAAATGATACTGTTTTTTAGTATCATTTCTAGTTGCTTGTTGCTATTATCTCAGTCAGGCCACAAGGTTGTCAATTTTGTTGGTCTTTTCAAAGAACCAGATTTTCTGTTGTCTGTTCTAATGCATGAATTTCTCCTTTTCATTATATTTTTCCCTCTATTTACTTTGGGTTTACTTTGCCCTTTTTAAGGTATCTTGAGGTGAAATCTTATCATTGATTATAGATCTAATTTTCTTTCTTTTTTTTTTTTTTGTAAAGATTTTATTTATTTATTTGACAGAGAGAGAAAGAGTACAGCAGGGGGAGCAGCAAGCAGAGGGAGAGGTTCGCGAAGCAGGCTCACTCAGCAGGGAGCCCGATGTGGGACTCAATCCCA
The DNA here is from genome assembly GCA_028534135.1 of Potos flavus. NCBI lineage: Eukaryota > Metazoa > Chordata > Mammalia > Carnivora > Procyonidae > Potos > Potos flavus. The sequence goes on from CM052885.1 coordinate 18,481,820, forward strand.
GGACCCCGGGATCATGACCTGAGCCAAAGGCAGATGCTTAACCAACTGAGCCACCTAGGCGCCCTAGATCTAATTTTCTAATAGCAGTATTTAGAGCTGTGAGTTTCTTTCTAGGTACTACTTCGGTTGCAATCCACAAATTTTAATGTGTGTATTTTTGTTGTTACTCACTTCAGAATATTTTTTAATTTTTCTTGTGATTTCTTTTTGACCCATGAATTATTTACAAGTAGATTGTTTAATTTCCATATTTATTTTTTTATTTTAGATCTCCTACTGTTCTTGATTTGTAATTTAATTCTATTGTGGTCAGAGAATGCATGTATGATTTTCATCTTTTTAAGTTTAAAGTTTATGGCCCAAAATATACTCTGTCTTGAATGCACAATGTTTACTTGCAAAAACTGTATCCTGTAGTTTTTGGCTGTAGTGTTCTATAAAGTGAATCTAGGGTAGTTTAGCTAATACTGTTGTTCACATCTTTTATGTCTTACTGAATTTTTGTCTAGTTCTACCAATTCCTGAAAGGAGGAGGTCTTAAAATTTTTACTAAGACTGTAGAATTCTGGGCTTTTTTTTGCTTTAATTCTGTCAGTTTTGCTTTGTGTACTTTGAGCTTGTACTACTAGACACATACAATGAATAATTATGTCTTTGTGATGATCTGTTACTTTTATCATTATGAAGTGTCCCTTTGTATCTCTGGTGATACTCTTGAAGTCTGTTTTATTTGGTATTAGAATAGCCACTCCAGCCTTCTTGTGTTTGCCGATTGTGAGGTATAATTTTTTCATCCATTTATTTCTAGTCTATATATGTCTTTATATTGAAAGTTTGGGGGCACCTGGCTGGCTCAGTTGGAAGCGCATTTGACTCTTGATCTCGGGTTCCTGAGTTCAAGCCCTACATTGGGTATAGGGATTACTTAAATAAATAAAACTTAGAAAAGAAAAGAGAAAGTGTGCCTCTTGTAGGCACAATAGACAGTTAGTTGACCCTTGAACAACACAGGGGTTAGGGATGCTGACCCTAACACAGTTGAAAATCTGCATATAACTTTTTGACTTCCCCAAAACTTAACTACTAATAGCCTACCGTAGGCTGGAAGCCTTACTGATAAACAGTCGATTAACACAGATTTTGTGTGTTATATATTATATACTACAGTGTTCTTACAATAAAGTAAGCTAGAGGAAAGAAAATAATTAAAATTACCAGGAAAAGACATTTACAATACTGTACTGTATTTATCGAAAAAAATCCATGTAAAAGTGGACCCATATAGTTCAGATTGTGTTGTTCAAGGGTCAGCTGTACTAGAGTATTGCTTTTTTATTCATTTTTGAACAGTCTTCGACTTCTTTTTATTTATTTATTTATTATATTTTATTAAAAAATTTTTTTAAAAGATTTTACTTATTTATTTGACAGAGAGAGATCACAAGTAGGCAGAGAGGCAGGCAGAGAGAGGGGGAAGCAGGCTCCCTGCTGAGCAGAGAGCCCGATGCGGGGCTTGATCCCAGGACCCTGAGATCATGACCTGAGCCAAAGGCAGAGGCTTTAACCCACTGAGCCACCCAGGTGCCCCTAGTCTTGGACTTCTTAACTGGAGTGTTGAGACCATAAACATTTAAATTAATTATTGATATGGTTGGATTTAGGTTTGCCATTTTATTTTGTGTTCTCGTACCCTGTGTATTGTTCCTTTACATCTTATTTTGAATTATTTGAATATTTGGTGTCTGATTTTAGTTTATTGATTTTTGAATCTCTATCTCTTTTTCTTTTTTTTTCTATTTCTCTTGTGTGTAGTGGTTACTCTAGGAAGTACAATATATATACCTATTGTTTCATAGGCTACTTAAAGTTAATATACTACCACTTTGCTTAAATGTAGAAGCCTCACAACCTTGTAGATTCCTCAGCCCCCTGCCTGCTAACCATTAAATTATAGCTGTCGTATGTATTACATCTACATATTTTGAAAACCTCACCAGATAATGTTAAAATTTTGTTTTAAAGAGGGTTTTGTTGTTAATATTTACCCAGCTATTTACCATTTCTTTTGCTCTTCTTCATTCCTAAAAATCCAGATTTCTCTCTGGTATCATTTTCCTTCATCATATCTGGAATAATTTCCATTAGCATTTCTCATAGAGCAGGTCTGCTGACAATGAATTTTCTTCTTTTTAAAAAAATTTTTTTTAATCTGAAGAAGTATGTCTAAGGGATATTTTCACTGAGTATAGAATTTTAGACTGACAGATCTTTTGTCTCAGGATTTTAAAGATGTTACACGATCTTCTGTTCTCCTTGGTTTCTGTTGAGAATTCTGTGATCATTCAAACCATTGTTCTATGTAACATGTCATTTTCTAGCTGCTTGCTAGATTTTTCTCTTTTAATATTCGGTTTCGAACATTGTCGTTAGGATGTGTCTAAGTGTATTTTTCTTTGAGTGTATCCAGTGAGTGTTTGTTGAGCTCCTAGAGTCTGTAAATTTATGTCTCATTAAATTTGGGCGATTTTCCACCGTTATTTTTTTCAAATGTATTTTTGTCCACAGTCTCTTTTTCCTTTCCTTCTGGGATTACAGCTACAGTTAAGTGACACCTTTTGATATTGACCCACAGGTTGTTGAAGCTCTGTTGACTGTTTTTCAATCTTTTTTCTCTCTGTTCTTCAGAATGGATAATTTCTGTCTTCAGGTTCACAGACTCTTTCCTTTGTCATCTCCATTCTCTTACTGAGCCCATTCTATTATTGTTTCAAATATTGTTTTTTTTTCAGTTATAAAATTTCATTTAATTCTTTTTTATGGTTTCTTTTTTTCTGCTGAGAATTCCTACCTTTTCCTTCACTTCAAATGTGTTTTCCTTTACTTCATGAAGCATAGTTATAATAGCTGCTTTTTTTTTTTTTTTTTAAGATTTTGTTTATTTGTCAGAGAGAGCACAAGCAGGGGGAGAGGCAGGCAGAGGGAGAAGCAGGCTCCCTTCTGAGCAAGGACTCAGTCCTAGGACCCTGGGATCATGACCTGAGCTGAAGGCAGACACTTAACCGACTGAGCCACCTAGGCGTCCCTGTAAATAGCTGCTTTAAATCTTTGATAGTTCGAACATCTGGATCATCTTGGGGGTGACATTTGTTCGTTATCTGTTCCTTTTGGAATTATGCACATCTTCCTGGTTCTTTGTGTATTTCATAATTTTGGAATTTATTCCCAAGATTGTGAATGTTATTTGTATAGACCTTGGGTCTTTTTTAGAATCTTCTGGGGGATCATTGCTATTTTTATTTTAGCAAGTAACCTGTTTATTCAGACCATCAGTTCTGTCTTGCCTTCTGAGGGCATTCTTAGTTCCATTCTCTGAGTCTTTGCTATGATGGTTTAGGTTGATCTCGAATAGCTCAGGGGTTTGTCTGAGACTTTTTCAGGTGTCTCAGGTCTAGTTTCATTTCTCCAACTTTTGATACATTGATTTGGGTCTATCTTTTACTAGCCTCTAAGGGGTTATTCTGAGACTTGTGTAGTTTGTTCAAATTTTATTTCATTTCTCGAAGCCTTTGCTAAGCTGGTTTCGGTATGTTCCAAACGTATGTAGTTCAGATTAAGCTGTGATTTGTGTGGATTCATATACAGAA
>CM052885.1:18485963-18502638 GCA_028534135.1 Potos flavus
GAAAAGGGATGTCTTGAGGTCCTTGGACCACACTTTGAGAACTGCTGCTCCTCTGTGCATTCTGAACGACCTAGAAGATACTTCATAGTTACTGATGAATATTTGTTAACTACATACTGACTGGTCTTAGATTTGGGAATTTGGATCCAGCTGTATACCAGACTTCTCCGGCCAGCTTACCCTAGACAAGGTAGTCCCCTTCCTTTAAATAAGACAGGACAGCTCTGACACCATGTTTAAGGAAGATGGATCAGACTAGGGCCCTACAAACTCTTCTTTTCCTTCTTTGTTCTCAGGGATAGTATTTAGTTACTGTCCCTCTGTCAGAGAAATAGGGAGGCCTAGACATACCTGGTTACTGAACCAGGGATCTTCTGAAGGATCAAAGAACACTGTATTACTTTCACTACTTTCTTTTCTTTTATCAGTCTAGGAAGGAGTGCCTACTTGGGCTGCAGAGTGATCATTAATGTGGACTGCTTTTATTACAATGAAGTATAATAATAGTTTTATATGTTGCATTTGATCAACCGTTGTAATTGTTAGATTACAATCTCAATTCTGTTTTTATTATCAGGCTTCTTAGTTTTTGCATAGGTAACCAACTTGTCTTCTTATGATATAAAATAATTAACAGGAACTTTACTCCAGATCCTCCTTTGTGGTATGTATATTTGTGTCATATTACTAGCAGGACCCAGTGCTCCATAAAGGATAATAGTTTCCAGTACACTATCCCTCACGATGACTCCTTAAGCGGCTCATCGTCTGCCTCTTCATGTGAGCCAGTGAGTGATTTTCCACCGTCTTTCCGAAAATCTACCTACTGGATGAAGATGAGAAGGGTCAAACCAGCTGCTGCTTCCCGTGTTGAAGGTATCAGAATCTCTGTCTTATTTCAAAGGGAGAGCACTCTCTAGGTAGCTGTTGTAAATATCACATATGTGTATCTCACATTCGTGTTAGGCTGCCACATACTATTCAACTTTGTGAACTACCCTTCTATTTTAGAGTGAAATTCTGCTGATCTCACTCCTCTAGGTTAGACTGGTATCAGCTTTCCCTCTTCACATGATTTGAACTTCTTTCCCATTGTTCCAGTTTGATCCTCTGTTGAAGTTTAGGGGCTGGTATAAGGGTGATTCTGGGTGTAATTGTCTCAGTGGGCATAGTCTCAAGGGTCCTTAGTAGCCCTTTATCTGGAACAATTCTTCTACTTCCATCTTAGCTTTGAATCAAGATCAAAGAAAGCACATTGCCTGAAGGCTCTTATTATTCATAGGGAACAATTGGTCACTTGGGTGGAGAATAGTAACAAGGGAAAAGGGGAGGTTGAATGAGTTAGTGAAGTTTTATCGACTTCCCTAAAAATGTCAAAACGCCTCTGTGAGGCCGGTGCTTGCTGATGATCTTTCTCTATAATGGTCTTGTGAATGATATTTTGAAGGCGGGCTGAGACGTTCACTTGTAAACCATACTGAGGGTTTTGTTTGTTTGTTTTTGTATGGTATTTCAGGGTCAGGTGGAGTATCAACCAAAGGAAAAAGGAAACCCAGGCAGGAAGAAGATGAAGACTATCGAGAATTTCCTCAGAAGAAGCATAAGCTTTATGGTAAGGGAGTAACTTGGCTCATTCTCTTTCCTTGGGTGCCTGGGCTTAATTCTTTAGAGATACAAGAGAGACCTTAGGTTTTGGCCCTCGAAGCACTGTTGAGCCCTTTGATTTTTCGGCATGGAATGGCTTCCATCCTGCCTGACTTTACCCATTTTTTCTGTTACAACGTCAGGGAGTCAGTTGGTTGAGGGAGTGGAGCACAGGGTGTTGCGAAGAGGAGGGAAGAGATTTTGGTAGTAGAGAGGGGGTAGCAAAGTTGATATGTTGGGCTTCAAGTTTCTGTCTTGCGTCAGGGAGGAAGCAACGGCCTAAAACTCAACCTAATCCCAAATCCCAGGCTCGTCGTATTCGGAAGGAACCACCAGCTTATGCAGCAGGTATGTTTTCTTTTGGAAGCTTCGGGGTATGTAGTTCTCACACCCTGTCTTTGTTGTTGGTGGTGGTGGTTAAGGGATGATGTAGCAGAGAGTTTCTTTAAGGAGGCAGTTATTAAGAGCATGGTTTGGAGGCCAGTCAGACCCTAGTTGAAGGTTTGGCTCTTAATTGATTTTCTGACCTGCTGCCATCTAGTTAACTTCTGCTAGCTTCGGTTTCCTTGTCTCTAAGTGGGATAATGAAGGCAGTCAGAATTTTCATGGAGATTAAATGGGATAAAAACATTGCACAGAGTCTCAGGCACACAGGAAACACTCAGCAAACTGGCCGTTACGTACCTCAGTATCCCACTGTTAACGTGCTGCCATGAAAGTATTGCCCATTGTTGCTTATACCTCAGTAAAGCCAGAAAGAAAATGTTGCCCAGTTCTGTAAGCCACTGGGCTTTTGAGTGGTGCTCAGATGGTTTTTATCATGGGAAACCGAGTAGGTGTTTCAGAAACCTCTCACTGACTGAAAAAAAAAAAAATTTCTAGAAATTATATGCAGCGAGAATCTTTTCCCTAGGAAGGGAACAAACCATTTTTACGATACTTTTACTAAGTGTCAGGATTGTGCTTTTTGTTCCGAGAGGATTTTGCAGATTATGAGGTGTTCCTTTTTCTCCTTTGTAGGCAGTTTGGAGGAACAGTGGTACTTAGAAATCGTGGATAAAGGCAGTGTCTCCTGTCCTACCTGCCAGGCAGTGGGGAGAAAGACCATAGAGGGCTTAAAGAAACACATGGAGACCTGCAAACAGGTTAGAGATTTTGTGGCATTTCGTCACAGTGATGATCTTTCCCCATACCTTAGACCTCTGTTCTGTGTCGGGTGTGCTAATGCCTGTGGAGAAGCAGCAACATTGTGCTATAAGGAAGACAGAGGCTTTTGAATCTGAAAGACTTGGGTTTGAATCTTCACTCAGCCACTTAACTTGTTGTGTCATTTAGCATATTTATGTGTGGACCTCGGTTTTCTCATTTATAAGAGAGAGAAAATAATTTCGTGCAGTCCCTGAGAGGAGAAGAAAGAAATAATATATGCTAAGCGCCTGTCCCATTACTTGGCAAATAATTGGCACTTAGTAAATGGTAATTCTTCCTACTTTAAAAATGAGTTGCTTTTACTTCTTTGTCCTTGAAGACATGACACTGAGGTTGTGGGATTTTGAGATTCATTGACTGTCGAGTTTGGGAATTAAAGGAGATACGGTCGAGAGCACCTGAGTAGGACTTTTTAACATTCTGTTTCTCTGTTGGAACAGCCTGGCACTGAGCAGTATTTCTTCCTTGTAGGAAATGTTTACTTGTCATCATTGTGGGAAACAGCTTCGTTCACTGGCAGGGATGAAGTATCACGTCATGGCAAATCACAATAGCTTGGTAAGGTGTCTTCTGTCCTGTATGAGCCTGCGTGGTGTTTGCGTGGCTTTACATAGATCAGTGTGGATAACCCAGTGGACGGGGCTAAGGCTCTGGGGCTTTACAGGGGTGTAAGAGCACCCTTTTGATAGAAGAGTTCTGTACAATGAAACCTTTGTGGTGGGTATTTTTGTGTTTAGGTTAGCCCCAAAGTTTCGTCTCCTGGAAGATAGAGGCTCTGAACTCTTATTTGCATTGCATTTGCTTCCTTGTGTGTCTAGGAGAAGGTGGAGAAAGCCAGGAGTCAGATAACTAAGCTTCATGAGCCTCGGCTTAGGTGCTAGTCCAGTCCTTGATTCTCCTATGATTCCATTTTTTTCTGTATCTGTCTTTTCCGTGAATCATCTGCTTTTTTGCTTCTCTTGCTTTCTAGCCCATTTTGAAGGCTGGAGATGAAATAGACGAGCCAAGTGAGAGAGAACGGCTCCGAACAGTTCTAAAGAGACTGGGAAAGCTCAGGTGCATGCGTGAGGTAAGAGCCCAGGGACAGCATCTCCTTTGGCCTGGAGTCTTGAGTCAATGTCCTTCTGTTACTTTCTTCCATTTCTACTCCTTCTCTCTTGTAGACCTGATTCTGTGTCACCTTACAGCCTAAGAGTGGCTCCTGCTTTTCCAGGTGTTTTGAATTCATTAATAGTTCTTTATTTTTCTTTCTCATCTCCACAAACTTATTTTTCTCCCCTTTTCCTTTGTTCAGAGGGGTTCCTTTCCCACCCTTCTTTAGTGTGATGAAAAGGCTCCTAGTAATTTCCCTGTGAGGAGCTTCGGCATTGCTGGGTGTTTGCTGCTGGGGTGGAGTCGAGTCACAAACCAGAGAGGAAGCTTTGCTGCAGAGGAAACGCACAGAGCTAGTTGACTGAATGCTGACTGAACTGATTGAACATCGCTCTTGGTGGTAGACAGGACAGCTGTTAGGGCAGGGACAAGGGACAAGGAAGGGTCATGCTAATGGGAAGTGTTGGAGAGGGTCTAGCCATGTCAGAGGATCTATTTATATGATGTAGTGGTTGAGTCTTTTGTGGCTGTTTAGAAATTGAGAGATCATGTCAAAAGATGTTAAGATTATAGTTCAGGCCTCTCTCCTGTGTTCAGAGTTGCTCTAGTAGCTTCACCAGCATCATGGGATATCTGTACCATGTCAAAAAATGTGGCAAAGGGGCTGCAGAGCTGGAGGAGATGACCCTGAAATGTCACCACTGTGGAAAGCCATATAAATCGAAGGCCGGACTTGCGTATCACCTGAGGTCAGAGCATGGGCCTGTGAGTACTGATTACTTTCCAGACCCTGTTTGGGGATCTGTTTTGTGGTGACTACTTACCCTTACATCTTCCCATACATCCTTGGTTCCTCATTTGTATCCCCTTTTAATCTTCGAATGCTTTTGTTTTCTCTTGTTTTTCCTTGGTTCTCTTTTTTCTGCCTTTTGAACATAATTAGGTTAGAGAAATCAAAGTTCAATGTATAATCTGTGCAGAAGTAAACTCATTATTATATTTTTAAAGCTCAAGGTGTTCCCCTTTAGCTAGAAATTTTGTGGAAATCTCTGTCCAGCTGGTTCTTCTGTCCCAATTTTTTTGTCTTGACTTTTTTTTTCTTGATTTCTAGGCTTGCCCCACCTCATGTTTTTTTTAGAGTTAAGTTTCAAGGTGTAATTTACATATGGCAATTAATCGTCACCCTTTTTAGTGTACAGTTATAAGAGTTTTGACAAATACATACAGTCGTGTAGTCACCACCACATTCAAGATATAGAACGATTTGACCACCAATCTATTTTCTGTCCCTATAGTTTTGCTTTTTTCAGAATATCATAAATGGAGTCATACTGGCTTCTTTCACTTAGCATAATACATTTGAGACTCAATTCATCCATGTATTGCATGTATCATTAATTTTATTTCTTTTTATTTCTGTCTAGGATTCCATTGTATGGATGTTTCACAGTTTCTTTATCCATTCACCAGTTGAAGAACATTTGGGTTGTTTCCATTTTTTGGCAATTATGAATAAAGCTGGTATAAACATTCATATAAAAGGCTTTTGTGTGAAAACAATTTTTAATTTCTCTTGGGTAAATACTTAGCAATGGGAATGCTAGGTCAAATGATAAATACATGTTTATAAGAAACTGCCAAACTGTTTTTTAAAGTGGCTGTGCCATTTGCATTCTCCCTGGCAAAATGAGAATTCCAGTTTTTTTGTGTCGTCCTTAGGACTTGCTATTGTCAGTGTCATTTTTTCTTAATCCATTCTATTACGTATGCAGTGGTATTTCCCTGCAGTTTAAATTTGCATTTCCCTAATGACTAATGACATTAACCATCCTTTCATGTGCTTATTGGCTATGTGGGTCGTTAGTGAAGTGTCTGTCCTCTTCAGTCAAGTGTCCATTGAAAGCCTTTATTATTGGACTTTCAATTGTCTTACTGTTGAGTTTTGAAAATATTCTGAGTTTTTTTTTATATATTTGGACTGAAGTCCTTTGCCAACTACATGTTTTATAAATATTTTCTCCCAGCCTTAGCTAGTCTTTTCATTTTTGGATAGTGTTTTTCAAAGAGTAGAGTTCTTAACTTTGATAAAGTTCAATTTATCTTTTTTTCCTTTTATGGATGATGCTTTTATTGTATCTAAGATATGTTTGCCCAGCCCAAGGTACAGTTTTCTATTGCTGCTACAAAAAAAAGCCACAAAATCAATGGCCTAAACGACACAACTGTACTCACTCAGTTTATCAGGCCAGAAGTGCAGGAATAGCACGGCTCAGCTGGCTCCCCTGTGTAGAACCTCACCAGGAGGCATCAAAGTATCAATAGGGCTCTTCCTTTCTGGAGGCTCATTAAAATTAAGAGTTGAGTTCCATTAAGTTGTGACCTCACTTCCTTGCTCGCCGTAGGCCAGGAAGTGTTCTCAGCTTCTGAAGGCCATATGCATTCGCCAGTTCCCTTCATCGTCAAGTCAGCAGACGTATTGAGTCTCTCTCACGCTCTGAATCTCTCCTGCCTTTTCCTCTGTCACACCTCTCTTACTTAAAGTCAACTGATTTTGGACTTTAAAAATTAGATCTACAAAGTACCTTCCCATCAGCATGCAGATTAGTGTTTGGTTGAACAGCTGATGACTGTAGCCTAGCCAGGGTGACACATCAAGAAACCATCATACCCAGGCTTACAAAAATTTCCTCCCTTGGTTTCTTCTAGAAGTTTTACAGTTATATGGTTTACGTTTGATTCATTTTCAGTTAATTTTTCTATGTAGTATGAGATCTAGGTTGAGGTTCATGTCTTTGCACACGGCCGTGTCTTGACCTTGAACCACTTTGACTTATTAAAACAACAGATTTTATCCTAAGAAGGTTTTGTTTTTTTTTTAACCAATGAAATACGCATTAAGGTGGTGGAGCTTTATGCTAATGGTTAGCAAGCTAGTAAATAGCTTTTGATACTTAGAGCAGGAAGGATAGTCTTTAATCATTGGCTCTGATGGAAGCTACTTCTCAGGCCTGTGTTCTGCTATGTCTCATTCTTGCAGATCTCATTCTTTCCAGAGTCAGGACAGCCAGAGTGCTTAAAGGAGATGAGCCTGGAGCCAAAGAGTGGGGGTCGAGTTCAAAGGCGTTCTGCCAAGATAGCTGTATACCACCTGCAGGAGCTGGCTTCTGCTGAACTGGCCAAGGAATGGCCCAAGAGGAAGGTGCTTCAGGATTTGGTACCTGATGATCGGAAGGTAAAGTAGAGACTTAAAAGTATTAATTTAGAACCGTGTCTGATACTGCGCTTACTGCATACGGAAAAGTAAATGCACCGGAGTGCACGATAAATGATATTTTGCTTCTTTATTCTTAGAGTTGGAACATGAGTCTTTGGATTCATGTGGGTCCTAGAGAGACAGTCTGTTTCAGAAGTTCCTTAAGGAACCTTCTTAATTTTGGACTACTTCCAGAGGGAACCGGAATTCCCAGATTAGTTGTTGCCTAGTCGTTGCCCAGTGTGTTTCCACTTTGTTAGTTCATATGTAGTAGTTTATATTTAGTTTAGATAAATGCTTTCAACTTGTTTTTCTAGCCACAGAACTCCTCTCCCTTCCCACTCTGTTTTCCAGATGAAAGCTTATATAAAACACCGGTGTGTGAAATAACTGACAGCAGAGTCGCTCTGAATAACTAGGGGTGGTGAACCCAAAGCCTTGTCTACTTGGCTTTCTCTTTAATACTTTTATCATTCCCTCCATGGTCGCAAGTGTACTTCTGCGGGGTACAGAACCCAGCTTGGAAGGCTTCGGTTTAAAATAGATCATAGACCACAGGAACATTATTTGGCCAAGAGGAGACGAGGGGTATGTGACTTATGGGAGTAGTCATGGGAAGGGCTTGGGAGGATAAACAGTGAGGATTAAGATTAGAGGTAAGGACCTATTACTCTCTATGATATGGACAAGAATAGTTAGATTTGGGGTGCCTGGGTGGCTCAGTGGGTTAAAGCCTCTGCCTTTCAGCTCGGGTCATGATCTCAGGGTCCTGGGATCGAGCCCCGCATCGGGCTCTCTGCTCAGCAGGGAGCCTGCTTCCCCCTCTCTCTCCGCCTGCCTCCCCCTCTCTCTCCGCCTGCCTTTCTGCCTACTTGTGATCTCTCTCTCTCTCTCTCTGTCAAATAAATGAATAAAATCTTTAAAAAAAAAAAAAAGAATAGTTAGATTTGGCTTAGGGCTTTGACTCATGTAAAAGAAATGTCATATGTTAAAAGAAAATAGGTCAAATCCTAGAAGTTAATGCCTCTTACTTGGCCTAAAAATCAGTCCTATAGATGTCCAAGGAGTAGGATCCTGTTTTTGAATATCAGAGCATCCTTTCTTGTTTTAGACTTACTGCTACTTTCTTCCTGCCACAGGCTAAAGTATATGGTTATCTAAATTCAGTTTAAATGTGAATTTTGTACAGTGATATGTATATTGTGATACTGTAGTCCATCTGCTTTCACTGTGCACGGTCTGTGGGATTTGACATAAGTACTTGTTAGCTCATTGATAAGTTTTGATAGTCTTATCTAGCAGATACTTTTCTAAAATCATCTGTTTTATATTTTGACATTGTGTAGGCTAAGGGAATTATTTTGTTTTTTAAACTGAAAATTTAGGTGCGCCTGGGTGTAGCTCAGTTAAGTGTCTGACTCTTGATTCCGGCTTAGGTCGTGATCTCAGGGTTGGCCTGCACACTTAACAAACTTCTGACACCAAGTGTGTGGGTTTTTCCCACATAGACCAATTTTCTAACACCACCTGGGTGTCCTCCAAATCATTCAGTTCTGACGTTATCTACCTGGAGTTGGTGTCAGATCCTACAAGTTAAGGGCCCAGGCCCCCATAGGACTGCTCCGATTTCAGATGCCAATCACAAGTCTCAGGTTGTTACCTGTACTTCTGACTGATTTGGCTATAAATCGGGGTTCCCATAACCCTAGCCTTGGTTTCGATAATTTGCTAGAATGGCTCACAGAACTGGGGAAACACATTTACTGGTTTGTTATAAAGTGTATAATAAAACCTACAGATGAACAATGAGATGAAGAAATAAATAGAGTGAGGTCTGGAATAGTCCCAAGCATAGGAGCTCCTGTCCCTGTGGAGTTGGGGGTACACCACCCCCTTGGCATATATATATATGCTAATCAATCCAGAAGCTCTCTGAAACCCGTAATTTTGGGATTTTTATGGAGGCTTCATCATGTAGGCATGATTGATTAACTCCATTTCTAGCTCCTTTCCCTCTCCAGAGAATGGGGAATGGGTCTGAAAGTTCCAAGCTTCAAATCATGGCTTGGTCTTTTCGGTGACCAGCTCCCACCCAGGAGCCTACCAAGAATTGCCTGATTAGAACAAAAGATACTCCTGTCACCAGGAAGTTCCAAGGAATTATGAGCTCTGTGTGAAATACTGGTCTTACCCAGGAACCTTGGAGTGTTAGGAGCTCTCTGTCAGGAACCAGGGTCAAAGACTAAGTACTAACAGGAACTGAGTGTAGACACCAAGATGTATTTTTTATTATTTCACAAATATATATTCCATTTTGAAAACCCTTTTTATTTGGAAATAATTTTAGACTTGCAGAGCCATTGCAAAATTAGTACAGAATTCCCATATGCTCTTTACCTGGCTTCCTCTGATGCCAGTATCTTACATAACCAATAACATAGTATCCGATCAGGATTCCATCACAGGATACCATCAGGAGCCACATTTAATTCTCTTTACTGTGTCTCCTTAGTCTTCTCTCATCTGTTATAATTCTTCTGGCTTTTTTTTTTTTTTTTGGCGTGTGTGTCTTTCGTGCTCTTGACACTTTTGAAGAGGACGGGCTGGTTATTTTGTAGAATATCCCCAGTATGGATTTGTCTAGTCTTTTCTCGAAATTAGATCAAGGGTCATATGTTTTTGTCAAGAATATCGTTGAAGCAGTGTTGGCCCTTCTCAGTGCACCATATCAGGAGGTATATGACATTGATGTGTCTTTTTACTGATGATAACTTTGATCACTTGATGAGGGTGTGTTGTCCAGTTTTCTCCAAGGCAAAATTACAGCTTTCCCCCTTCTAATTAGTGAATACTATGCAGCTGCTCTTATCTGACCATACTTCTGCCCACTTAACGTAGCACCCATCATTGCAACAATTATTATTGTGGTTGTTTGCCTAATGATGTTTAGTGTTCCCATTATTTCCTCCGCAGTTATTAATTGGAATTCTGGGAGAAAGATACTTCCTTTCCTTCTATTACTCTGTTTTTATCAGTATGAACTGATCAGTGGACATCAGTGATCCAGGACATCAGTGTCCTGGATATTTTATTGTAGCGTCATAATACAGTGCTATTATTGTTGTTTCTTTTGCGGCTCAAATTGTCCCAGAATTGGCCATCAAGAGCGCTTCCAAGTGGGCCCCTGTGTCTTTTTGACATGCCTCTATCATTTTTTTGAGTACTTCTTTACTTTTTGACACCACAAGATGCTGTAGGGTCATCTCATATATTCCCTGCCCTAGCACTGGAATCAACCATTTATCCAAGGAATCCTGATTTCTTTTATTGGAGAATATGTTTAAAAACCAATATTCGAGGGGCACTTGGGTGGCTCAGTTGTTAAGCGTCTGCCTTTGGCTTGGGTCATGATCTCAGGGTCCTGGGATCGAGCCCCACATCGGGCTCCCTGCTCAGCGGGAAGCCTGCTTCTCCCTCTCCCACTCCCTCTGCTTGTGTTCTCCCTCTCACTGTGTCTCTCTCTGCCAAATAAATAAAATCTTAAAAAAAAAAAAACAAACAAACACCAAGATTTGAATGCTAAGTGTATTCATTCCTGCTGGGGTGTCATTGCTTCTGGGCCCTCTTGGTGGATAGAGCTAAGTTATATAAGTGTGTGTGTGTGTGTGTGTGTGTGTGTGTGTGTGTGTGTATCCATGGGTGTATATGTATATGCATGTCAATATATATGTATATTCATGGGTGCATACACACGCTCTATGTTCATTTCTTTCTTTCTTTTTTTTTTTTAAGATTTCACTTATCCATTTATTTGAGAGAGAGTGAGCGAGCCGGTGAGGGGAGGAGCAGAGGGAGAGGGACAAGCTGAGTGCAGAGCTCAAGATCATGACCTGAGCTGAAATTAAGAGTCAGATGCTTAACTGACTGTGCCACCCAGGCTCCCTCTCTCTTGTGTTCATTTCTCTGTCTGTCTGAATATATATTTAAGGCCATGATACCTTCAATTCCAATCCAACACAAGTTTCATTCTTGCCTTCCTCTGTGCTTATTTGTAACTCCTTTCTCCCAACAGTGAGACCTGGCTCTCATTGTGTACAATATATTTACTTATTTTCTTAGTTCTAGTATAACATAGTTTTACAGTTGTTAATCTATACCCCTGTAAAAACAGATTTACTAACTAGAGAATGGTACTTATTACAGTTCCTTTCATCTTTGGCCTTATACTATATGATCGGAATACTATTTTATAGTTACTTAGATTGCCCCCCCCATTAGGTTTCTCATTTGTAATCATTAGGTTCATATGTTACTCTTATTACATTTTGGGTTCCCCCTACATCCTGTTTAATTGAAACTAGGCGTTTATCTTGGGGGTATGTGAAACATTACCATAGTTCTAAAAGTTGGACTTGTATAAAAGGTCTTCTTAGAGAAAGGCCACTGCCCTCTTACCAGTTGTCCTGTTCCTAGTACCCTTTTATTTCCATCTGATTCCCACCCTGCTCCCCACAAAGATAACCACATTCAGTAGTTTCTGGTTTATCCTTCTTACATTTTTATGGGATGGATGGCCAGATAATGCGTACTTTCTTATATTCTTTTCTTTCTTACATAAATACTTTTCTGTACGTTGCTTTATCTCACTTATAAGTATATCCTGGAAATCACTCCATATGGTTCATTGAGATTATTCTCATTTCTTTTTTTATAGCTGTATAAATATGATAGTTTACTATATGACTATAATAGTATATGTAAATATTCTGCTATCACTATAAAAGGACTTTAGATGGATCCATATACACTAGCTGCATATATATAAAGCCAGCTCTGTGCTCAGATCCCTTTTATAAATTTGCCAGAGTTTCTTTGGGGTCACTTCCTTACTACCCCTTACCTCTATGGGCTTTGGTTCTGTTTTTCTGTCTCAGTATCTGTTTCAGATACTTAACATTTTTCAAGCAGGAGGATCGTTTACTCACTGGAAATATAGTTATTGCCTGTGGTGAACTTTTAAGAACTGTCTCTCCAGGTGCTAGCTGTCCCTTTTCTGGAAACTACAGTTGCACTTGCAGAAGAGACTAACTTGTGTCAAAGCACACGGAAGCAAGTGTGAGGAATAGTTAATTCTGCTTGGCCAGAAGAAGGAAAGATTGTGTTTTCCATCCCCAGAGTTCTCTCACATCTTTGTTTTAGGTCGAACCTCAGTGTTTTTGTTTGAATTTTTAAAATACCAAAAATTGGGGTTTCTGGGTGGCTCAGTCAGTTAAGTGTCTGTCTTTGGCTCAGGTCATGATCCCAGGGCCTGGGGATCGAGTCCTGTTCTGATCCCAGGGAGCCTGAGCAGGGAGCCTGCTTCTCCCTCTTTCCTCTGCGCCTCCCCCTGCTTATGCTCTCTCTTGCTATCTCTGTCGCTATCTCTGTCTCTCTCTCTCTCAAATAAATAAGTAAAATCTTAAAAAAAGAATACCAAAAATTAATATGACACCTTTGAAAAAAAAGGAGAAATGCAGAGGGGCAGGGAAAAAAACGTTAAAACCACTCAAAATTCCACAACCCAGAGATGACTACTGTTAACACGTTCATTTATAGCCTTCTAGTCTTTTCCCCATCTACATATATTTCTATTGAATGTATTATATATGTGTGTGTGTATGTGTATCCTGTAAGTATACATATGATAAGTATATTTTATATATAGTACATATTTGTATCCTTGTCTTTTTTTTAACAAGTGTTTTAACTGTATAAATGCTCTGTCACTAACTTTTTCAAACTATAGATGAAGTACTATATCTGAAAGTCTCCTGCCCTCTGTTAAAAATCAGACTATCCTAAGATTAAATAATAGACAACTATACTTACGAGTTTCAGGTAAATTTTTATTTAAAGGTCTTACATACTACAATTTTTTTTGCATATGAAAGTATGCTTGTTGAACTCCAGAATTACATAACGTGAAGAGTTGGGTGTGAAACTTTTGAAATATTTTGGTTGGAAGTTGGATTCCTCCAATAAAATGTTTCTTGTCTTGTAGTTAAAATATACTCGCCCTGGGCTACCTACCTTCAGCCAGGAAGTCCTACACAAATGGAAGTCAGATATCAAGAAATATCATCGCATTCAGTGCCCTAACCAGGTGGTTCTTTCTCATTCATTTATTCAGTAAATGTGTATCAAACTGCTGTTTCAGTTATTTATTCCGTCATGATGAAGTACCTGAACATCAGTGGCTTACAACATCGATTATTGTATTTGTTCAGAATTCTGTAAATCAGTAATTCTGCTAGAGCTCAGAGAACATTCTCCTGTCGTACATGGCATCAGCTGGGATCATGTGTGGGTTGTATTTAGCTGCAAGCTTGGATGGGACCTGAATGTCCAAGATGGCTTCTGTGCAGCTAATTCAGCTGGGGACTCGGCTGTCCCCATGGCCTCTCTCCATCAGGGTGTAGTGGGTTACCAGCAGGGCACGTGTAAACTGACTTCTCAGAGTATCCCAAGAACATGAAGGTGGAAGCTGCAGATCTCTTGAGGCCTACTTCAGAATTTGTTCAGCATTATTTCCATGGCATTCTGTTGGTCAAAGAAATCACACAGGGTTCACCCAGATTCAAAGGGAGGGTAAGTAGATTCCACCTCTCACAGGGAAGAGTGGCAGAGAATTTCCAGCCATCTTTAATCTACCACAGCCATATATGCAGTGCTTAGGGGAGGAGCAGATACACAAGAAATAGGAGACACATTTGTACTGAAGAAGGCAGATTAAAAAAAAAATCTAACTGTGCATTTTCTGTTTCTCTAAGTGTCAGAGAAAAAAGTACCAGGGAAGAGAATATCTTAAGCTTTTCTAGACAGCTTGTTCACCTTTTTTTTTTTTTTTTTAAACCTTTCTTTGGTTTTCTTTTTTTGCTTTTGTGGCTTGTGTGTGAATCCTTTTCCTGTTTGGTTTGCAATGCGATTTATTGGACTTCTTCCTCCACATATAGGGTTGGTCAGTGTAAATGACCAGATTGCTAAGAGAAGGATGAGGTTTGGTATAGTCTTCACGTTATTTCTTCTTCTCTTTTTCAGGGTTGTGAGGCTGTCTACAGTAGTGTATCAGGCCTTAAAGCTCACCTGGGCTCTTGTACCTTGGTTTGTAACCTTCTGAACAATTTATCTTAACATGACCTCTACAATAGTCTGATAAGGGAGGAGAATTCAGCTGAGGTGAACAGCTAGTTGTCCTGTTTGCTGTTATCTTCAGAGGCTGGTTTAGTTTTTTATGTCCTAAAGATTCTTGGCCTGTTACTGGCTGGGATGCCAGGATATGTCCAAGATACAGAAAAAGCCAACATAGCCTTAAAGCTTATCAATTAAAGTATTTGGAGAAAAATATTACTAATTTTGAGTCTCTACCGAGGATTTAACTTCTTCCATCTGAGCCTCTCCTGCCTGGGGCCTGCCCTGTCTTACTGGGCCTTAAACTTTCTAGAATCAACTTACGTGTGCTTATCTGGATTGATGAAGATCCTCTAATCCCATCTGAATTATTTTGGCCTCTGGGGATGAGAAGTAGGCTCTGTCCCCGGGTGTCAGGCAGACAACTGTTCACCTCACTGAATCTTTTCTGTGTTGACCCAGGTGCCCTACAACCCACAGGTATGGGTACTGCTGCCTCTTTCTAGTTCCATTCAGAAATACCTCTTCACACTGAATGAGCACCACAGACACTTAGGTTCAGGAGGGGAGAGAAATCTCAGTTCAAGGCAGCATGGGAGTGTAGGCATCCAAACCAGATCTGTCCAGGAATGCTGAGGAGTTTGTCATCATGATCTTAGTGTCTGAGTCCTTAAACTAGGTATTATGGATGATACTTCTCTAATTTTGGATGTCCAAGGCACTCTTTGGAGCAGCGGATTATAGCGGGAAGAATTATATACATTGGTGCCTCTGGTGAACTTCAGGAGTTTGATCATTTGGGAAGAGGAACTGAGAGAACCTGGAAGTGAAGTGACAGAAACAAGGGAAGATAGAAAAGTGTGACGTGTTCTATATAACACAAGTAGGAGAACTTCAGGTTGTGTTGAGGGGGTGGGGGGATTACGTATAGAGTTATATTAGGATAGATTTATAGTGGTGATAGTCTCCCCAATCTGGTTTTCCTAAATATATTGCTGTTTTGGGTTTTCTTCCTTCTTACCTTTGCTGAAGTAAAATCCCCTTTTTTCATCTCTAATGATCCCCACACATGACCCAGATATGTGTTCCTGAACTTACCAGTAATTCCCTTTTCTTTCTCTCTTGAAAACAGGGAAACTTTGTGGCTGGAAAATACAAGTGTCTTCTGTGTCAAAAAGAATTTGTATCAGAGAGTGGCGTCAAGTATCATATCAACTCTGTCCATGCTGAGGTGAGGTCCCTGCTTTCCCACCATGTTTTTGTAATCTTGTGGAACCCATACATATGCCCCAAGAAAGGTGGATTTCATGCGTTTTTATGGGCTAGGACTGTCGGAAAGTAACTCAAAGTGGTTATCAGAGACAGAGTTAAAATACTTTGAAAAATTAGATGCATAATTGTATTTTTCTGTGAAAGCATTCGAGCTCACTGTAAGTGTGAGCATCCCTGAACTTTTCTGATTTTTTTAAATTCAATGAAATCAGGCACTTGGGTACCAGGCTGAATTTATACCTTTGGAATTCTTGTTTTATAGCCATCTCTATACTTCTGTTTCCTCTTATTCTAATGTCTTCGAGCGACCTGTTTTTAATGTTTCAGATGCTGCAAAGAAACAACTATAAAGGGCATTAGCTGAGACAACTGGAGAAATTGGGATACTGATTCTATTAAATAATAGTAATGAGTCAATGTTCATGTTCCCAAACGTGATCACTGTATTGTAGTTGTACAGGAGAATGCCCTTGTTCTTAGGCGGATCTGTGCTGAAGTTGTTAGGGATAAAATAAGTCTGCAGATAACTTGCAGATGGTTCAGCAAAAGGCAGAAAAGAAGGAAGAAAGGGAAGAGAAGTTGACCCTAGTAAATCTAGGGTTCATTGAACTCTTGTCACTTTTCTTAAGGTTTGTAAATTTCCAAAATTAAAGAATTAATTCTGTATAAAAATGCTCGAAGGTTCAGAAAGTCAAGAGTTTTCTCTTAGGACAAGTTTTTAATAATACAGGTGAATAGAGAAATTGTTTCCTGTATAATTAAGTACCTATATTGCAGAAGTTAAAGGAGTAGAGTGTGCATTCTCTTAGAATATCTTACTACAGAAACTCTTGTTGCCTGATAAGGAAAAAGAGCGAGTGCCTTTAGCTGTTCTTTGCCCTCACATTCTTAACAATGTGGGCTGTAGTTAGTGTCATCAGATGTGGTCCCTATTGTTTTACAGGTTTAAGCTTTGGAATCCCTTTCCATATCTGAGATTTCTTCTGGAAGGTAGTCGCATCTTTTTTTGTAATAATAGCGTACCTTTTTATACCTCAG
>CM052885.1:18503138-18525513 GCA_028534135.1 Potos flavus
GAGGCATGAGGATAATTGGTTGTTTACAGAGCAGGGGCACTATATAAAGTCAATCTGAAATGCTATTCTTAGAAATCTAATTTAGATGAAATAAATCACACAACTGTTTTCCTTTCACTACCTCAAGGTGGTTTTCTTGAGCTAGTTTCATGTACTGGTGTTTGGGAAGTGGTTTTAGGTTATCTGGAGATTTGAGGAACATCCTGTTTATTAACGAGATCTAATAAAGGAAAAACCTAATTAAGGGAAGCTGGTGGCACAAATATCTAGCACTACTGCTGGAAAAACGCACCTAATCTTTCCCACTAACACATCATGATGGATGTTTTACCATAGCAGTCTGAGATCTCAAAGCCTTCATAACCAGGTGTATACAGCACATAACAATACTCACTCCCGTCCTCATTTAATCTGTTATTTTAGGAATTGCTTTGGATTAATGCTTGGTTTGTTACTCAGGGGAGGTGTGGTTCTTGGAGCATCCTGTCTTGGGCACCAATTATGCCTTCTTTGCAATCGTTGCCTCCCCCGGATTAAGCACTGCACATACCACTGTTCCTGCTGCAGCTGCTGCTTCTGATTTTTTAACTGGCTTTTAATAGCCTGCAAGTCCTGGCACTGCTGAGTTTGCTGCAGTAATTTCTTCTGTAACTCCCGGTTCTCTCTCCTGAGGCTGCGGTAGAACTCAAAAGTATACTGCTTTGCTTCCAGCTCCAAGGCCTGGGCCTTCCTGTCCAGCGCCTTTCTTTTTCTGTTTCCCAACTGCCTCATGTCTGGCTCACTGAGTTGTTTCTCCAGGAATGCTTTTTCCTGGAGTAACTGGACTTGGAGTTCCTGTTTCTTTGCATCTGTCTCAGCTTGGGTTTTCTTTTTCTCCTCCTGTAACATCTGCATTTCTCTCTCCTGTTTCTCCTTTAATAGTGAAATATTCCTCAGTGCCTGCAACTGCTGCTTTAAATTGAATTGGAGCTTTTCCTTCTGCAAGAGCTCCCTTTTAAATGCTGAAGTTTGTTTCCCATATGTGGAGACTGATTCTTGCCTCCTTCGTTCAATCTCCTCACTTTTTTGTAAATAGTTGTTCCACAGCTTTTCAGGCTGCCTTCTATACTCCTCAGTTTTGTTGGTTAGGTATTCCAGAAAGAATTTGTTTTCAGTCTGGACGAGTAACTTTTCAGCATATAGCTGCCTGGTCTCCTCCATTAGTAATTCTTGGTGGGTTTGAGCTTGTTTTATTTGGTTGTTCAGCCTCGTCACTTCCACCACTGCCTTTTCTTTAAACATCATCTCTGAGTTGCTTAGCTTCTCTGGCTTCAAAAAATTATTTATTAAACTAAGATACGGTGGAGAGGAACTCCTAGAGTCTTTAGCAAACCTGAAGGAAGAACAAGTGAGACATTACCCCATCAATTCTTAATGAAAATGTAGTAAGTACAAAATGCACAATTATACTTTAGTTCATACGAGAAAATATTTTTGAGTACCTATTATGGTTCTGCCTCTATGCAAGGCACCAGGGAATACAGCTAGGGATAAAGATGAATGAGTGTAGTTTACAATTTACAGTACTCATTCACTACAACCCTGTGAGGTATTAACTCCATTTAAAAGAGGAGAAAACAGGTTCGGAGAATTTAAATGCCTTGGCCACGATTTACACCGCCAGCAAGTGGCAGAGTGTGGGTGTGAAACCTATATTTTAGGATTTACTCAACACTACAGTAGCTACAAAGGACCACAGGAACAGCCGAGGTGGTCGAGAATAGCCATAAATTTCCCGGCTTTTCCACCACCTTTCCGGTATCCGAGGACACTTCCGTGGGGGGAAGCGCCCCTTCAGTACCTACTTGCTCCATGAATCCAAGCGTTCATCTCCAAGGTCACGGCATGGTTCACGGAGAGTGACTGCCAAGGAGGGAGCGCTGGTGTCATGGGCCTGCGATACTTGGAAATGGCGTCCCCTTGCGGAAAGTTTTCGCAATTTCTCCGTGCGGTGCTCCATGAGTCTCGACGCTGCCCAGCAAGCCCTGGGGTCGCACTCCGCCCCAGTCCCGGCCGGTCCATCCCTGAGCTGCTGAACCTCGTCCGCTGCCGAATAAGCCCCAGCAGCCGGTTGTCCCGCTCCTTGGGGGCCGAAAGCGAAACGCACTCTCCTCATTTTCGACCCGTGGGTGCCCTGCTTTAGGGACCCTATCTCGTCTCGCCCTTCTGGGGACCAGAGCTTTGCCCCTCCCAGAACCCCCCCTACGACGGTGAGTGCCCCTTTTCCTGGCCCTCTCGAGGCTTCCAATTCCCCACCACTGTCGCTAGTTGGCCGGCGGGTGAGATGGTCTGGCGCCCGTCCCACTCCTTCGCCTTCGCTTTTAGCGCTAGTTGGGTTCTAGCCTCCTCGCCGCCCTGAGCGTCACCGAAGCCTTCCTAGGCACGCGGCGTCTCTATGGTAGAGTGGGCGGAGCCAGGAGAAAGATGGCGGCGCCCGCAGAGGCAGCTGAGTTGCAGGCTTCGGGGGGTCCTCGGCCCCCAGTTTGTTTGTTGGTGTTGGGAATGGCAGGATCTGGGAAAACTACCTTTGTGCAGGTGACGTACACGGCGCGGGCGTAGTAGGTGTGCGCGAGAGGTTGTCAGTGGTGGGCTGAAGGCCGGGGAGAACGGGAGGGAGGTCTCTCAGGAGAGTTGGAGGGGACCCGCGTGTGGCTTTAAGGAACTTGCCGGCATCTCCGGTTCTTTCCTAGGCTGGCCTTTTCGGACTCTAGCCTGGTTAAATTAGGGCTCTCTTCTTATCACCCTCAGGTCATATTTGGTACAATTGACCACGTTGTTCTGGAATGGTCTTACCGGTAAAATTGCCGACTCCTCGAAGGCAGAGCTTACATGTAACTGACAGTTAATACAGTGCTAGCACACAAGCTTTTGGTGTAGATGACTAAATAATTATTTCTTACGCAGCTCTCATGTTTCAAGCACTGGAGATACAGCGATTGAATTTGACGAAGTTACCGCTTTTTGGAGCTAATATTTTGATGGGAGTGATACAAAAAAACCTCACAAAAACCAAGTAAATAAGTGATCGAGAGTAAGGGAGACTCTGTTAAATGGGTGATAAAGAAAAATATAGCATTTATGAGAGTCGAATGTTGAAGGTGGATATTGGGGACGAATATTTCACGTAGAGGGAAATGTAAGTGCAGAAGTCTTCAGGTATGATCAATAAAGGAATCTTGGCCCCTTATCATTCCCTCTTTGTCTCACTCCATCCCTCTTCTCATATCTCTGCAGAGGCTTACTGGACATCTGCATAGCCAAGGCTCTCCACCTTATGTGATTAATCTGGACCCAGCGGTACATGAAGTACCCTTTCCTGCCAATATTGGTGAGTAAATTGTAACAGAACTGTGTGAAGTCCCTCAGAAAATGGAAAGCCCCCAGCCCACCTGTCCTTAATGCTTTCATTTCATTTTTTTCTTTTCTTTTTTTAAAGATTTTATCTATCTATCTATTTATTTGAGAGAGAGAGAGAGAGAGAGAGAGAGAGAGAAGGAGCCAGGGGGAGGGGCAGAGAGAGAGAGAAGGAGAAGCAGACTCCCCGCTGAGCAGGGAGCCCCACGCAGACTCCATCCCAGGACTCTGGGATCATGCGCTAAGCGGAAGGCAGATGCTTAACTGACTGAGCCACTCAGGTGCCCCTCATTTTCATTTTTTCTAAACCACTCTTTTCCTTGAACTTCCTAGAATCTTTAAACAAGCCTTCTCCCTTATTCACATTTTCTTTGTTTACTCCTTTCCCTAAGTAAGTTTATTTCCTTACCTCTCACTGTTATCTCCCCTCTTTCTGACCAGAGGATTCAGGCTATTGTTATTTGGGATAATGAAGTGACAGAAAGTCAGTCCTCTCACCTCAAGGTCATAAAGCCTTCAGCAGGCTCTGATACATAAAGCTGTTTTATTTAGTTTCTTTTCTCAAAAGTTTATAGAGTTTAAGGGTTCTTGTATGGTAGTTCACTTACTGATTTATAGGAACCTTTCTTCCACTCCCAAAGTTACATGGGAAAAAGTGTATATATATGCATTTTTAGGGGGAGAGGTTTCCAGTTATCAGACTTTCAGAGGATCTGTAACTGTGAAAAAAATTAAGAGTAGATATGATTCAGTGTCATGATTCTTTTTTTTTTTTTAAAGATTTTATTTCTTTATTTGACAGAGAGAGAGATCACAAGTAGGCAGAGAGGCAGGCAGAGAGAGAGAGGGGGAAGCAGGCTCCCTGCTGAGCAGAGAGCCCGATGTGGGGCTTGATCCCAGAACCCTGAGATCATGACCTGAGCCGAAGGCAGAGGCTTTAACCCACTGAGCCACCCAGGCGCCCCGAGTGGCATGATTCTTGATAGGCTCTAAGGGCCTCCTGATTTCCAGGCTGTCACTGTGCTAATCCTCTCCCTCTTTGTCTCTTCTTAATCCTGTTAAGCTAATTGTGCCCCAATCATACTAATAAAGTAAAACCTTGTTAAGAAGCAGAGGTCATTTTTGGAAGAGTTTGGGAAAAAGTTGATATCTTCTCCCTTAAAGGATGGACCTCTATCTGTTGATAGATGACTGGATAAAGAAGATATGGTGTGTATATATATACCATGGAAAATTACTCAGCCATAAAAAAGAATCAAATCTACCATTCGGGATAACGTGGATGGACCTAGAGGGCGTTATATTAAGTGAAATAAGCCAAGACAGAGACAAATACCTATGATTTCACTTATATGTGGAACCTAAAAAACAAAACAAAGCAGAAACAGACTCATACATACAGGAAACAAACTGTTTGTTACCATAGCAGGGAGGAGTTGGGAGGTGAGTGAACTAGGTGAAGGGGATTAAGAGGTACAAACATCGGGTACACCGTGTGTCATGGGGATATAATGTAGAGCATAGGGAATATAGTCAATAATATAATAACTTTGTATGGCGACAGAGAGTAACCAGACTTATTGTGGAGATCATTTTGAAATATAGAAAAATATCAAATTATTATGATATAAACTTGTAACTAGTATACTGTATGTCAATTATACCTAAATTAAAAAAAAGATGGAATTTTAGTAGTTGGTAGGATTTACAGGCTGGTAGATAGGTTTAGTTAGATATTACTGGATGCATTAATTCCCTTTGAAAAATCATGTCTGCATTACCTTCATTACCAGTGGGCAGTTAGTAATCAAGTTCTTGATTTAGCTCTCTTTTCCTTTTCTTTCTTTTTACTTTTATTTTAATTCCGGTAAACATACAATATTAGTTTCAGGTGTACTATATAGTGATTGAACAATTCAGCATTTTTTTTTTTTTAACAATTCAGTATTTTTTTGCTCCCTTTTTCTATGCATATGCTCACTGATAAGGTATTTAAGTTGTACAAGACTTTTCTCCTGGGACATCTGGATAGCTTAGTCTGTTAAGCTGCTCTTGGTTTCAGCTCAGGTCATGATCTCAGGGTCATGAGATGGAGCCCCTCATTGGGCTCCAGCTCAGTGGGGAGTCTGCTTGAGATTCTTTCCTTTTCCCCCTCCCTCTCTCTCTGCTCCTTCCCCTGCTTGTGCATGGGCTGGCTCTCTCCCTCTCTCTCTCTCTCTCAAATAAGTTAGAAAAAATCTCAAAAAAAGAAAATCAAAACAAAAAAACCCCAACCAAACCCCAGCCTTGCCACATTACTTAAAAACAAACAAACAAAAAAACCAAAACACAAACAAAACCAATAAAACTTTTCTCATTGTCTCAGACCTTTTCTACCATAACTTCTGAGCTCCTAGCTAACATTTTTTATGGGTTACTTCCTAGTTATCTTTTGTAAGGAAGGAAACCAGAGTGCAGCTGGGGGAATTAGTAGAGGAGAATGCAGATAAAGAGAAGCCTGAAAGGCTGGTTTCAGCTTCTTGCTGGGAGAGAATGTACTCCTACCCCTCTGTTCTTCTCTTCACAATCTTGCTTTTTTCCTCTATCACAGTTCAATGACCTTAGCTTAAAAATTTAGAAAACAGATTTGAAAAGTAACTGAGATTCCAAGAGAGAAACTTATTTTCTTTCCTCAAAGGAAGCCGAGATGACTTGAGAGGCCCATTGTCTGAGGATATTATAGGTGGAGGGTCTCAAACTATGTTGTTTCTATGTGTTAAATTCCAGTGAATTCTTTTTCCCCCCAGATATTCGTGACACTGTGAAGTATAAAGAAGTCATGAAACAGTATCCTTTTCGGCATCTGCTTTGGTGCTGACTCATCCCTGACTGGTTGCTGTCTGTTTTTTGTGGCTTTGAGAGTTTTTGCATTTCTCTGTGAAATACACTAGCAAAAGCATTTAATTGCTTTAAAGTAATTTAGGAGGATGGAAAGATGAATGTGAGGAGGGGTATTTTAGGTGATTAGAAATACTGTTTCAGCTTGTGGTTTCAGTTTTCTTACCATCTTCCTAGACTACGGGCTGTTGTAATTAGAGAGCATGGAAGGTGAGAGGCTAGTTGGTGCTGGGCCTGGTTCCAAAAAGTAGTATCACCTTGGAGGCCACCGCCTCCTCTGACTGGAAGACTCAGAAATGAGCAGGTTTATTTAGTAGGATCAACTCTTAGTACATTGCTGTATGAAATGTGTACTTTCTGTGTAGGTAGGTCTAGGTGGATAGACTAATTCTAATCAGCAGGTTGCTTGATCAGTGAGGATCAGAGTGAGGAGTGTGATATCTTAATGATATTTTAAGATGATCTTAATGGCTAATGCTATTAAGCTGTCACTTCCACATGCATCTCTCTGTTACATTGTGGTCATCTTAATTTCATTTTGTCTCGGCATCCCCAGAATGATAAAGGAATGAGGAAGATGTTGATAATGAAAATTCCTTGTGTGGTTAAGGTTGTGTGGTATGTCAGGGATAGGCTGCCAGTATCTATTCATGGAACACTAATGTTACAATGCTGTTTGTGTGAATGATAGCGTAAGTGTGAATTTCATCATCTAAATTGATCTGTAAGTAGTTTAAATCCTCAACTCAGTGTCCAGGTATGGACTTGGGCCCAATGGTGGTATAGTGACATCACTCAATCTCTTTGCTACCAGATTTGATCAGGTATGTCTGTCTTTACTTTTATAGGCATGGCTGTGTAAAAACGTGTGACTTTGTAAATGCCTTAGCTAGTTCATTTTGAGAAAGAAGAACAGTAAACCTGGACATACAAAGAAAATAAGTAAGCATTTTGGTAGACAGAGAAGTAGGTTATGACAGGATGATCTGTTTTGAGACACTTCATATTTAACATCTGTGATGGCCTATAAAACGAAAATCCAGGTTCTTTTCTTGATCTTGGCTTCTGGTATCATCTTGAGGATGGAGTGGAGGATTGGGGAGTGGGATGGGCTAGCAGGCATGGAATGGAAAGATAATGGGGTTTTTTACATGTGACAAATAATTGTCACTTTGTTTTTCTCTATCACCTACTTCCATAAGAGTGTTTTGTAATCACTAATTTTTTACCCTGATGTCACTCTGTGAGACAGGTTGTTAACATTTTACTGAAGCTCCGAGAGATGTCCCGACAGTGACGGATTGCCTTTAGCTTCTCAGGACCTTGCATTATACTCCAGTGTGTTGCAGTGCTGCTGGTGTGACTGTGTTTCCTTAGCTCATGGAGTTTATAAGTCGGTGTCCTAAGATTGAGAACACAGAGATTGAATAGTTGATAGTGCCAATAAGGCGGGCCACCCTGGAAAGGGTGATTTTTGTGTTGAAAATGGATCCTATTGTAATTGGCATCTTTTTCTCTTAGGTGATGAAATTTATTGAGAAGGCCCAGAACATGTCTAAGTAAGTGATTTCAGCTTAACACCAATTTATTACTCTGTAGTTGACATGTCTCAAGGATTTCAGTATACCATCACGCTCTGAAAGGGTATAGATTGAGATGAAACCATTAGAAGTGGAAAAAAAAAAAAGGAGGCAAAAAAACCAGAACACATTAAGGTGATACACAGTGAAGAGCTAAATTTAATAGCATCCTGCCCCCAATCACTGTCATATGTGCCCATGGCTTCCTACGAGGTATTTTTGAGACTTTGTCCAAATTCAGTTGTCTACCTGCCTTCTCTTAGGAAAACCACATTTGTTGGCATTAAAATCTCTGAAAAACCTTTCTAACCCTTGTTTAAAAATAAATCTTAAGAATTATAACCGTGCATAATATTTAAAAGATAAAACTATTTCACCCTGATTCCCAGTAGAAGTAACTGTCATCATTATTACTATTATATGGCATTCTATTTTATAATGTATAACATACAGTATTATTACATAATATTATGATTGTCATTATTACTGTCAGTGACTATCATTCCTCATGTTTCCATGCATATATATGTAGAAAGATGGATGGATAAGGTGTTTCACAAAAATATTTTTATAAAAAACTACTAGAGGTAGTTTAAAAAAAAATAACGGCTTTATTGAGATATAAATTCACATAACAACGGCCCACTCTAATTTTTAAGTATACAGTGTAGTGGTTTTTAGTATATTCGTAAAGTTATGCACTGAGAACCACTATCTAATTCTAGAACTTTTCTCATCATCCTCAAAAGAAACTCCATACTCATTAGCGGTTCCTGTTATTCTCTCTTCTCACCCCAGTTCCGGGTGGCTGCACCATTTTACATTCTTACCAGCATCGTGTAAGGATTCCTAGTCCACATCCTCGTCAACACTTGTTATTATCCTTGTTTTTGGTTATAGCATGTCAATGGGCGTGAAGTGGTATCTCATTGTGGTATCGGATTTGATTTATATTTCCTCAGTGATTAAAGATGTTAAACATCATGTTATGTACTTTTTGGCCATTGGTATATATTTGGTATATATCCAAAATTTTTTGCTTATTTTTAAAAACGGCTTTATTTAGATATAATTCATATGCCATTTAAAGTGTACAGTCCAGTGGCTTTTAGTATATTCACAGAATTGTGCAACCATAACTACAGTCACTTTTAGAATATTTCCATCACCTCAAGAAGAAACCCTGTCTTTAGCTATTACTCCCCTATTTCTCTATTCCTCCTTCCCCTCTACCTACCTTCACCTCCACCCCAAGAAACCAGATGGTTTCCCAAGAGATTTGGTTTTGTTTATCTCTCATTTTTAATGCAGTGTGTTTCTAAAACTATCACAGTTTCCTCTGTGATCATTTGCAGCAGTTTGTGGACTGCTGCTCCTGCCCGGTAGCGTGAATATTGGATATTGAACAAAGCCTGGGGGAATGTGGTATACGTTTTGAGGGCAGTGGGAGGAAGTTAGACTTGACAGTGTGAAGAGGTTATTCCAACCTTGGATAACCAGATGTTCAGTGTTTTGTGTGCCGGAATATCTTTCAGGATTGCATAAGTGTAATATTTCTTTAATGGTCATTCTTGACACAGGTATGTCTTGATTGACACACCTGGGCAGATTGAGGTGTTCACGTGGTCAGCTTCTGGGACAATCATCACTGAGGCCCTGGTGAGTATTGTAGGACAGGTTACTGAGAGTAAGTAAAGAGCTAGACTGGTTAAGCATCTTTTTATTGCATGGGATCTTATATGGGAGGGAGTTGTGGCAGCTCTGTATACCCTGCCTACGGCGGTTCTCCCTTGCTAAGGAAGGTGGGAAAAGAGTTTGGGGATAGCTCATGAGCCCTTTGACTAAGGCTGTGATTCTTTTTTGGCTTTAGGCATCCTCATTTCCAACAGTTGTCATTTATGTAATGGACACATCAAGAAGTACCAACCCGGTGACCTTCATGTCCAATATGCTCTATGCCTGCAGGTAATTGATTGCTGGTAGGCATGCTGTTACATCAGGGGAGGAGGCCTCTTCTTTTTTCTTGTATTTGAATCCCAAGTACTTACTAACCTGGATTTGTGCTCGTTCAGATGTGGCCCTCCGTTTAGTAGTTGTGAGCTAGGAGGTTAGAAGAGAAAAGAGGCACATGTGTTGGCATTCTCTACGAGCAGCTTCTCATCTTCCTCCCTTGCTTGTTACAGAAACAGATGGTATATGAATATGAGCCTTTTGGTAGTTGCTCCCAGTTGAATGAAACAAGTCTAAATAGAATAGAGCCTCTGGTCTAAATGCTCCTTTTCTGTGTTATGGCATGTAGAGTTAAATTATGAGAGATTATGAATAAAGAGATTTATCTATAATTCCACAAAGCACAAGTTTGCCCCAACTTGGTGTCATTAGGGACAGACGGACATGCCTGACTAGGGTATGTGAGTGCAGAAGACATAGGAGCAAGGCAAACTATTATTAAATCTGAGAGAATTCATTGGGAGGGAGGTACACAAAAGCCATTACCAGCATTTGTGCCTTCTAATATGACTAGGGATATCCCTTCTCGTTTGATGCAAGAAATCCTAGTCCAAATAGAAATCTGATGACTGACGGCATTTTTTGTTTCCATATTATTGTTTAAAAGACAATTATTTGGTAAAAACAACCCTACAAAAAAAAAAAATACACAGAAAACAAGATCAGTATCAAAGCATTATCATTCCAAGAATGAGCGAGAATGTGTGTGTTGTTTGCTTGATGGTAGTGGTGGGTTTTCCTCTTGGGAGAGGAGAACGTGAGGGCTGCGTGAGAATGGATACCTATAAGTAGAGTCTGAAGCCATTCCACTTCTCTTTACTCAGTTCCAACAGACTGACACCAGGCAAGCAAGAGCTTAAGTGTTTTTACTAAAAATGTCTTGACATTTGATTTTCAGCATCTTGTACAAAACCAAGCTGCCTTTCATTGTGGTTATGAATAAGGTAAGTGGATCCTTCCTTTTGGGGTTCAGTATTTCTTTTTCATCAGAACCTTGTGTTATTGGAAGGCTTGGTAGGTGTGAATTTTCACATGTCGGAGAACAGATTCAAACTTATCTGAAACAAAGTCATGAGCACTTGTAGGAAAAAGATTCAGTCAGATGGAATGAATATTTATCACTGGCTCTCATCAAAGTAATTTTAAACTAGATAGAGTAGCCCCTCAACTGTATGTACGTGTATAAGTTATCCCTCAGTATTGCAACTGTGTATATGGGGTCGGGACTGCTAGTTTATTGGCAGTCACAGTTAAAACAGAAAACTTCACTGTTGTTGGGTTGACAGCTAGGATTCAAGAGACTACATGACTTCAGAGCCTAGAATGTGCTGGCATCTACTGTCGCCACTTGGCAGTGGATAGTGAAGCGTCTGCTTCAACCAAGAGAACACATATCTTCATTTCATTATTTACAGTAGTCTTGGCCCTTTATGGTTTGTTGTAGTGGAGGAGGAGGAGGAAGTGGAGAAAAAAAATACATGAATAATTGCTTTGTTGTTGCCACTTAATTAAAATTTTTTCGATGTTGTTTGCTATCTAAGCACATCTCTGATTGCTGATAGTTGACTTGTCTCTGGTACAGACTGACATCATTGATCACAGCTTTGCAGTGGAATGGATGCAAGATTTTGAGGCTTTCCAAGATGCCTTGAATCAAGAGACTACATACGTCAGTAACCTGACTCGTTCAATGAGCCTGGTGTTAGATGAGTTTTACAGCTCACTTAGGGTAAACTTTCTCCTCTGCTTATACTGACAGTCCCTTCAGACAACCTCTTAACCCATACGGCTGGCTTTGAACCTGTATTAGAAAAGAAGTTTGTTACCTTCATAAAAAAAGCATTTAAGCATTACTTATTAAAAATTGGAGATGTGTGGGGTTTTTTTCATTCTTTTGCATGTTGTTGGCCAGTTTTAAAACTGGAGGTTTAAGAGATAAATAGGGGCGGCTGGCTCAGTCAGTAGATAGTCAAATAGTCAGGTTGGCTCTTAATCTCGGGGTCGTGAGTTTGAACCCCATGTTGGGCGCTGAGATTACTTGAAAAAAAAAAAAGATAAATAAAGACCCTACCTTCTGAGTTTATGGCTTAGTTCAAAGAGAAGACTGCACACCGAATTGAATTGAATTGAAACGAAACATGATATATTGTGGTAAGGACCTTACGAAGATTGGAGGTTGGGCCTGGTGCTGGTAAGAGGCAGATCACTCTTGAAATGAGGGATTTTGGAGGATATAGCATTAGAGGTATGCTTTGAAGGAAGGGTACGATTTGTTTTTTATTTTTTTTAAAGATTTTATTTTTGTGTATGTGCGTGCGTGTGAGAGAAAGAGCGTGTGCACGAGTCGGGGAGGGGGCAGAGGGAGAAGCAGGCTTCCTACCGAGCAGGGAGCCCAATGCAGGACCTGATTCCAGGACTTTGGGATCACGACCCGAGCCGAAGGCAGGCGCTTAACCGACTGAGCCACCCAGACTCCCAGGAAGGGTACAATTTATATAAGTAAAAGTGTGTTGGGGTGGCAAGGAGGATGGTAATTGCCCAAGCAAAGGCATTGCGATACTGATTTTTATAGAGAACAGACAATGGTTGTATTGGCAGGGAATAGATGAGAAGTCTTGCTATGTGTTTCTCCTAATTCTTTTTTTTTCCAGTCCTCTCTTTTCCATAGACATCTTTCCATGGCTTTTGAGTATGTATGCTGTTTTGTTTTAGCTTCACTCTTTGCCAGAGACTTCTTGAAGCATCTAAACAACTTTTAGGAAGATTTTATGATATTAGAACAAAGTAATGTACACCATTTGAAAATATAGTTTCCTCAGTGGCGTTGATGCTTTTGGCAGGTGGTGGGCGTGTCTGCTGTTCTCGGTACAGGCTTAGATGACTTCTTCGTGCAAGTCACCGGTGCTGCAGAAGAATATGAAAGGTGAGGATAAAGGAAAATCCTGTTGATGACATTTTTAGTAACCTACAATCTGATACGATAGTTTTGCCAGCAAAGCGTTTTGGTTTTCATAGTGTAGGTATTATATTTGCCGTGTGTATGTGTACTGGATCTGTATGTGTACATTTAGGAATAACAAGTCTCCATTAACCTTTTTAAGAGGATAAAACCTTCTCTGTATTGAATGATTAAGAGCAAGACTCTTCAGACTTTTTTTGTAAAAAGCCAGATAGTAAATATTTTAGGCTTTTGTGGGCCATACTATCTTTGTTGCAACATTGTAGGGCAAAAGCATCCATAAGCAGTTTGCAAATGAATGGGCATGGCTGTGTTCCAGTAAAACTTTATTTACAAAAATAGACATGATTTGGCCTGTTTGCCACATTGGCTGACCTGGATTAAGAACATAGACTTTGGAGTCAGATAGACATGGGTTGGATTTCTGTTTTCTCCACTGAATAAATGAGTGGCCTTAGCAAGTTTGTATCATTTGTAGATCAGGGATAATAGCATTTATTGTTAAGGTGGTTGTGAGCATTATTTGAGAAAATATATCCAAGCACCTAGCACAGTTGCTGGCACACAGCAAGCACACTTCATGATAAATGGTTATTACTGTTATCGTGGTTAATACTGGAATTCTGTTTACTTACAGGAAAGTGTAATCGGAGCACTTTCCTTGGGCTGGTGGCATGATAATTGGTTTCTTACTAGCATGTTTCTTTGGCTTCATACTTAGCAAGATTCTAAAAACTACATGGTGATATTTAGACACATTATTTTGATTTTGATTCATCAGACAAGGGGTCTTTCTGTGTGTTAGCAAAGTCTCAGGTTAGAACCTTCCATATCCTTTTGTTACTGCCCAGATAAGCCACATAATTACATATTGGGCTTCCTAGCCCAAGAGGCATCCCTTCTTTTTTTTTTTTTTTTTTTTTGTATTTGAGAGAGGGAGAGAGAGTGTGCCTGTGCACAAGCAGGGGGAGGGGCAGAGGGAGAGGGAGAAGCACGCTCTCAGTTGAGCAGGGAGCCCAATGCGGGGCTCGATCCCAGGACCCTGACATTATGACCTGAGCCGAAGGCAGACACTTAACAGACTGAGCCATCCAGGCATCCCAGGCCTCACTTCTTTTATTTACCTCAGTTTTATCCAACAAATGATGAGCTCATGAGTCATGGACTCCTAATCTTTCCAGGCCAGCAGTCTTGTCTCTGCTGCTTTCAGAGTGGGGGCAAGCACCTTGACTTCTAATTCCATAGGGATAGAATCTCAGTGACTAAGACTTGTTACATACAATGTTGAGTGAAGTAAGGTCTTCTGTTATTGTCAGGGACCTAGGAAAATAGAAGTGGTGTGGGGGCGGGCAGGACAGATTATTAAAGGAATTTAGAAAGCGTTTTCTCGTTCCAGGGAGTATCGTCCTGAATATGAACGTCTGAAGAAGTCACTGGTAAGAGAGGAGGCTATTTGTGTGCTTTGGGCCACTAAAAAATAACTTCAAACCATGCACTAATCTTCCTGCCATAAATGCTTTTGATTTGGCTGCCAGTGTATGTTTTAGATGTTTGTTATTTAAATTAGTAAATTTGTGTGTTTGCTGTCTAGATGCAGCAGGGCCCCTTAATTATTTTTCTTCTCTTTATAGGAATTTTTTTAAATTTGATTTTTCTTGTTTTTGCCCAGCACTTCTTTGGCCCCACCCCACTCCTACTCCTGGGGCTCATTTAAGGACTGATTATAGAATTTTAAGAAAAAAGAGGTGGTTCACAGTGCTTATCCAAATAATCCCTTGGCCTGCCCTCTTTAGTTGCATTGGGCCCCTTACCACTGCTATGTCTGCTTGAGGGTTCTTTTGATGTGTTCTTGTGTCCAATTTCTGAAACCTCTCATTCCGTCTTCAGAGCCCTTTGGTCTGAACTTGTGCTCCTCTGGGCCCACACTGCTTGGTGCTTCTGTATCTGTCATCTCTTACATGCCTCAGTGTCTAAATTAGCCTCTAGTATTTATTTACTTAGTCATCTCCTTTTTTTCTTTTTTTTTAAGATTTTTATTTATTTATTTGACAGAGAAAGTACACAACCAGGGGGAGCTGCAGGCAGAGGGAGAGGGAAAAGCAGGCTCCCCGCTGAGCAGGGAGCCCGATGTGGGGCTCAATCCCAGGACCCTGGGATCATGACCTGAGCCGAAGGCAGACGCTAAACCAACTGAACCACTCTGGTGCCCCTAGTCATCTCTTGTTAGAAGTCTGACATCTAACTCGGGGCTCTTTTTTTTTCCCCAGATTTTATTTTATTTATTATGGAGAGAGAGTGAGTGTGTTAGTCGGGGGGAAGGGTTGAGGGAGAGAGAGAATCTTAGGCAGGCTCCACACTCAGCAACCCTGAGATCATGACCTGAGCCAAAATCAAGAGTTGGGTGCTTAACTGACTGAGCCACCCAGGTGCCCCTAGGACTTCTTCTTTAATATGAAGATATGTTTCTCTGTATGTACAGGCCAGTGCACAGAGCCAGCAGCAGAAGGAACAACTGGAACGCCTTCGGAAAGATATGGGCTCCGTAGCTTTGGACACAGGGACTGCCACAGGTATTGGAGGGTCTCTTGGTGTCAGGAACTAAAAGGAGTATATGCTTACTTCCACTGAGCAGGAAGATACTTATATTTAAGAGAGAGAAACTTTGTAAGTATATAAATGTATTTGTAAACAAAATATATATTATATATATATTCCTTTTTTCAAAATAATTTAAGAGTAAGTTATAGACTTACTCTTGAATATCATCTTTCAATACTTGAGTGTGTATTTCCTAAAAACAAGGGTATTTTTTATAAGCTCATTACTAAAAATTAGGAAATTAACTCTGATACTGTTGTCTGATGTGTTCCTTACTGTAGCCATTTGCCTTGAGTAGCAGGAGAAAATCCTAGATCTGCATTGCATTTAGTTGTCTTGACTCTTGTTCTCCTTTAATCTGGAATGGTTCTTTCGTTTTTCTTTGTATTTCATGGCAGTGACAATTTTGAAGTGTATGGGACAGATATTTTATAGAATATTCCTCAGTTTGGGTTTGTCTGATACTCCCTTAGGACTCGATTCAGGTGGGTCATTGTTGGCAGCACTTTACAGAAGTGAAGTTGTGATTTTTCTATGCATAACATCCAGAGGCCCACGATGTAGATTTGTCCTATCATTGGTGATGTTAATTTTGATTACTTGCTTAAAGTGGTATCTGCCAGGTTTTTCATTGTAAAGTTATTTTTCCCTTTATAATAAGTATTTTGTTGGTTTGAGACCATATGATGGTCTCATTCATATTCATTTTGTATGCTTTGAGACCATACGAATATCCTTTTAATTTTCACGCTTACCCACTAGTTTTAACGTATCCGTTAATGTAATATAGTATCCATTTTTCTGTGATGCCTATTAGAAATATTTTCTCTCTCTTTGTCACTTGTGTTTTGATTTTGTCCGGGTGTTATTTTGCCAGGTGAAAGTTTTTTTAGTTTTGATGTAGTCAAATTTACTTCCCGTTTTTACTGCATCTGGATTTTGAGTCATAATTGGGAATCCCTTACCTATACTGTGTTAAAGAGGAATTCACTCATGTTTTATTGTAGCACTCGTATGGTTTCTTTGTATTTATTTATTTTTAAAAAATTTATTTGAGAGAGAGCGAGTGAGTGAGGGAGAACATGAGTAGGGGAAAGGGCAAAGGGAGAAGGAGAAGCAGACTTCCCACTGAGCAGGGAGCCCTATGCAAGACTTGATCCTAGGACCGTGGAATCATGACCTGAGCTGAAGGCAGACACTTAACCTACTGAGCCACCCAGGCGCCCCATTGTCTACATTTAAAGATTTTTATTTATTTATTTGAGAGAGAGAACTTACCAGTGTGAGCAGGGGAGAGGAGCAAAGGGGGAAGGAGACGGAGGGAAAGAATCTCCAGTAGGCTCTGCACTGAGCACAGAGCCTGAAGAGGGGAGACCGAAGTGGGCTTTGATCTCATGACCCTGAGATCATGACCTGATCAAAACCAACAGTCAGAAGTTTAACCAATTAAGCCACCAGGTGCCCCTCATTTTCTGCATTTAGACCCCTGATCCATTTAGAGTTTATACCTGGGTGTGGTGTAAAGTATAGGTCTGTGTTACCTTTTTCATGAACAGTTGTACCTGCGCTGTTTCTCAAAAAGTCTACCTTGGGGCACCTGGGTGGCTCAGTTGTTAAACATCTGGCTTCAGTTCAGGTCATGATCCCAGGGTCCTGGGATCGAACCCTGCATCGGGCTCCCTGCTCAGCGGGAAACCTGCTTCTCCCTCTCCCACCCCCTCACTTGTGTTCCCTCTTTCCCTGTCTCTCTCTCTGTCAAATAAATAAATAAAATCTTAAAAAAAAAAAAAAATCTACCTTTGCCCCAGTGATCTGAGATGCTACCTATATGGACTAACGTTCCATGTGTACTTGGGTATATTTTTGCACTTCCCATTTTATTCTTCTGGACTATTATGTATCTGTACCACACTGTTATAATTATGTGGGGCCTTTGTAGAATGTTTTCATGTCTGCCATGGCTAGTCCCTTTTCGTATTTTTCTTTCTTAGTGTTTCCCTGGCTAATCTTGAAAGTTTGTTTTTCCACATGGACTTTAGCGTCAACTTACTTAGTTTACTAAAAAAACTTTTTGGTATTGTATTTATGTATATTAATATAGGGTGAACTGACAATTGTCATGTTGAGTCTCCCTATCCAAGAACAAGGAATATGTTTATATTTCAAGTGTACTTTAGTATTTTTCAGGAGTTTTTCCTCATGTGGTTTTTGCATAGTTCTTGTTAAAATTTTTCAAGTATGTTATCTTTGTTAGTGTTGAAAATGGGATTTTTCGGAACCGTTATATCTTCTAACTGGTTATGGTTGTGTATATGAAGGCTTTTCATTTCCATATATTAGTCTTTTTATTTTGCTACTTCACTGAATTTTTTTTTTTTTAATATTTTTTAAAGATTTATTTGTTTGAGAGAGTACACCCGCGGGGTGGGAGCAGCAGAGGGGGAGGGTGAGGACGAGAGAAAGAATTGGAAGCAGACTCTGCTGAGTGAGGAGCCCAGTGTGGGGCTTGATCCCATGACCCATGAGATCATGACCTGAGCTGAAACCAACAGTTGGTTGCCCGACTGAGCCACCCAGGTGCCCCTGAATTTTCTTATTGTTTGAATTAGTTTTGTCATTGATTCTTAGGGGTTTCTAGGTTGGTGTTCATATTTAGCATCTGTGCACGCCCACCACCCATACTTATGCTTGCACTAGCCTTTAAAGGAATGAAGTTCTGTTCATGAAAGCTATTGCGGTATCTTTACTAGACAACAAGAGCAAAGCCACTTGGAGGGGGAGATGCTAGAAACTAGCTGGATTTACCAGTTATGTGAACTTGCCTGGCCATCCTTGTGCACCTCGGTGACAAATTTCTGTGCTCATCACTCAAGAATATGTGAAGCAGCAAATGTTAAATCTGCTGCGAAAGGTCTTCCACACTCAGATAATGTGTTGAAGGTTGGGGACTTGCAGTAAATTATTTGGGGGCAATCACAGGTATAGCTGGGCACTGTTAACACGCCATGTCACCATCCTTCTTCAGGGCCACAGGCCCCTTGAGATTTGTGCCCCTTGATGTTGCCGCTGTTGGCCTCCTTCATCCCCAGCCGACTTCTCTCCAACTAGGCTCCTGAAGAGAGTGGTTATGTGCTCCTGTGGCTCCAGGATGCTGGGCATCATTTTAGGTTCTCAGAGCCCAACCCTTGCAGGCTGAATCCCCTGCATAGGAATGAAGTGATTTGACTTTGACTGGCACTTAGCCCTTGTTCAGTTTCCTGGAGTAGGGAATTTGCCTCCATTAGTATATTCAATTTCCCATTTTCCTCCCTCCCTCTTTTGAATAATATCCTCGCTCCTTTACTGTCTCTCATTTCACCATCTGTTCTCTTCAGACCCTCAGAATTTAAATGACCACCAGGAATCTTCCTTGGTGCTCTACACGTTTATGCTGACTCACCAGCATGCTGCATCTGCTCAGATGCCTTTAGTCTTCAAAGGAAAAACTATAGCCTACTCTTCTAAGCTGTGAGCGAATAAGAACGAACGTTGTTACTACCAGGACAAGCTACTTGAGAATTATTTTCCTCAGCTTAAAAATAGCACCTCTTGGGTTACTGGGATCCTGAAAGCATTTTGTGAACTACACTACTATAAAAATATTAAGTGGTATTAACAATAACACATTTAGAAGAGGTACGATTCTACATTTATATTTATGACCACTTTCATCCTGCCAATTTATAATCATAGTTACTGAATCAAAACAGTAACTATGTTTTGATAGTTATGCCTCCTTTTTGAGGAGGCATAGGTTCATGACGTGCCCCTGACAGGTGTTTTCTCTGTAGACAGCGTATCTCCTGCGCTTGACCCTTCTGACTTGATCCTGACTCGGGGAACTTTGGATGAAGAGGATGAGGAAGCAGACAGTGATACTGATGATATCGATCACAGAGGTGAGAGGTGGCTCATGAGAAGAGAGTAGCTGCTTATCCCCACATCGTTTGCTCAGGAACTTCTTGTTGAGAGAAACCTTACGCATGCAGCCAGTGATAGGGAGAAAAGACATGGCACCGGATACGGCAGTGGCAAAGAGTTCCATATATTGAGTTCCTGGCCTGTCTACTGAATCGTTAATATTGAGCTCATCACAGGCTTTTTATTAGTCTCTTTTCTTCTCATCTTTAGGTCCTAACTCAATTTGAGAAATCCAGGATTTTTGTTTGGTTTAATAACTGTCTTAAGAATACATGAGGTAGAGAAAAAGAATGTATAAAGAGGCCTCAGCAGACCGAAACCAGATAGAAGGGACTGTAACACTGAGGATAGAATGGCTCTGGAAACCCAGAAGGGTTCCACCTGGCATAGTTTTATGGACTGTGAACAGAATCTGTTTCTTGAAACAACCGTTTTGGTTCTAGCTACGACCAAGAGTAGACCCCTCTTTACCATCCAGTGTGCTGGATGCTAACATCTAAATTGCCTCATTGACTCAGATTTATTGAGGTATCATTTACAAACCATAAAGCCCACCCTTTTTAAGTGTATAGTTTGATGAGTTTTAACAAATATATGTGCACTTGAAACAGCCATCATAGTCAAGATACAGAATACTCCCACCACCCCCAAAAGTTCCTCATGCTTGTTTTTATTCAGTCCCCTTCCCTCACACTTAGTTTTTGGCAAGCACTAATCTGATTTTTGTTCCTATAATTTTGCTTTTTCCAGAATGTTGTATAATTGGAATCACAGTATTTAGCTTTTTAGATTTGACTTTTTTCAGTCAGTGTAATGCTTTGTAATCCACCCATGTATCGGAAGTGTGTTCTTTTTATTGATGAATAATATTCCATGGTATGCCTTTTACCACAAGTTGTTTATTCATTCATCAGCTGATTGCCATTAGGATTGTTTCCAGATTTTAGCTAATATGAATAAAGTTGCTGTATGTATTTCTCTTGGTTAAAAATACCTAGGAGTGGGATCTCATTTTAGTTACTTTATGAGGGAGGTATTCTCCCCACTTACAGATGAAAGAAACTATACATTTTGGGCAACATGATAGATAGAGCATGCTTCTGGGAGAAGTGAACACTTAAGTTTTTTAGAAGCAGAGTACTGTTTATGATGGATTGGTGATAGCAACTCTATTCTACCTAATGGGAAAGTTAAAAGAATTGACCTTTTTTTCCTTGTAGTTACGGAGGAAAGCCGTGAAGAGCCAGCATTCCAGAACTTTATGCAAGAATCAATGGCACAGTATTGGAAGAGAAACAACAAGTAGTTTCTAGAAGTCCAGAATTTTGGAACTCTGTGAAGGAATTATCCTAACCTCTGATTGGGGGCTACTATAAAGGACAATTTTGTTCAGAGTAGCAGAGTTTCTCTTATAGGGAAATTTCACTCAGATGCACCCAGGGATAGAAAACCATTGGACCTGGCAGGTAGATGCCAATTCCCTTGGCCTTTCCCTTGGATTTATGCAAGGAATGATATTCTCACTATTCTTGGATGCTGATAGCCCTTCAAGCCTAAAGCTTCAAGTTTTATCATTTGAACTCAAGTACTTTTGCTGCTGATGGATGGAACAGCGAGAACTCACTATTCACTTCAAATCTCTATCAGGCTGGATCTGTCCTCTACTTTCCCAGCATCTTGCCCTTGACCCTATACCATGAGTTCCCCTCCTTTTAGCAGAAAGGGAGAGAAAACATGAGCTTGCCCAGGGTGGCAGTGGAGTCTCCTTGGCAACCAATCAATGTTGGGTATGAAACGTGCCTCACATGGGGGTAACTCCATTATAGGACAACGGGTTCATTGAAGAAAGTGAGCAAAACATGATTAATGAATAAGAATCCTGTTTTGGATGATAACTTGGATAAAATGTTTTTAATTTTAACTTTGTTGTAAGCCTGCTTGTCGTAATTTCAAATAAGAAAATTATATAATTGCAAATAGATTTACGTCTATTCAGCACAGAGGTTTAAAGCCACATGTCCAAACCTGTCTCAGTAAAGACGGGATGTTTACTAAAGGCTCCCATGTACACATACCAAGTAACTACGTACAGAGCTAGGCACCGTTTGTATTATACTTTAAGGCAGAGTATCCTTTGTGATTTATTCAAAGGCCATGGATTTGGGTCAGGTGCACATTCCATATATAATAGCCTTAGTAAGGTTTGCCCTGCCTCCACACTCTTCACAGTATCTTAGAACATAGTGCATTTCTCTTAAGGAATTTTATCCCTGCCTAATCTGTACTCCAATTCAGGGGTTCTCAAGTGTGCTTACTGGACCAGAAGCATCAGCATGACCTGGAAAATTGTTAGAAACACACCACTTAGACCTGAATCGGAAACTGAGGGGGTGGGGGTGGTACCTAGACATGTTTTAGTAAGTCCTTCAGGGAATTCCCATGTAAGAACTGCTCTAGCTAAAGTAGCCTGTGACAGTTCCAGGCCAGGAGGATCTCAGGTATCTTAAAGTGACCTGCTTTATCAGAGTACCTAACCTTGACCATCTGATGCCTATCCTCCAATGTGAATAGTCTAAAAAGTGTTTTGTTTTGCCATTAAGTATTAATTTCAGTGTTCTGTACCTATATACCTATAGATACTAATTTATAATTA
The DNA here is from genome assembly GCA_028534135.1 of Potos flavus. Classification (NCBI taxonomy): domain Eukaryota; kingdom Metazoa; phylum Chordata; class Mammalia; order Carnivora; family Procyonidae; genus Potos; species Potos flavus. The sequence continues at coordinate 18,525,169 of CM052885.1, forward strand.
AAAAAAAAATACTTTTTTTTTTTTTTTTTAAGATTTTTTAAAATTTGACAGAGATAGAGAGCACAAGTAGGCAGAGTGGCAGGCAGATGAGAGGAAGAAGCAGGCTCTCCACTGAGCAGGGAGCCTGATGTGGGGCTCGATCCCAGGACCCTGGGATCATGACCTGAGTTGAAGGCAGCCGCTTAACCGACTGAGACATCCAGGCGTCCCTAATTTCAATATTCTATACCTAGAAACCACTAGTCTTGAAAATTTGAACCTCTTCAAAAGGAAACTATTTGCAAAGCAAGACTCAGAACATACTTGGTTTTTCCCCTTAATGCCTTTGAATACTTAAAAAAAAAA
>CM052885.1:18526013-18552008 GCA_028534135.1 Potos flavus
GACCCTGGGATCATGACCTGAGTTGAAGGCAGCCGCTTAACCGACTGAGACATCCAGGCGTCCCTAATTTCAATATTCTATACCTAGAAACCACTAGTCTTGAAAATTTGAACCTCTTCAAAAGGAAACTATTTGCAAAGCAAGACTCAGAACATACTTGGTTTTTCCCCTTAATGCCTTTGAATACTTAAAAAAAAAAAAACTTGTCTGGGGTCACCTGGGTGACTCAGTTGATTAAACGTCCGACTCGATTTCAGCTCAGGCCTTGGTCTCAAGGTCATGAGTTCAAGCCCCACATTGGGGTCCATGCCTTTAAGTAGGCAGGGAACCTACTTAAAAAACAAAACAAAACAAAACAAAACCACTTGTCTGGCCTATGCCTTAAGCTCCACTCCATAAGACAGGGACAAAGTCCTCTTCATCTTTGTATCCCTTGCACAAGAACCAGTATATAATAGGTACTCAATAAATGTTTGCTGACTGAACGAATTAAATACTAGATGACTACTTTATGGAAACTGCCTGATGTCTACTTTCATAAATAAATAGGGGAAAATGAAGCTAAGCATGGAATGGGGGTTTAGAGAAGTCTGGAAGGATTGTGCAATTAGCAAATTTACTGATTATCTGAGAGTTTACATTGTAATCTCACGGCTATTGGATTTTTTTTTTAAAGTAATTATTAGAAGAGCTTGCATGTGCGAGGGGGAAGGGGCAGGAGGAGAAACAGACATGTGGCTTCATTTCAGGACCCCGAGATAATGACTTGAGCTGAAGTGAGACGCTTAACTGCCTGAGCCAGCGAGGCACCCCTGCTTTCATCTTTATTCTCAGTGCCTGGGACGTTTAAGGCATTGAAAAATGTACTAATTCAAGTTGTGCCTTGATTTTGGTCTCTTGAAAGAATGCTGTAAATTTTTTTTTTTTTTTTTAAGAATGCTGTAAATTTCAAAAGACTGTATTCTGCATCCCAAAACCGAACTTCAGCAGTATTTAACATGCCGGCACCCACTACCAAGGCATAGAACACATATTTGCTCATTACTCCTAATAATTCCAGTGTGAATCATTCACTTCATAAACACTGCCTGCGACTATCAGATGCCAAGCGGGGCAGATACTGTGATGGGTAACAATGTAAAGCTGAGGACAGGATATGAAGGAGAGAGATGTGTACTGTGAGCCTTTGAGAGGCTGCCCAGCCAGTAGGAGCACAGTGCAGCTGCTAAATTCTGGCACAGGAACAGACTGCTGTTCTCCGATGGCCGAGTAGATGCAACAAATACAATCAGCTCAAGTCTGTCCTTGGACAGGTCCTCTTTGCTCATTTCCAATGGAGAAAATGAAGGAAACAACTGAAAAAAGGTACATGGTGAAATATTTTTATAAATCTGAATGGAAAAACAAAACAAAACAAATCTGAATGGAGGGGCGCCTGGGTGGCTCAGTTGGTTGGGCATCTGCCTTATGCTTAGGTCATGATCCTGAGGTCCTGGGATTGAGCCCCATACTGGGCTCCTTGCTCAGGGAGGAGTCTCCTTCTCCTTCTGCCTGCTGCTCCCCCTGCTTGTGCTCTCTCTCTCTTTTACTCTCTCTGATAAATGTCTTTAAAAAATCTGAATGGAAATAAGAAAATGACAGGACGAGGGTAGATGGAGTAAGTGTAAAAAAGGAAGAAGAGGGGCGTGCCTGGCTGCTCAGTCGGTAGAGTATGTGACTCTCTTGGGGTCGTGAGTTTGAGGGGCAGAGTTTACTTAATAAAAAAGAAGGAAGAAGAAATGATGTGCACAAGATTAGGAGGGCTGTCTGAAGGAGCACCACAGACCCCTGGTTTTGTGAGACATGAGCAGCAAAAACTGTTTAAAAAAGACTACTGATGGGTAAGGGGATTAGCTATTTCCTATTAGGTTTTAATACCGGGTTCGCAATGATTTGACCCCAAAGTGAAGCAAGTTCAATGAAAAAACTGGCTTCTAATATCAGTATATATTTACTTGTGAGTCTTTTCAAGCACAGCTTTGAGGTTTCATAAGAATCTCAATCTGTACAACATCCCTGCGATATAGAGCCAGACAGTATGATTCTTCTCAGTTGTGCAAAGGCAAAGACACAGCCAGGGCAGTGCTTTGGTCTCCCGAGTACCATCCTAGTATCGTGAACTGTCTGTGAAAGGTGGCTTGGTTGTGGAAAAGTACAAAAACTGGCTGTAAAAGTAAAATGCAAACTTGTTTGGTTAAATCCAGCTCCAGTGACATCAGGAAAATCCACTGTGTTTAATAGTAAGAGTCAAATCACCTTGTATGGAAACAAATTTGAACGCATCAAGGATTTCTGTTGGGTCTTGTAGATCTGGAGAGAATGTCTCCCCTTTTCCTTTTATATTTTCCTCATCCTCTTTTTGCAGCGCTGGTTGAAAACGGGGGAGGACCCCATGAGGCTATCCGTGGAATGGGAACCGTAGCTGCTATCGGAGTCATCAGGGCTCTGGGGGATCCCAGCTTCACTCATCCCGGACATGGGCTCCTCAAAGACATCGCTGCCTAGCACACCATGCCCAGAGACATTGCCTTCTTCGCTCTCTTGAGGTTCCATTTTCACATGGGCCAGATTCCAAAATGGGGAAGCATTTACCTCTGTGCCTAGCAATGGAAGAGAATACAACTAGCGGTAAGCCACGGCTGGAACACAGCAGAACAAATATTTCACCTGCTAGGGCAGATTCCTAGCCTTTGAGCTCAGACTTCACTTTGACTCTCCTTGGCTGAAGAATATGGTTGCTATTCTCTGTTCCAAAAACTACCAACTCTGAATATTTTTCTTTCCACTTCCTCCACCCTCCTTTACCCCACCTCACCCGCCTGACATTTGGCCTAAACCCGGAAAGTAAAGCTATGTAGGTGGAATGATTTCACTACCTCATGGCCCAAAGGCAGGCACATCCACAGACTCTTGTTCAGGGGTTAAGTTCCTTCCTTCTTTCCTTCCTTTTTCTCTTCCTTTCTTTTCTTCCTTTCCTTCCCTCCTTCCTTCCTTTCCTTCCCTCCTTCCTTCCTTCCCTCCTTCCTGTCCTTCCCTCCCTCCTTCCTGTCCTTCCCTCCCTCCTTCCTTCTACAAAGCTGTTCTGTTTTCCTGCCTTTTGTTTGGGTCCCTGGTCCTCTCTCACATTATGAAGTTAGTGATCACTACAAAATGCTGGCAGCAGGTCCCAGACTGCTGAAAACAGACATGGCTTCTAAATCTGCAACACTTTCTCTTTGGCCCTCCTGTCTCTGTTCTGGCAATGCTGTTCTGTGGTTGTTACTTCATGGTAAAAGGCTCTCTGCCCAACACTTTAAAAAATGTGGCCCGATTCTGTTTAGGATTTGTTACTTGTATCATTTGTGCATTGATGAAATGACAATTTATATTTGAGTAGAACTGAGTAGACGAATTTGCAATCTGACTTGAGGATTGAGTCATCCTGGTTCCTAAGGTGATCACAGAGTCTGTCTGGAAGAAGAGGCCAGCTGCCTCTGACTGGATAGCCCTATTTTAGGCCCTTTCAGCTCCAATCTGTTGGGGGCACTCTAGCAAGGAAGCCCAACTATTCAAACAGCCTTGAGTAATTAGCCTTCCTCCGTCTATCTGGAAGTTGTCTTACTAGTACAAGCATCAGGAAAGACAAATACAGGATACTAAGGGACAAAGGGGCATCTGCTCACCCAGGTAGGTCAGCTAAATTAGCTCCAGTACTCAACAGGAGAGCACATATTGCATCCAGAGCCTAACTAGGAATTATTTTAAAGAATGCCTGTAAAGTTGTGCTAGTCCTCCCTTCACTAATTTCAAAGAGAAGAATGTTGCTATATCTAGATCAGTGAGGCTGTATTTGTTTTTAGACTTGCCATTCTCTTGCCCACCCCCATTTTTTTTCTCTCATCTCCAGAGTTTGACTCCAAAATGCAAAAAGTGCTGAGATTGGCAGATCTCCCAGAATCAGAGTCAGCTGCTTTCTCTTACTTGAAGCCTGTGGCGAAGCCTCGACCTCCAGGTTAGATGGGAAGCGCTCACTCTGAGCCCCGAGAACCCCCATGGGCAGTGACTGGTCTCCAGAAGCAAGGTCAGCCTCCAGTTCCTCACTGACCGGGAAGGTGATGTCGCTTACAGGTTCTTCCTTGATCTTTACAGGTTTAGTGTCCTCTGTGGCCTTCTCAGGGTTGACTATCCTTTCATACTCTTCAGATAGTTGTTTACTAATCTGTTGGCAAGCAAGAGTCAATATTTCAAAGGAATGTTAAAAGCAAGGTAGATGGTCAGTTTGTGGCATCCCATGGAAAAGCCAACATAATAGGAATATGCATAAAGCAACCACTGCCAATGGAAAGAATTTTTTTTTTTTTACTTTTTTTTGAGCATAGTAGACACATGGAAGGAATTTAAGGTGTTGAGTTTGCATTTGTAAATGACAGAGACACGTAAAAAGAAGTTGTTTAGCAGAGAGTCTGTGTGTCATTAATTAAAAGTTACATAAAGGTAAAAGAGACTTTGTTAAAGATAAATCAGAATGGGGACATAAGATCACATTTTTGGCTGTAAAAACTAACAGTTGACATAGGTACCCTACATGGATAATGAAGGAAATCTGGATCACTTAGCAAAGACTTTTTTGTGGGGTGTTAAAAATTCCTTTTCATATTTTAGATTTGGGGAAACCAAAATAATGAACAAATGATTTGCTTAAGACCACAAGGATTGAAGAGATTAGATCTTTCTGGCTGTAACCAAAAATGGTATCTCTACTCCTTACTCCACCCTTGGGCAGTATTACATTCTGTTTGGTTTTGCTTTTCATAGCACTTAATGCCATCCAAAATTGTTTTGGTCATTATTTATTTACTTGTTTTTGTTTCCCTCTCAAGAATGCAAGCTCCAGGAATTTGTCTTATTAACTGCTGCTCCCACAGTGCCTGACGCACAGTAGGCACTCAATAAATACCTGTTGAATAAAGCATGCTAACCACATTGTGTCAGACTCCATATTCCTGTCAATAATTTCTTCCAGCAGAAGTGTTACCAATAAATGCGGCCGCTTATTGACTAAAGGAGGCCCCAGGGGCTGGCCAGGTCAGTGATGAAGCCAGTGGAACACAGCCAGGGCCATGAGGAGAGCAGGTCAAGTCCACTCTGTTCCAAGACCCCATGTTCTACTCTCTAGGGCAAGTGTGGGATCCAGCTGAACACCCCTGGATTACACATCTTTACCCGATTCTCCCAGGGTGACCTCACCTGTAGCATGTAACTGTGATAGTCCTTGATGCGGTGCTGCCAGAACTTCTGGAGGGAGAGCACGCTGCCAATGCCCACCTCGTGGAATACTTGCTCCATAATGTCAGGGAAAGGAGTCTGCCCCAGCCGGGCTTCTCGATCCACAGCAAAGCGCAGCAACTTGGTGAATTTGAGGCAATACTCATGTGCCACATCGGTGAGGGTCTCCAGGACACTTTCATTAGCACACTCAAAGCCCGCGTGGGCCAGGATTGTGGCCACTGCCTGGTAGAGGAGCTGCCGGCAGGAGTGCCAGCTGAGTTCAGTCACAGGTTCCCCCTTCCCCCTGAAAGGGGAGACATGACAGGGTTATTAGAGCTCTTGCAAAGGAGTGAGCTGTCCTGTCTCCCTAGGAGTTTTACAATTTCAGTCGAACCACTGGCTCAGCTTTCTTTCTTTTTTTTTTTTTAACAATTTTATTTATTTGACAGAGAGACATAGCGAGAGAGGGAACACAACCAGGGGGAGTGTAAGAGGGAGAAGCAGGCTTCCCACCGAGCAGGGAGCCCGATGTGGGGCTTGATCCCAGGACGCTGAGATCATGACCTGAGCCGAAGGCAGACGCTTAACGACTGAGCCAGCCAGGCGACCTCTGGCTCAGCTTTCTAGGGGCCTTCTCTGCAGTTACAGAGCCCAGTTTCATCCTGCTGCTGCCAGGGCATGTCTCAACAACCCACAGTCATCTCTGAGCTCCTCCAATTACATAAAGTCTTCACAGGCAATACATGTCTACAATAAACAATATAAAAGTGTATCAGGTGAATACGAAGTTTCCTTTTACCAACTGCTCAATTTTGATCACTTTTAGGATATAATAAAATGTAACAGTATAGCTCAGGTACAGCCCAAGGGTGCTCTAATTATTTCACCACAACAGAGTTTCCTTATATGCAGGACAATACTTAGAGTGTCAGAAATTCACAGTCCCAATTAGGAGAGTCTTATACAACTAAAACAGACCATTTGTAAAACTGGGAAAGCAACTCAATTTTAAAAAAGCAATTTAAAATATATACAGTTTACAAAGCACTTTTGTCCTATCCTGTGCAAAGAAATGGGTAGTAGGTCCATATTATGATTCCCATTCGGCAGGTTTGAGCAATTGAGGTTCAGAGGCGCTGACCTGCCAAAAGTTGTTTCGGTATTATCAGAAGGTGGAGCTTCTGACTTCAGATGCCATGTTGTTCATAAGACACCATTTTGCCCATTCTAATTACTGTTGTAGAAATTTTAATCTAAGAAAAAAATTTCAAAAAGCTGTCTGATCTTCTGATCTCCTAAAAATAACTTTTAATAAACTTCTAATTATTTACTTGTCTCCTGAAAATTCCTATCTTCTGCCTCCCTCTGATGAAGATCGTAAACAATTAGTAGACGCAAAACTACAAAATTCTAAATAACAGCATCAATTTAATATGACGGACAACATTATTTAGGTAAAACTAAATTGCGTTCAAAATGTAAATATGGTATGATCAGTGCGGAACAAGGTTTTTGAAGTTGGCCATATCTACACAACCATGTGCCATGCATGTAATGATACAGTTATCCCTGCCTTTTTCACTATTCCAAGACTTCAGAACCCTCAATTATACTGTATACCAGGATATCATTGGTTTTCATCTGGCCCAACTGCAACCCTTACATATTAAGTCCATTTCTGTTTTTTTCTCATTAATTTGGACAATTAAAATAGTAACTATTATCATCAACAGCAGAGGCAGTAAGTGTTATACAATTTTACTTATTTATTTATTTATTTTTTGGCCAAACATATTTAACCTGAATCTAATCTTAAGGAAATAATCAGAAAATCCAGTGAGTGGGACATTCTACATTCCAAATGACCTAAACTCTTAAAAAAGATTAATAATCATTTTTTTTTTAAAAAGGAAATAGGAGTACTGGAAGTTCAGGATTCAAGTCTTAGACTTCCTACTCATTACCTGAGCAACTTTGGCCATGTCAATTACCCTTATCCTCAGTTTCCTCGTAGAAATATTATTACATGCTTAACAGTGCTGTTGGGAAGATTTTTTTGAGAAAAGTAAGATATAGCAAAGCCTTGTCTTACCGATAAAAGTCACTCTCTGGGTCACTGTGCCGGATCTGGAATGGTGCATTGGGATTCTTACAATCTAAAGGCAGGAGGTCATCAGGAAGAGGAGGTGACCCAGGGCAAGAGGGAAGAGGTTCACTCTCTTCAGTCTTTACACCTTCCGTCTGTTGCTGACTCTGGGCCTGAGCTGTGGCAATGAGATTGCGCAGACGTCGGTTGTGCTGGATCAGCTGAATAGTATGGATGGTGAGGCTGCACGGCTCTGAGGGGATGTCCAGCATTGTGGGGGGCTTGGGCTTGTTGGCTGAGGGCTGGTGCAGGGGTGGGTCATGGACTTCCACAAGACGGAACTCCCGTGGGAGCAAATCAAAAGAACTTCTGTTGGTCTGGCTTGATGAGATGGGTATCTCTCCCCAGTATCTCAACATTTTGGAATAAGAAAGAAAGAACTTTCAGGTTAAATGTAGTAGTAACCTAAAAGCAGTGTTTTTAAATCTCTAGGTTCTAGGCTTCTGTAGGGAAAAATATGAAGTCTAGCCAGTTATTTACATAAAAAGCAGGCTGTTCAAGACCACTCAGAAAATGTCAATGTCAGCAACACTATAGGACCAAAGATGTTCTCCCTGAAGAAAGTAAGAGAAATACAACCGTTAGATGCCAGTCATCACAGTCACATACAATGGCAATTCTTACTGGACTGAACCACAGGTGGAATTTGGGTCATTAGTAGACTAATAGCTGCAATAGTATCAGGAGCACTAGTGTCCATGTTTTCCATCTCACCCCACTAACTCATTACTAGAACTATCATCATGCTCAATCCTGAACAATTTGCAAGGCAAGATACTTAAATGAGACCTGGAATATTTCTCAGAGTATTTTGACACATCTGTCCTGAATCAGTAGAAGAAAGGGAAGTAGAATTAAAAACAGAAAGAGGTGGTTCTTAATTCTGTGTGTCAAACACAGGCAACACTTTCACTGGTCCTGATGGAGAAATTTATTGACTAGTAATCTAAATGGTCTTATTCAACTTCTGACACATACAGGGAAGAATCAGTGATTTCTGCTGCCTCTTAATTAGTATCCCTTACTCCAGTCTCTCCTTGTATCTAATCTATTCTCCAGTGCTGCTAGACTTAATCATATCTAATCTATTCTCCAGTGCTGCTAGACTTAATCTTTTAAAAACTCAGATCTAATAGCTTCTTGTTGCCTACTGGAAAAAAGTCAGCCAGAATTCTTGGGCCTACCATTCATTGAAATCTGCAATCTGACTTCAACCCACCTTTCCAGATTCATTGCCCATGTCTCTTCAAGTTCAACAAATGTTTATCAAATGCCAGGCATTATGGAAGGAGACAAAGACCGCTGCAAGATCCACGACCTGAGGTGAGGGAGAGAAATATAAACAGAACATTTTTTTCAATATGAAAGCGTGCAGTAAGGGATGTTCTAAAGACACAGACATGGTGCAGTGGAAGCACAAAGAGGGAGCTTCCTGGAGGAAATCACCACTCTAGTTCTAACAATATCATACTACTCAGTTTCTTGAAAATGTCATGCATTTCCAGTTGACCCTTTAAGTTGTGATCTCTCCCAGAAATGCCCTGCTGCCCACCACATCCCTGACAGACTTTTATTCACTCATATATAGTTTAAGTCACCAGTCTGCATCATCTCCCCAGCAAATCTCCCTTCAGTATATTCTCACAGCACTTCCCATGTCTCCACCACAGCGTTTATACCTGGATTTAAACTAGGCCTTATCTTAATCGAGTTTATTCTCCCATCAACCCCCTCCAACTATGATCTTTGTACCGTGTCTGGCACACAGTATATCTGGCATTTACTGACTGCTTACTATGTTCCAGGCTTTGCCTTTATTGCTTAATTCAATTTCCCCAACTATCCCATTTTTTAGATGTGGAAGCTGAGGCCCACTGTCTTGCCCAATGTCACAAATGAGGGAGGGAGGAAACCAAGACAGGCTCCAGAGTCTTAGCTCTTAACCACTACACTATGCAATCTCAATAATTGGTTTCAGGAAATTCAGGAAAAAAACAAAAGAATTAACAAAGAAATGGATCGACGAAGGGACCAAAAAAAAAAAAAAAAAAAAAAAAATCACCCTCTTCCTTAATTCCACCGAAAAGAGCAAGAAGAATAAGCAGCCCAAGTTCAAAGAATGCCCAGGTCCCTCCGGGGCTCCTCGAGTCAGGAGGCGCAGGGTCCTGGAGTCACGAGCGGCCGGGAGACGAGGAGGTCTGGACCTGGACGGTGGCAAGAAGCGCTACTGTTCACCGCCGCATCGCAGGAGCCGGGTTGGACGACTGTGTGACGCCGAAAGGCCTGAAGCGAGGGTCGCGCCAGGCCCAGAAGGCTGGCTTGACGATCAGTGGTCCTGGGCTGCCGGAAGCGCTTCTTCTCAATCAGGGTATGTCACAGGAAGTTATTACCAGCCGGTTGTAACCTCTAAAGATGTCCCCATTCTCACAGCGCCTTGGCCGCCTTTTTTTGTTTTTCCTTCCCGTGATACTCACCTCTTCGTCACGCTGTGGGTGGTGAAGGAGCAACTCCGCTATTGCTGCCCAGAGAAGCCGCTGGGAGAGAGAGAGAGAGAGAGAGAGAGAGAGAGAGAGAGAGAGAGAGAGAGAGAGAGAGAGGGAGAGAGAGAGAGAAAGAGAGAGAGAGAGAGGCGCGGAGAGGAACTTACAGACCGAAGGGGGAGGTTTCCCGGGAACAGATTTCGAGCCTGCATCTGACTGAGGATGGCTGATAGTCCCTCTCAGTCCGAGCCTCTGGCTTTGCAAGACCTCAGTGACGACTTCAAGAAGCCAACCTTGCCGGTGATCCCCGTTGTGCGGGGCAAGGCCCCGGCCTCCAATCCTTCAAACCCTGAGGAGGTGAAGAAGGAAAGGCCCTCGGCGCTGCTGGAGCCCGATTTCGGGGAGCCTGACGTCCCGCCACCCCAGCGGGACAGCGGGGGCACCAGGAGTCCACCGAAGGAGCAGCCGCCGCCCCCCACAGCGGCTCCTTTCCTTGGCGGCCCGGCCCGGGCTCCCCCTTACCGGGAGCCTCCGTGGGGCGGCCCCGCGACGGCCCCCTACAGCCTAGAGACACTCAAGGGCGGCACCATCCTTGGCACCCGTAGCTTGAAAGGGACGAGTTGCTGCCTTTTCGGGAGGCTGTCCAGCTGCGACGTGTGCCTGGAGCACCCTTCGGTGTCCCGGTACCACGCCGTGCTGCAGCACCGGGCGTCCGGCCTCGAAGGAGAATGCGACGGCCACGGACCGGGCTTCTACCTTTACGATCTGGGAAGCACTCACGGCACTTTTCTTAACAAAACCCGCATCCCACCCCGCACCTATTGTCGCGTCCACGTCGGGCACGTTCTTCGCTTTGGAGGCAGCACCCGGCTCTTTCTTCTTCAGGTAAGTAGAAAAACCTAGGATTGCAATCTCTGCAGTGCACGGGGGTGGGTTCCAGAGCTCCTTAAGCTTTCACTGAGGAAGGAGAGTCTCCCAGCGAGCGATGACAAAACGAGGAGTCTGGCCCCTCTCCAGACCTCTGTATGCATTGCCATACTTCTGAAAGTGACTCCAACAATCCTGAACTCTGAAAGAATTCTTTTGCTTGGTTCATCAGGGACCAGAGGAAGACCGAGAGGCAGAATCCGAGCTAACGGTAACGCAACTGAAGGAATTGCGCAAGCAGCAACAAATGATGTTGGAGAAGAAGATGTTAGGAGAAGACTCGGATGAGGAGGAAGTGGATGCCACTGAAAGGAAGAGAGATACTAGTAGTCAAGATGATGAAATGGGCTGCACTTGGGGAATGGGTAAGAAATTAAAATTGCTGCCAGAGGCCAATATTTTAAATTCATGACTAGTGGTATCCTTAATTGTTTTCTGTGATACAGCTTTTCATGACTTTTTGAGATAGGTGAGACAAATACAGTTTGGACATGAGATTACCAAAACCCACCGAGATTTGTTAACTTTTCTGATGTCAAAAAATTGAATTATGGGCACTATGGATTTCTTTTAATGCGTTTTACAGGGCACTCCCTTGTTCAGAACTCTTCCTCAGCACACTACTAATTTATTATTTTTTACCATTTAAATATATATATATATTTATAATTATAAATATAATATTATAAATAATATATATATATTATATATATTATATATATAGTACTGACCTTGATTATCATCACTGGAGGGGATGAAACTGTATTCAATCAAATAACATGGACTGTTCAGTATAGGGTAGTCCCTCAAGTTTTTTTGTACTTTTTGTAAACTCCCTGAAATGTGAAATAGCTAATCAGACAAAGCTTGTCCCTTAGCCAGAAGAATAAATAGAATTTTCCATAATGCCAGACATTTTGGAGGGTGGGTATTCAGGAGCTAGGAATGTAAAAAGAAGATGGCCTTATGTTGTTGCGAAGACTGGATAAATATTATGAAATTACTTTTGTAACTGCAAAACAAAAGCTAGAAACCCTAAGTATGCCAGTGTAAGGGTTCGGAGAAGGGAGTAATCATTGAGGACTTAGACCTGCACTGTCCAGTATGGTAGCCATTACCCACATGTGGTTATTGGACACTTACAATATGGCTAGTCCAAACTGACTTGTGCTATACATGTAACATACACTCTCGATTTCAAAGACTTAGTGTAAAAAAAGAATGTGAAGTAGTCATAATATTTTTATACTGATTACATGATAATAATTTTACCCGTTTTTCTTTTTAATGTGGCTACCAGAAAATGAAAAACTTTTTTTAAAGATTTTATTTATTTATTTATTTATTTATTTATTTATTTATTTATTTATTTATTTAGAGAAAGGGCGTGAGCATGGGGCAGGGCAGAAAGGGAGAGACAGAATCTCAAGCAGACTCTGCACTGAGCGTGGAGTCTGACGAGGGGCTGGATCCCACAACCCTGAGATCATGACCTGAGCCGAAATCAGGAGTCAGACTGAGGCATCCAGACACCCTGAAAATGAAAAACTTCATGTATGGCTTTCATTATATTTCTGTTGGGCAACACTGACTTAAAATTTGGGAAAGTTTTTAAGTTTACGAACAGACAGGTCTTGAGGTGGAACTTGAAGGAAAGGAAAATTAGCTCCCAGGAAGCTTAGTGTTGAGAATGGTTTTCAGGGCAGGATTGATGATTTTAAGGGAGTAATGAGTAGACCTGCCTATTTGACAGATACAGTAAATATTAAGAAATTATATTGGAAACAGAGTATTAGACCCAGGTGATCTAGAGCAGGAATGCTGGCCAAGAAGCTTAGATTTTTTTCCATGGACAATGTGGTAATTTTGTTTTTAAAATATAGTGATGGAGGAAAAAAAAAAGCAACAACAAGGTGCGATGAAAAGAAGTTTTAATTTTTTGCACAATTTAGAAAAACTAAAGATATTTATACTGGTGATTTTGTGTTTGCCTTCTTCTCCCCCACCCTTCTTTTCATTGATAACTGTATCTTCATGCAGGCTGAATGGAAAGTGGGCATCATTAAGACAGTCTGTTCCCATGTCTGTCTTTTCTTTCTTTTCCATATCCTGTAGGAGAAGATGCTGTAGAAGATGAGGCTGAAGAGAACCCCATTGTCTTAGAGTTTCAGCAGGAAAGGGAGGCGTTTTATATAAAGGATCCAAAAAAGGCTCTCCAAGGTTTTTTTGACCGAGAAGGTATGTAAACAGATTCTGACCCTGCCAGTAAAAGGTATCCATAGCAGTGTTTTTTTTTTTTTTTTGTAGATCTTCGGGGTACTTAGAAATGCTGTATTTTATCTGCTATTCTCCTTAATCAGTTCTTGCCCTTGTGGTCCATTGCTCTAGGTTTATTTTGAAAATAGTAAAAATCTTGTTAGTCTTCCCATCTTGGAAAAAAGGGGCTGCCTTCTTTTTTTTTTTTTTTTCCTTTTTGACTCATCTCATTCTTCTCAAAAGATCCTAGACTTGGGTGGTAGGGAGATTGACCTAACTTCATAAAATTTTTTGTTTCTAATTCATCTGATCTTTTGTAATTCTTACCATGGATATTCACTTTATATGAGTTAAAGAATGTTTCCACAGAGGATTGTTTCAGTAGAGGTGCTTTGAAAGAACATCTCTGTGTGTGTATGAATATACATATGAACTGGTTGCATTCTGCACTTAATATTTATGCTTCTAAAAACCAGGCAATTGTGACAAATTAACAGCTTATGTCTACAACTTAAATATATAGCGTGAAAGCTGCTATATAGTGGACAAAGCTATTTTTGGAGAGTTGATTGTTTTGATCTGAGTTTGCTTTTCTTTGCCTCAAGTTCATCCTAATTTTTTTTTAAAGATTTATTTATTTATTTTAGAAAGAAAGAGAGAGAGCAAGCAGGGGGAGGGTCAGAGGGAGAGAGATTTCCTGAAGCAGAATCCCTGCTGAGCGTGGGGGCCAACATGGGGTTCTATCCCAGGACCTTGAGATCACGACCTGAGCCAAAATCAAGAGTTGGCCACTTAAATGACTAAGCCAGCCACCCAGGCTACCCAAGCTCATCCTAATTTTGTTATCAGATGATAATCCCTAGGAATAGAAGAAGTGAAATGCTTTGAAATTTAGTGTTCAGTATGGTATGGGAACTTGATATTCTTATTTAACCTTTCCTCTCTTTTCCCTTTGTCTCAACTAGTAGTTTTCAGATGTTATTAAAATTGTTTTGTCTTTCTTCCTCTCACAGGAGAAGAATTAGAATATGAGTTTGATGAACAGGGACATAGCACTTGGCTCTGTAGGGTGAGGTATGTTCTGTTCTCATTAATGTCCATTTCTGAAAAGTGGTCAATTTCAGGTTATAGACAACAAACCCAAAGAGTGACTTTAACCTTATTTTTAGGCTGTTCTTGAGTTTGGGCTTTGATAATTTGGCAGGTGGGGTAGGATGGGTCAGAAGTATAAGGAAAAGATTTGAAGTCTGACCTGGGCAAGATAGAACAAGGTGAATGGGGAGATTAAAAAGGCATGTCAAAAAATGACTATTATCACAGCATATTAGTTATTTTCATGAGAATTGAATACTGTGCTGATTCCCTCCAAATCATTACAGATTACCTGTGGATGATTCAACTGGAAAACAGCTGGTAGCTGAGGCCATTCATTCAGGAAAGAAAAAAGAAGCAATGATCCAGTGTTCACTGGAAGCTTGTCGAATCCTTGATACTTTGGGATTGCTGCGGCAGGAGGCAGGTATGTGGGAACACTTCTTTTCCTTGAAAGAAAGGAGAGAGAGAGAAGGAGGGAAGGAGGGAGAGAGAGCGAGGTGGGAGATACAGAGAGATAGACAGAGACAGAAAGAAAAAGAAGAAAGGAAAATTTAACACAGAAGGCAATAAAATAACTTTTTGGGGGGAAAGTGTAAATTGTCTAGAATTCTATGACGTGAAAAGAAAAGATTCCATATCTTAATATCCAAAGGAAGCCATCGCTTATATTCTCCTAGACATTTTTTATGAATATAGATGCGCGTTCAGAACTAGATCCTTTAATAAAAAGCAAACACTCATATACAAATGCATTTATATTACTTACATTCTTTCATACTTACATTTTTAATGTAAGAATGTATCATGGATATTATCTATGTGATTGCATTAAATTTATCTAATTTTAAAAACCTGTCTGATTATATCATCATTTATTAATAAAGGCTTATGCTATATTTTTGTTTATTCTAAAATTAGTTTTTATTACTGCAAAGTAACTTATGTATAGTTTAAAACTACCAAAGGCTTATTGTAAAATATACATGTTCCTTGCCCTGTCTCTCCTCAGTCTTCAACCTTAGAAGGAAGGCTTTTTAACTCTTCCAGTTACTCCTTTTGGCATTTAAAAATATCCATATTTCCAAAAAGGAAGAGTATACTACTTTATTTTGAGTCATTTATTTTATTTTATTTTTGTTTACATATTTATTTTTATTTAAATTCAATTAATTAACATATTTTTAGTTTCCGAGGTAAAGGTCAGTGATCCATCAGTCTTATATAATACCCAGTGCTCATTACATCACATGCCCTCCTTAATGTTGACTCAGTTACCCCATCCCCCTAACCCCCTCCCCTCCAGCAACCCTCAGTTTGTTTCCTATGGTTAGGAGTCTCTAATGGTTTATCTCCCTCTCTGATTTTGTCATTTTATTTTTTCCTCTCTTTCCCTGTGCTCCTCTGTTTTGTTTCTTGAATTCCACATATGAGTGAGATCATATGATAATTGTCTTCTCTGATTGACTTATTTCACTTGGCATAATACCCTCTAGTTCCATCCATGTCATTGCAAATAGCAAGATTTCATTTTTTGATGGCTGAGTAGTATTCCATTGTATATATACACCACATCTTCTTTATCCATTCATCTGTTGATTGACATCTGGGCTCTTTCCATAGTTTGGCCATTGTGGATGTTGTTATAAACACTGGGGTGCAGGTGTCCCTTTGGATCACTGCATTTGTATCTTTGGGGTAAATCCCTAGTAGTGCAATTGCTGGGTCATACGGTAGCTCTATTTTCAACTTTTTGAGGAACCTCCACACTGTTTTCCAGAGTGGCTGCACTAGCTCACATTCCCACCAACAATGTAAGAGGGTTCCTCTTTCTCCTCATCCTCACCAACATCTAGCATTTCCTGACTTGTTAATTTTGGCCATTCTGACAGATGTGAGGTGGTATCTCATTATGGTTTTGATTTCTGTTTCCCTGATGCCGAGTGATATTGAGCAGTTTTTATTTTTTCATGTGTCTCTTGGCCATTTGTATTTTTTTTTTTAATATTTTATTTATTTGACAAAGAGAGAGAGCACACACAAGCATGGGGAGGGGCAGAGGCAGAAGGAGAAGCAGGCTGCCTGCTGAGCAAGGAGCCTGATGCAGGACTGGATCCCAGGACCCTGGGATCATGACCTGAGCCAAAGGCAGACACTTAACCGACAGAGCCAGCCAGGCGTCTCAATTCTTTGGAGAAGTGTCCACTTCTGCCCATTTCTTGATTGGATTATTTGCTCTTTGGGGGTTGAGTTTGATAAATTCGTTATAGATTTTGGATATTAGCCCTTTATCTGATAAGTCATTTGCAAATATCTTCTCCCATTCTATTGGTTGTCTTGTGGTTTTGTCGACTGTTTCCTTTGCTGTGCAAAAGCTTTTTATCTTGATGAAGTCCCAATAGTTCATTTTTGGCTTTGTTTTCCTTGCCTTTGGAGACGTGTCTAACAAGAAGTTGCTGTAGCCAAGGTCACAAAGGTTGCTGCCTGTATTCTCTTCTAGGATTTTGATGGATTCCTGTCTCACATTTAGGTCTTTCATCTACTTTGAGTTTATTTTTGTGTATGGTGTAAGAAAATGGTCCAGTTTCATTCTCCTGCATGTGGCTGTCCAATTTTCTGAACACCATTTGTTGAAGAGACTGTCTTTTTCCCACTGGATATTCTTTCTTGCTTTGTCAAAGATTATTTGACCACAGAGTTGGGGGTCCATTTCTGAGTTCTCTATTCTGTTCCATTGGTCTATGTGTCTGTTTTTGTGCCAGTACCATACTGTCTTGATGACTACAGCTTTGTAATAGAGCTTGAAGTCTGGAATTGTGATACCACCAGCTTCGGTTTTCTTTTTCAACATTCCTTTGGCTATTCGGGGTCTTTTCTGGTTTGATACAAACTTTAGGATTATTTGTTCCAGCCCTGTAAAAAAAGATGATGGTATTTTGATAGGGGTCACATTGAATGTATAGATTGTTCTAGGTAGCATAGACATTTTAACAACATTTGTTCTTCCAATCCGTGAGCATGAAACGTTTTTCCATTTCTTTGTGTCTTCCTCACTTTCTTTCATGAGTCTTCTGTGGTTTTCTGAATACAGATCCTTTGCCTCTTTGGTTAGATTTATTCCTACGTTTCTTAGGTTTTGGGTGCAATTGTAAATGGGATGGGCTCCTTAATTTCTCTTTCTTCTGTTTCGTTGGTGTATAGAAATGCAACTGATTTTCGTGCATTGATTTTATACCCTGCCACTTTGCTTAATTCCTGTATGAGTTCTAGCAATTTTGGAGTGCAGTCTTTTGGGTTTTCCGCATACAGTATCATGTCATCTTCAAAGAGTGAGAGTTTGACTTCTTCTTTGCTCATTTGGATGCCTTTTATTTCTTACTGTTTTCTGATTGCTGAGGCTAGGACTTCTAGTACTGTGGTGAACAACAGTGGTGATAGTGGACATTGCTGTCTTGTTTTTGACCTTAGGGGGAAAGCTCTCAGTTTTTCCCTATTGAGAATGATATTCTCTCTGGGCTTTTCGTAGATGGCTTTTATGATATTGAGGTATGTTCCCTCTATCCCTACACTGTGAAGAGTTTTAATCAAGAAAGGATGCTGTACTTTGTCAAATGCTTTTTCTGTATCTATTGAGAGGATGATACAGTTCTTATCCTTTCTTTTATTAATGTAGTGTATCACATCGATTGATTGGCAGGTGTTAAACCACCCTTACAGCCCAGGAATAAATCCCACTTGGTTGTGGTGAATAATCCTTTTAATGTACGATTGGATGCTATTGGCTAGTATCTTGGTGAGAATTTTTACGTCCATGTTCATCAGGGATATTTGTCTGTAATTCTCTTTTTTGGTGGGATCTTTGTTTGGTTTTAGGATCAAGGTAATGCTGGTCTCATAGAAAGAGTTTGGAAATTTTCCTTTCATTTCTATTTTTTGAAATCACTTCAGAAGAATAGGTATTAATTCTTTAAATGTTTGGTAGAATTCCCCTGAGAAGCCGTCCAGTCCTAGACTCTTGTTTGTTGGGAGATTTTTGATTACTGCTTCAGTTTCCTTGCTGGTTATGAGTCTTTTCAGGTTTTTATTTCTTCCTGTTTCAGTTTTGGTAGTCTATATGTCTCTAAGAATGCATCCATTTCTTCCAGATTGCCTGGTTTGTTGGCATATAGTTGTTCATAATATGTTCTTATAATTGTGTTTCTTCGGTGTTGGTTGTGATCTCCTATCTTTTATTCATGATTTTATTTATTTGGGTTCTTCCTCTTTTCTTTTTGATAAGTCCGGCCACAGGTTTATTGATCTTATTAATTCTTTCTTAAATTTTTTTAAATTAACATATAATGTTGAAACCATTATCATATGGTCTCACTTACGTGTGGAGCATAAGGAAAAACATGGAGGACATTGTGAGAGGGAAGGGAGGGGTGAATCGGAGGAAATCTGAGGGGCGATGAACCATAAGAGACTGTGAACTCAGAGCAACAGACTGAGGGTTTTGGAGGGGAGGGGGGTGGGGAAATGGGTGAGCCTGGTGGTGGGTATTGAGGAGGGCATGTATTGCATGGAGCACTGGGTGTGGTACATGAACAATGAATTTTGTAACACTGAAAAAATAAAATAAAAGTATTTGGGGAAAAAAAACAAAAAAACCTTCAAAACTCACAACAACAACAACAACAACAAAATTAACATATAATATATTATTTGTTTCAGGGATTTTTTAATTCTTTCAGAGAACCAGCTCCTAGTTTTGTTGCTCTGTTCTACTGTTCTTTTGGTTTCTATGTCACTGATTTCTTCTCTAATCTTTATTAATTCTCCTGCTGGGTTTAGGCTTTATTTGCTCTTCTTTCTCCAGCTCCTTTAGGTATAAGGTTAGGTTGTATTTCTTATTTTTGGAGAAAGGCTTATGTTGCTATATACTTCCCTCTCAGGACCACCTTCACTGCATCTCAAAGGTTTTGAACAGTTGTGTTTTCATTTTCATTTGTTTCCATGAATTTCTAAAATTCTTCTTCAATTTCTTGGTTGATCCATTCTTTCTTTAGTAGGATGCTCTTCAGCCTCCATGTATTTGAGCTCTTTCCAGATTTCCTCTTGTGATTGAATTACAGTTTCTTTTTTTTTTTCCTTTAAATTTATTTGATAGAGAGAGACACAGTGAGAGAGGGAACACAAGCAGGGGGAGTGTGAAAGGGAGAAGCAGGCTTCCCGCTGAGCAGGGAGCCCAATGCGGGGCTTGATCCCAGGACCTTGGCATCGTGACCATGACCCAGGCACCCCTGAGTTCCAGTTTCAAAGCATTGTGGTCTGAAAATATGCAGGGGATGATCCCAGTCCTTTGGTATCAGTTGAGAACTGATTTGTGAACCAGTATGGATCCGTTCTGGAGAAAGTTCCATGTACAACTCAAGAAGAATGTGTATTCTGTTGCTTTAAGATGGAATGTTCTGAATATATCTGTAAAGTCCATCTGGTCCATTGTGTCATTCAAAGCCCTGTTTTCCTGTTGATCTTCTGCTTAGATGATCTGCTCATTTCAGTGAGTGGGGTGTTAAAGTCCCCTAGTATCGTTGTATCATTATCAATGTGTTTCTTTAATTTTGTTATTTATTGGTTTATATAATTGACTGCTCCCATGTTAGGGCATAAACATTTATAGTTCTTAGATCTTTTCGTTGAATGGATCCTTTAATTATGATATAGTGTCCTTCCTCATCTCCTGTCAAGTCTTTGGTTTAAAATCTGATTTGTCTGGGGCACTTGGGTGGCTCAGTCGTTGGGCATTTGCCTTTGGCTCAGGTCATGATCCCAGGGTCCTGGGATTGAACCTGTGTCGGGCTCCCTGCTAAGCAGGAAGCCTGCTTCTCCCTCACCCACTCCCCTGCTTGTGTTCCCTCTCTCACTGTGTCTCTCTCTGTCAAATAAATGAATAAAATCTTAAAAAAAAAAAAGTAAAAAAATAAAGTCTAATTTGCCTGATAGAAGGATTGCCACCCTAGCTTTGTTTTGGTGTCCATTAGCATGATAAAATGGTTTTCCACCCCCTCACTTTATTTATTTACTTAATTTATTTTTTTTAAAGATCTTATCTATTTATTTGACAGAGAGAGATCACAAGTAGGTGGAGAGGCAGGCAGAGAGAGAGGGGGAAGCAGGCTCCCTGCCGAGCAGAGAGCCCGACACCGGGCTCGATCCCAGGACCCTGAGATCATGATCTGAGCCGAAGGCAGAGGCTTTAGCTCACTGAGCCACCCAGGCACCCCTTTATTTATTTATTTTAAATATTTTATTTATTTATTTGTCAGAGAGAGTGAGAGAGCACAAGCCAGGGGAGGGGGAGGCAGAGGGAGAGGGAGAAGCAGCCTCTCTGCTGAACAGGGAGCCCGATGTGGGACTTGATCCCAGGACCCTGGGATCATGACCTGAGACGAAGGTAGACGCTAACTGACTAAGCCACCTAGGCACCCCTCCACTCCCTCACTTTAAATCTGGATGTGTCCTTGGGTCTAAAATGAGTCTCTTGCAGACAGTGTATTGATGGGTCTTGCTTTTTTATCCAATTTGATTCCCTCTGTCTTTTGATTGGGGCGTTTAGCCCATTTACATTCAGAGTAACTATTGAAAGGTATGGATTTATTTATTTATTTATTTATTTATTTATTTATTTATTTATTTTTTAAAGATTTCATTCATTTATCTGACAGAGAGAGAGAGAGAGAGAGATCACAAGTAGGCAGAGAGGCAGGCAGAGAGAGAGGGGGAAGCAGGCTCCCCGCTGAGCAGAGAGCCCGATGCAGGGCTTGATTCCAGGACCTTGAGATCATGACCCAAGCCAAAGACAGAGGCTTTAATCCACTGAGCCACCCAGGCGCCCCGAAAGATAGGAATTTAGTGCCATTGTATTACCTGTAAAGTCATTGCTTCTGTATATTATCTCTGTTCCTTTCTGGTCTATGTTATTTCTGGGCTCTTTCTTTACTTAAGGGGATCCCCTTTAATGTTTTTTACAGGGCTGGTTTAGTGATCACAAATTCTTTTAGTTTGTTTGTCCTGGAAGCCTTTTATCTCTCTTTCTATTTTGTAGCATTTTTTTTTTTTTTTTAAGATTTTATCCATATTTGACAGAGAGAAGAGATCACAAGTAGACAGAGAGGCAAGCAGAGAGAGAGGGGGAAGCAGGCTCCCTGCTGAGCAGAGAGCCCGATGCGGGGCTCGATCCCAGGACCCCGAGATCATGACCTGAGCTGAAAGCAGAGGCTTTAACCCACTGAGCCACCCAGGCGCCCCTCTCTTTCTATTTTGAATGACATCCTAGCTAGATAAAGTATTCTTGGCTACATATTTTTCTCATTTAGCACCCTGAATATATCATGCCAGTCTTTTCTGGCCTGCCAGGTCTCTGTGGATAGGTCTTCTGCCAGTCTGATGTTTCTACCCTTGTGGGTTATGGACTTCTTGTCCTAAGTTGCTTTCACAGTTTTCTTTGTCTCTGAGATTTGCAAGTTTCACTATTGTATGTTAGGTGTTGGCCTATTTTTATTGATTTTGAGGGGGGTTCTCTGCCTCCTGGACTTGAATGCCTGTTTCCTTCCCCAGTTAGGGAAGTTCTCTGCTATAATTTGCTCCAGTATACTTTCTGCTCCCCCTTCTCTTTCCTCTTCTTCTGGGATCCCAATTATTCTAATATTGTTTCGCTTTATAGTTTTACTTATCTCTCGAATTCTCCCTTCGTGATCCGGTAGTGGTTTATCTCTCTTTTTCTTAGCTTCTTTATTCTCCATCATTTTGTCTTCTGTATCACTAATTCTCTCCTCTGCCTCATTTATCCTAGCAGTTACAGCCTCCATTTTTAATTGCATCTTATTAATAGCCTTTTTTATTTCAACTTGATTAGATTTCAGTTCTTCTATTTCTCCAGAAAGGTATTCTCTAGTGTCTTCTATGCTTTTTTCAAGCCCAGGTAGTATCATTATAATCATTATTCTGAACTCTAGTTCAGACATCTTGCTTATGTCCATACTGATTAGGTCCCTGGCAGTCTGTACTGCCTCTTGTTCCCTTTTTTGAGGTGAGTTTTTCCATCTTGTTATTCTGTCCAGAGAAGAATAGATGAATGAGAGAACAAAATACTAAAATGGCAACAATGACCCCTGTGAAATATATATTAAACAAATCAGAAGAGGCCTGAAACAAACAAACAAAAAAGAATATAATCAGACAGGTGAACAGAATAGAGCAATACACTGGATCCTGTGCATATTTCGATCTGTTTGTTAGAAAACTAGATCCCAAAATTGTAAAGAAAGAAAATTTTTATATGTAGAAAAATAAATACAATGAAAGGATAGAATGTAACTGTAAAAGTGAAAATTAAAAGACAAAAAAAAAAAAAGAAGGACTATAAACAGGTGAACAGAACAGAGCAATACACTATATCCTGAGTGTATTTTGGTCTGTTTGTTAGAATAAACTACATCTCAAAATTGTAAAGAAAGAAAAACTTACATAATACAAAAATAAATACAATGAAAGGATAGAATGTAACTGTAAAAATGAAAATTAAAAAAGATTAAAAAGAGAGTTGATGAAATCAGAACTTGGGAAAAGAAAAAAAAATTAAAATTGAAAGACTAAAGACTCGTGTGGGGGGGAAAAAGCCATGAATTCTATGTGCTATATTCCCCTAGTGCTGGAGTTTTGCAGGTCCCTATGATAAGTAAACTTGGTCTTACCCGATGTTCTTGCTGCTTTTCTGGGGGAGGGACCTGTTGTGTTGATTCTTAAGTGTCTGTGCCCTGTGGAACCTGTGTACCACTCTTGCCAGGGACCAGGCTAAGTAATCTGCTCCAGATTGCTCTCTGTGGCTTTTGTTCCCTGAAGACTTTCCATGCCACTTTAGAGGATGAGAATGAAAATGGCAGCCTTCCAATCTCCAACCCCAGAGCTTAGAGCTTGGGGCCCCACTCCATAGTGTGCCCTCAAGGAAAAGCAGTCAGTCACTCCTGTCTCCCTGGTCTCTGTCCGCACTCTGTGCTCACCCAGCCGGTGACCGACTGTTTTTACATCAGGCATGTGACTTTGTTTCAAGTCTCTAAGCCCTGAAGACTCTAGTGGTGCATAGCCCCTCCTCCCAGGGGTTGAAGGGGTTCTTGCGGTTCTGCTGCTCTCTGGGCCCCTGTTCTGAGAGCAATGGCCCAACTGTACTGCGGTTCACAGTTTATTGCAACCCCAAGCTAGGAGCCCACTCCTGCGCATGCTAATTGCAGCTGGCTTCCCCGCTCCAATGCTTGGGAACTCTGCTACACTCAGGCACCCCTGGTCTTCTGTGACCCCAGGGATCCTCAGACCACACTGTCCTAGCTAGGGTTCCATCCACGCTTAGCCACCTGAGTGATGTCCCTCACCAGAACAGACTTCTAAAAGTTCTGATTTTGTGCTCTGCTGCTGTATCACTTTCTGGTGCCAGTTTACGGAGGCTCCCTTCCCTCGTGGTTTATCTTCTGATATATCTCCTTGGATTCACTTCTCCACACCTCCTACCTTGCAGCAAGTAGTTGCTTTTCTATTTGTAGAGTTGCAGCTATTTTCTTAGAGCTCTGGTTGAGTTCACAGGTGTTCAGAATGATTTGATAGCTGTCTAGCTGAATTACAGGAACCAGATGAAACTAAGGTCTCTTACTCCTCTGCCATCTTGCACTATTGACCTTGAGTCATGTATTTTTTTTTTTTTTTTAGATTTTATTTATTTATTTGACAGAGAGAGAGCAGGAGAGCCCAAGCAGGGGTGTGGCAGAAGGAGAGTCAGAAGCAGGCTCCCGGCTGAGTAGGGAGCCTGATGTGGGACTTGATCTCAGGACCCTGGGATCATGACCTGAGCTGAAGGCAGTTGCTTAACCAACTGAGCCACCCAGGAGCCCCCTGAGTCATGTATTTTAAACATTATCTACTCACTGCGTTAAATTAGTGTTTAGTATTTCCATGATTATGTTTATGCAGATATCAGTCACAACTGAGCAGTATTTTCTTTTTGTTTTTCCTAAAGTTAATAATTGTGTTTGTTTTTCATGTGTTTGGATTTTATAGCTCTTGGTCATTCTTCTCTCACCTTTCAATAGCCTTTCAGTTATTTTTCCACATAGTCAATTGCAATCAGTAATTGATCAGTTCTGACTCTTTTGGAAACATTTCTCCTGAAGAGCACTATTCTTTTTTTTTTTTTTTTTAAGATTTACTTATTTATTTATTTGACAGAGGGAGAGAGATCACAAGTAGGCAGAGAGGCAGGCAGAGAGAGAAGGGGAAGCAGGCTCCCTGCCAAGCAGAGAGCCCGACGCGGGGCTTGATCCCAGGACCCTGAGATCATGACCTGAGCCGAAGGCAGAGGCCTTAACCCACTGAGCCACCCAGGCACCCCGAAGAGCACTATTCTTTTAGGGCTTACTGCTCTCTAGACCTGCTGCAGGACTGACACCTGGGTGGCTCATTTGGTTAAGCATCTGCCTTCGGCTCAGGTCATGATCCCAGGGTCGTGGGATCAAGTCTCACATCAGTGTCCTTGCCTCGCAGGAAGCCCACTTCTCTCTGCCTGCCACTTCTCCTGCTTGCTCTGTCTCTCTCTGACAAATAAAGTCTTAAAAAAAAAAAGCTGGTACAATAGTAGAAGGCATGCATGACGATAGTCTTCAGTGGATTTCACATCTTTCATTTTTCTTGGCTTACTCTCTTGTTTTGGTGGACATCCTCTAGTGGATTTCTGAGAAAGGATGTATAGCAAGTAAACTTTATTAAATTCTCCATTCTGTAAATATAATTATGCTAGCTTTACTCTTGGTTAATAGTTTGTCTAGGAGTAGAATTCTAAATTGGAAATAATTTCCTTCACAACTTTGAAGGTATTACTCTTATCACCTATATCCAGTGTTGTTCTTGCAATCCAAAACTGTTCAGAATCCTGATCAATTATATGTCATTCCCCCCAACCCCCCACTGGAAGTTTGTCAGAGTTTCCTTGTGTCCTCAAGGTTCTGAAACTTAACTATGACGTACCTTTCTGTTGGTCTATTTTCATCCATTTTTCTAGGTACTTATTGGGTTCTTCAGTCTGAAAAAAAAAATTTTTTTTAAAGATTTTATTTATCCATTTTAAAGAGAGTGAACAGGGCAGTGGAGGAGCAGAGGGAGAGAATCCAAAGCAGGCTCCGTGCTGAGCCTGGAGCCCGACTTGGGGCTCGATCCCACAACTCAGGAGATCATGACCTGAGCCGAAATGAAGAGCCAGAGGCTCAACTGACTGAGCCACCCAGGTGCCCCTGATCTGGAAATCTTTGACACTTCAGGAACATTTCTGGAATTATGCCATTAATCATTTCATCCCTCAGTTTTCTCTTTCTCTCTGGAATTTTGTTCTTTAGATATTGAACATCTTAGACTGACTGTCTAAAGTTTCTTGTCTTTTTTTTCTTTGAATTTTTATCTTTATGTCTTTTTGTTATCTCTGGGAGATTTCTGCAGCTTTATGTTTCTGTCTCTGTTTTGCTATCAAGATTTTAATTTCCAAGGCTCATTTTTGTCCTCAAATACTCATTTTTTTAAAGATTTATTTATTAGAGCAGAGAGGAGGCAAGATGGCGGAAGAGTAAGAGGCAGAGATAGTGTCTGATCCCAGAAGTTCACCTAGATAGTTATCAAACCACTCTAAACAACTACAAAATTAGCAGAAAATAGAAGAGAAGACGAACAGCACCTCTAGGAACAGAAAATTGACCACTTTCCGGAAGGTAGGACGTGTGGGAAAGTAAATCCAAA
>CM052885.1:18552108-18575158 GCA_028534135.1 Potos flavus
GAGAGAGAGAGAGAGTATCTCAGGCGGACTCCATGGGGAGGCAGAGCCCGACACAGGACTCGATTTCACCACCCTGAGATCATGACCTGAGCCGAAATCAAGAGTCAGATGCTTAACCAACTGAGCCACCCAGGCGCCCCTGAATATTCATTTTTGTTTTTTATTTTTATTATTTTTTAAAGATTTTATTTATTTATTTGACAGAGAGAGAGATCACAAGTAGGCAGAGAGGCAGGCAGAGGGAGAGGAGGAAGCAGGCTCCCCGCTGAGCAGAGCCTGATGCGGGGCTCGATCCCAGGACTCTGAGATCATGACCTGAGCCGAAGACAGAGGCTTAATCCACTGAGCCACTCAGGCGCCCCCTGAATATTCATTTTTAAAACGTAATATGCCATTGTTGTTTCCTGGATTGTAAGTATCTCATCTCACTGCTAATCTGTGCTCTCCAGGTTGTCTTTTCTTTTTGTTTGTGTGGTCTCTATCCTGCTTGTTAGGTGTGTTGCTCAGTTGTGTAGTCCTTGATTGTAAATTCTTATTTGGGGACAAAAAAGGTGATTGACAGCTTGGATTATATAGGTGGCACTTACTTTCAGCAACAATATAGAATGATGTTGGTAGGCCTTTTGTTGCAGAACTCCTCATGTAAATATCCTTTGGTTTTCCTCTTGTGCTGGCAGGATCCCTCAGAGAATATTCTTCCAGTCTCCTGCATGAAATTTCTAGAGCTAAGTGCTAGAGGATGGCTGAGCAGATTCTCAATATTGAGATATTTTCAGGACAGTACTATTTTTAGAATAGAATAATATATGCCCTTGACTTAACTGGTCAGTCCACAATGCAAAGACTTTCTGTCTTACCCTTTCTAGAGATTAACTTCTGGATTATTTTGGGGGATGGGAAGAAGATAAGTAGGCAGGAAGGAGGATCTGTTTCTCAACCAGCTTTTACTCATTTCTGCTTATTTTAGCACAACTATCCATCCCCAGTTCCAGATCCTTTTGTAGATTCTGCAGTATCATCAGATTGATTCTCAGCTTTCCTCACTGTTGGTTTAGGATTTATCTTTTTTAGTTCTGCTAATTTAGTTTCCACTTGTCTGTCTGCTTTCTAATTTCCAAAAATTTGGTGTTGTTATCCCTTCTCCCATTCTCCCTTCTTTGCAGATTTAGAATTTTTATTTATTTTTTAAGTAAGCTCTATACCCAGCATGGGACTCAGACTCACATCCCTGAGATCAAGAGTTGCGTGCTCTACCAACTGAGCCAGCCAGCTGCCCTAGTAGATTAGTGTTTTTATTTATTTTTTCTTTATTTGTTTATTTATTTTTAGATTAATGTTTTTTAAAAAGATCCTTTCATTGTAGCTCTAGTGGGATATGGGGAAAGTGAAATTAGAAATGTATGTTCAGTGTACCATCTTAACTTGGAAATTACGAAGTTTATATTAATAAGGACTGTTTGGGTTGTAAATAATAGAAACCCAATTCAAACTAGCTTAGGGAGAAGAGTTATTGGCTCCAGAACCTGAAAAGAGTAGTTTACAGGATTGAAGGAAGAAGTGCATGAACCAGGGCTTAAGTTCTGGTCCTATCAAACCAGAACTCTCAGTATATCCAGGATGCCATAAAAGCTGTATGTGTGGGGAAAAAAAAAAAAAAAGCTGTATGTGTGTATCTGTGTGATCTGTTTCATGAGCGCATGGTTTTATTTTGCAGATAGATTCTTACTCCGTGCGGAAAAACTGGCTGTTTACAGAATTTATATCTTCCCTCTTTCATAATCTCATTAGAAAGAGAGCCCTTTTTTCCTTATATCTAAATATAAATATGAGGATTCTTACTGATTGGCTTTGGTCACTTGACTACTCCTAATCCAGATGGAATGAGGGAGGAGTTTTCTAGAAGAAAAGGGGATACTTTTACCAGAACAAGGGGAGTAAGATGGCATAGAGTAGACAAAAAAGTAATAGCTACCATAGTCCCTTCTTGATGAGCTTTCCATATTTTTCACTGTTACAAACAATGTTGCATTGATATCTGTGGGGTAAATTCCTATAAGTGGAATTGCTGGGTCAATTGGATTTTTATTATTGACAGATGTTGT
Source organism: Potos flavus (assembly GCA_028534135.1). NCBI lineage: Eukaryota > Metazoa > Chordata > Mammalia > Carnivora > Procyonidae > Potos > Potos flavus. The sequence continues at coordinate 18,554,211 of CM052885.1, forward strand.
GAGATTGATCATCAAAAAGATTATATCAATGTACATTCCCACCAACTCTTTGAGAGTCCATTTCCCCATATCCTTGCCAAACTGGGCATTATTAATCTTTTCATGTTTTTTCTAGTCTATAGGTAAGAAGTATTATCTCATTATTTTAATTTGTATTTTTTAATTATTAAAAAGTGTTTAACATCTTTTTAAATTTTTTTGGCCATTTATGTTTCTTTTTCTGAACTGCTTTCATTATCCTTTTTAAAATTTTTGGATTATTGGCCTTTTCCTTGTTTATCTTTTTCCTTTTTTACTGATTGATTTTTGGGAACTTCTTGCTCATTAAATAAACTAGCCCTTTGTTTTAATCCTTTTATTGTGGCAATATAAAATTTATATTTTATATATAACATAATATAAAATTTACCATTGTAAGCATTAAGTGTATTAAATACAGTCACATTGTTGTGCAACCATCACTACTATCCCTCTCAAAAAAATTTCTTATCTTTCTATATTGAAACTTTGTACACACTGAAAGCTAACTTCTCATCCTTCCCCCAGCCCCTGGTAATTACCATTCTACCTTCTGTCTCTGTGAATTGGGCTACTCTAGTTAACTCTAAGTGGAATCCTGTGTGTCTGGCTTATTTCACTTAGCATAATGTCTTCCAGGTTTAACCCTTTATGTATATATGTAGTTTGACAGCTTGTTGGGTCTTGCAGTAATTGATGGTGATATTTTAAGCTGCTTACCTACTTGTCTTCTTTTTCTTTTTTTAAAACACATTTCATTACCATTTATTTTATCTCCTAGTATCTCGGAAAAGGAAAGCCAAGAACTGGGAAGATGAAGACTTTTATGATAGTGATGATGACACCTTTCTTGATCGGACCGGCCTGGTTGAAAAGAAGCGTCTGAACCGAATGAAGAAAGCTGGGAAGATTGATGAGAAGCCAGAGACCTTTGAATCGTTGGCAAGTTTTATTTATAGAAGTAGCTGTGGTAGTTTAATTTTTAAATAAGATAATGTATTATTCAAATTTGTTTTATAATTATAATTTTTAAAGCAGTAGAATTGAAATCTGGTCTGAAGTATAACTTTGTTGATTTTAAATTTGATAGTAACAACCAGTCTTATCCAAGTTGGAAAAAGTTTGGCTTGCTGCTAGAGACTCTGTCTACCTGTAGGTGGATATTGATCCATGAATGAACAGTCTTTGGATATGATGTTAATACTACAAAAAGGAAAAAGTTCCAAATTGGGCCATTGTGAGGTGAAATTGACTTAAGACTTCTGGCAGTCAAGAACTGTGAAAGGAATTTTGAGGAGTATCGTTTGGTAATAGTCTTAAACTGTATATCCTTCATGAAATCATCATAAGATAGCCTGTGTTTTCACTATATGAAGTAACATTCAGAGCTTTAAAACATTACCCGACATCTATTTTTTTGATTCATCAGTGAAAACAAATGCCTTGAGTTCTTTCTTTTGAGTAATGTCAAGTCTGTATTCTATACATTCATTCTGTTTAATTCTGAGTTAATTCAGAAGCTGACTCAATTCCAATTAAATAAGCACATGAAAATTGTTAACTCCATAAAATGCAGAGTCATCTGGATTTCTAAATGAATCCTCTTAAACCTTGTAACAATAGTGAAAATAAGAGGAGGAAGACAAAAGCTACCGTATTTTGGAAGAAGAAAAACATTTGCCGACCCTGTTAATTTGGGTGTTACAGGTTGCAAAGTTAAACGATGCTGAAAAGGAACTCTCTGAAATTTCTGAGAAACTGAAAGCCTCAAGCAAAGGTAAGTTAATGACCCATTAAACAGGTCTGTAGTAGGCATCTACCATATGTAGTGCACTGTGCCAGCACTGAGGCTAGTTAATAAGATATATAGAACATGGAGCCTTTCTAAGGAGCAACATAGCATCTTAGAATTAGAAAGAACATTATAAATTATTTGGTTTAAACTCTTTATGTAATAGATGAGGAAAATGAAGCCCATTGAGGCAAAATGATGTCCCAAGGTCTTTAAGCTATAACCTGTTTTCTTATTCCCAATATGAGTAATGTTCTCTGCCCAGCTTTATGTTAGTGACTTTTTTTTTTTTAAGATTTATTTGTTTTTTTGAGAGGGAGAGAGTGTGCAGCAGGGGAGGAGGGTAGAGGGAGAGAGAGTGAGAATCCCAAGCAGACTCCCTGCTGAGTGTGGAGCCTGACACAAGGCTTGATCTCACGACCCTGAGACCCTCAAGACCTGAGGCAAAATCAAAAGTTGGACGCTCAACTGTGTGAGCTACCCAAGCACCCCTGTTAGTGACTTTTCTCTGGAAACTTTGGCTGAGTTTTAAAATATTTGAGGCCATTTTTCTGAACATATATTATCCCTTTCTTGGACAGCCCTGTCAGAGTCACCATCTCAGGACTCTTTAGAGGCGTTTATGTCAGAAATGAAATCAGGGAGTGCATTGGATGGTGTGTCCCGGAAGAAACTTCATCTGAGAACTTTTGAACTGAGGAAAGAACAACAGAGACTTAAAGGATTGATAAAAATTGTAAAACCAGCAGAAATTCCAGAGCTGAAAAAGTAAGTCTTAGTTATACTTGAAATTTTCAATAAGCATGTTTGCATGATAACATTTTGAATTATATCATTATTTTCTTAATCATTACAGAATAGAAATAGAATGTAAGAAACCCTTTAAAGCACAAGAGGCAGTGATTTCATAGAGTCAAAGCCATTTCATTTGTGAACTAGAGACTGCTGTAAGATTTTTAGAGAAAACTGTATTGATTCCTGTTTCATTGGAAGACTCTTAATTTTTTTTTTTTTAAGATTTTATTTATTTATCTGACAGAGAGAGCGAGAAAACAAGCAGGGAGAGCAGCAGAGGAGGAGGGAGGGAAGAAGCAGGCTTCCTGCTGAGCTGGGAGCCTGATGCAGGGCTTGATCCCAGGACCCTGGGATTATGACCTGAGCCGAAAGCAGACGCTTAACTGACTGAGCCACCCAGGTGCCCCAAGGCTCTGAATTTTGTATTTAATCTTTTAATGCAGGGTAAACTTCTTTAAGGAGCAACATGCCAAAAGGCTAATTTCCCTAATATATAAAGAACTTTGAATAAGTAGACAACCATCTACCGAAGAGAAAAATGGGAAAAGGATATCAACTGACAGGCCACTGAAAAAGAAATACAAATAGCTCTTAACTATATATAAAAAAAAAAGTTCAGTCTAGCTCATAAGAGAAATACAAATATAATAATGTAATGCCACTTTTTAATCTATGATTTTAAAACTGTACATGAAAAGATAAGAGTGCAGATTGTCATTTTTGCACCTGATTTGTCATTCCTAAGAACCAGTTGACAACTTTAGTATATTTAAATACTTTTTTTTTTGAAGATTTTATTTATTGATTTATTTGAGAGAGAGAGAGAGAGAACACAAGCAGGGGGAGGAGCAGAGGGAGAGGGACAAGCAGACTCCTAGCTTAGCACAGAGCCCGATGCAGGCTCTCCCACAACCCCGAGATCATAACCTAAACTGAAATCAAGAGCCAGATGCCCAACTGATTGAGCCACCCAGGCGCCCCTATACTTAAATACTTTTAAAGTGAAATTTCTTCCTTTAAAATGGGGGAAGGTATAATCCCCTAAAGTTGAGTTTATTGGTTAACTTTGATTTTGTGAAAATTACTGGAAGAAATTAACCTAAATCTATTTTTTTGAATAATTTGTAAACAAGATTTTGGGGCAGTTTTCCCCATATTTGGCTAGTATTTGTGAATGTGTGAATGTATGTATGGTGTGTGTGTGTGTGTGTGTGTGTGTGTGTGTGTGTGGAGAGAGAGAGAGAATAAGAGCCAATCTTTCCATTTGACAATATTTTCAAATTTTGTTCTATGTGGTCTCAACAAATTTTGAAAATGTTGGGTAGGTTTTTGTGGAAATGAGCAGCTCCCAGTGAGCACAATTTAGGTAGGCGTCTCAAAAAGTGGTATTGCCTAGGTGGGATCACTCACTTAGGAAGGTAAGTAACTCACTTATGAAGTTTCTTATTTTCTTTTGATCTGTGCTGTCCTATACAGCACCAAGTAGTCTCCTGTGATATTAAAATTAAATGAAATAAAAAACTCAGTACTTCAGTCAAGTTAGTCACATTTCAAATCCTCAATAGTCACATGTGGCTAGTGGCTACTATATTGGACAGTGCAGATGTAGAACATTTCCATTATTGCAGAAAGTTCTGTTTGGATGGTGCTGCTTTAAGTAGGCTCAGCATGGAGCCCAACTTGGGGCTTGAACTCACCACCCTGAGATCAAGACCTGAGCTGAGATCAAGAATTGACCACTTAAACGACTGAGCCACCAGGCGCCCCCTGGACAGTGCTGCTTTAGATTATCAGTAAGCATTTATGTAGCCCCTTACCACTGTGTACGAAAGCTGTAATTTGATGCTGGGGCATTGCATAGATGAATATCTAGATATTGGGAGGCACCTTTTTTTTATAGAGATGTAAAGATAAAATGTTGCTGGAGCCCTTGATCATCTGCACAGAAAATTAATCCCCAAATTATTAGCAGGTTTGTTAAAAGATTGATGTGTAGTTTGGATATTTCATACAGTGATTCATAGGTCAGTCCACAAAAGCTATGACCCAAGTGGTATTTCGTTTATTGATAGTGAGGAGAGGGGTTAGCACTCGAGTTAGACTCCCTGGCTTTCATTCTCAGCTATATGAATTATTTTTGGGCATTTTGAGGCAAGTTATGTAGTTTCTTTGAGTTTTGCTTTCCTCATCTGTAAATTAGAAGTACTATTATTGTTGAAAGATGACATGAATAGGGGTGCCTGGGTGGCTCAGTCATTAGGGCATCTGACTCTTGGCTTTGGCTTGGGTCATGATCGTGGGGTCATGGAGTCAAGCCCCATGTTGGGTTCTGTGCTCAGCAGAGTCTGCTTGGGATTCGCTCTCTCCCTCTGCCCCTCCCCCTGCTCATGTGCTCTCTTTCTCATAAAATAAAATCTTTAGAAAAGGAAAAGATGACATGAATAGCATTTGACAAAGTGCTGGCATATGTGTATTATTGTCATCATTGTCCTATTTCTGTTATACCCAGCAGCTATTTGTAACATTGTATTTGTGGAGAAAGGATGAAAACTCCCGAGGATAGTTCAGGGTAAACAAATTAACAGTGAATTTTAATTCTGACTCCAAAATCCTTTCCCTGGGTAAGTCATCCCTGCGAGAGGGTATGTCAGCTTCCTTCAGAGCCTCCCTTCTTGCTGTCTGTGTGTCTGCTTAGTTTTTCCTCCCTTTCCTACTTTAGATCATGGCCTTTAGATATACGTACCTTCTTCCAACTCTTCTTCCTTGAGGGTTGAACTTCCAGACTTTCTACCTAACACCTTTCCTCCCTGACCCAAGCAGCTCTTGATTGTGATCTCATCTTCTGCCTTTTCATCTCCTTGGGGTGTCTTTGCTTGTACTCCAGACCAGCCAAGCTATTTAATGGAGCTGAAAAACATCTGTGTTGCTCTTGACTTTGTCTTTGTATGCCAGAATCTTCCTGAGGCCTTTGGGGAGGGGCTGTAAAGGATAGTATTTGGCAAAGGGTCTTTAAGGCCAAGCATGCAGGATTCTTCTGGTGGCCTTAGCAAGGCAATGGGTCTGTCTGTGATAGAAAGCAAGGGGGTGAGGATAGGCCCAAGAGCACTGCCAAGGGGGTAAGACTTAGGTAGAAGAAAGCAGTAAGTTCAGTTTCTCGTATGGGTCACTGTGAGTCAGGAGTGCCAGTGCTATCCCTGTATTCCAGAATGCAGGCCTGTCCTTCCTTCTGTCTCCTCATGTTATCTCGTCATTATCACTTCTGCCTACTCTCTAAGTGTCTGGTCAACTCAGCTGCCATGCTTTTTGGTTTTGCTCATTTCTTTTTTTCCCCTGCTCTTTCCTAATTTCTACAGTCTTGTCTTTTTGCTCTTCCTCAGTTTTACCTAGTGGGTTTAGCTGTTGTACCTCTGTCCAGCCACTGTGAATGGTGACAAGCTCACCAGTTGTAGGATCTCTCATTATGTCTTTATCATTACTCACCACACAGTTTATAGCTCCTACACATACTTTTTTTTAAAACTTTTGTGATCAGAGCCTTTGTGTGTGATACGACGTAGGTGTGGACTCCAGGTAAGTAAGACACTGTGAGTCCTTTTGAGAGGTTAATGGAAAATAGGGTTTTACACCTTGGATCTGTCTCCTGCCACTCAGTTGGAATGGGGTCTTGCCCCCTTTACCAGTGACTGTTGTACTGTCAGCATCATTTTATGAAGGTGAAGTCATGTAGCATGTTGCAACTTATAAAGTCGGAGCCTCATCTTACCCTTAATAGCCCTGTGTCTGTGAGAGTCGTCTCATTGAGCCTTCAGATTCTCTTGGCCTTTTCCTATTGGTATATGCTTAGATACTCATTTTGTGGAAATTTTTGTTTTGCCAAAAGTTTGTCATCGTCCAAGGTGTTTTGGATAAAATCTTGGCCTCACCAGAATAGATACGTATAATTGTTCTTTCTTCTTAGGACTGAAAGTCAGGCTACAGATGTGGAAAACAAAGCTAAAAAGCTTACGTTGCCTCTTTTTGGTGCCATGAAAGGAGGAAGCAAATTCAAATTAAAAACGGGAACAGTAGGGGTAAGTTGTGGGTCATGGTGTTAAACGTTTCCTCTTGAGTCAGTTTGCATGTAACTGATTTGTACATTGAACATCAATTTTTTAATTTATGATGAATGTTGCATTTAAGAAATGTCTCTTTTCCTGGTGGGTGGATATTGTAACATTCGGACTCAGCTAACATTTGTTAGTCCTGTAGTCCCTGCACCTGGCCCTGCCATATGGCATTCCTAACTTCATTTAATCCCTCTAACACTTTGTGATATGTGGGAATTATTACCTCTCGCAGGTGAGGAAACAGGGTCAGAGGGGTTAAATATGAGATCACATCATCATTAAGTGACGAACTGGCAATCAAATCCAAGTCCTCTGTTTCTTGAGTTTTGTGATCTTTCTACCGTCCTCTAGCACTTCACTGGTGAATGTTTTTGCTTTGCGTACATCCCTCTTTACAGATTCAGCTTTTAAAAGGTCTTCATCACCTGAAGAGCTGAACCTTGTGTGTTAGTGTGTGAGGGCTGCCCTAACCAAACACCACAGAGTGGGTGGCTTAAATGACAGAAATTAGTTTTCTAACAATTCTGGAGGCTGGGAGTCCCAGATCGGCATGCCAGCAGGGTTGGTTTCCCCTGAGGTGTCTTTCCTTGGCTTGGAGATGGCTGCCCTCTTCCTGCATCTTGCCGTGGTCTTCCCTTTGTGCACTTGCACCCGTGGGGTCTCCCCCTCCTCTTACAAGAACACCAGTCATCTTGGGTTAGGGCGCCACTCTAACTGCTTTCTTTTAACTTACCTCTTTAAAAATTTTATCTCTAAATATGGTTACATTCTGAGGTACTGGGGTTGGGACTTCAACGGTACGTGGGGACAGAATTCAGGCCCCAGGACCTTGAATTAGGGCAAACTGCCCTCTGGTGGCAGAAGCCTGAAGTCTCAGGGTCACCTGAGATGCAGGCTTTTCTGTGAGGGTGGGGGAAGAGGAGGTACTTGTGTTTTAGTTAGAGGAAAACCTCTTTACTAAAAAGCTCTCTTTAGAAGTTTACTGAATTCAGTCCTATATTTAAAAAATGACATGCCCAACATATACTTTGGTACTTTCTCTCTATTCCTTAAGCTTCAATCAACCTTTTCTTTTTCTAATAATTTTATTAAAAGGTCTTGATTAGAATATTTGGCTTTATTCTTCAAGAAATGTCTTCAGGGAGCGACTGGGTGGTACAGTAAGTTGAACGTCCAACTCTTGGTTTCCGCTGAGGTCGTGATCTCAGGGTTGTGAGATCGAGCCCCGGGTCTGGCTCTTAGCTCAGTGCAGAGTCTGCCTGAGATTCTCTCCCTCTCTTTTTGCCCCTCCCTCTGCTTGCTCTCTCTAAAATAAATAAATCTTAAAAAAAAAAAAAAAAATGTCTTCAGGATCTATTTTACTGATTTACATGTCTCATTTCTTTGAAATTGTGTTCAATCTAAAATGAAAAAGCTACACAAATGATCTGTTTCTTAGAAATGTGTGTCTGATTTACCCCTGGAAGATTTTGTGATGAATTAAGATCCTTTAACACCATGAGGGGTAACAGGACAGAATTCCTGCAGCTGGCACCTGCAATAAATGTTTTAGTTCCTACAAGCTGTTACATGTGTTCCGTACTTAATATTCTTTTGACCCTAGACACTAATAAAGATATGTGTTAAGGGTCTATAGATGGGTAAAATTTCATGTGTAAGTCCTATTTCCAGCAGACTTCTGCAGGGTTCATCAGCCTAGAGAGGTTAGACATTTTACATATTTAGCTTAATTTCCTTGAAGAGATTTGTCTCTATCATTATGTGGAACTATTTGTTCATGGTTTTGTTTCTTTCATAGAAGTTACCCCCTAAGCGTCCAGAACTCCCTCCAGCTCTAATGAGAATGAAGGATGAACCTGAAGTAGAAGAGGAGGAGGAAGAGGAAGAGGAAGAGGAAGAGGAGAGGGAGAAGGAGGGAGATGAAAGGGGAAAAATGGAGGCTGGAAGCAGTAGGCTGCAGCACGAGACAGAGCCAGAAGACGCAGTGCAGGAAGCGAGGCCTCCCACTGACTTCACGTGTTCTAAAGAGACAAAAACCCACGGTAATATCTTTCTTCTTCTTCCCGTGCTGTTCAGTGGGGCACTTGCATTGATTGTGCATAGGTTTGGAAAGCAAAGCCAATTCTTGTTTGCGTATTTGACTTTGTGGCACTTTATGATATGTGATACAGCTGACTCTGGAAACATACTTTCTTGGTCTTTCTTCGACTCTTAGTCATTATTTATCCTCATTGCAAAATAAGGGCAGAATTATGGAACATTGAAAACTGTGGAATCTGAAACCGCAGCTGCTGTGGAACAGCCCTGAGCTGCTACCATTATGTGATTAGAGGGCAGTAGAAGAGGGTGCATGATGGGGCCTGATCAGGTAGTCTCAGGGTAAACCTCTCCTTAGTCATTATTTTCCCCATCCCTAAAACAGAGGCTAAGCATCACACTTCTTAGGAAGCATAGTGCCTTATTCATCTTTTTGTCCATGGTACCTAGTCTGTGATACCTAGCGGGAAACCTGGCACACAGTACTCACCCACCTCAGCCAAGATTTGATGACAAATGACAAAAGAGGGAAGTGATTGGTTTTTAAATATGTTTTCTTCTGATTATAAGAGGAAGATGTATTCATTTTAGAAAATTTGAATCACACATAAAAATCCAAAGAAGAAAAGAGAAATCTCCTGCAATCTCACCCTCAGAGATCATTGTTCATCTTTTCAGTATCCTCTTGTCCCTTGTCAACTGCAGGAGTTACTTTCCTGCAGGGTGGCCAAACTGTCTGGCATTGTTAAGATTTCACAGAAAATAGGGAGCATAAGGAAAAACAAAACAAAAACCGACATTAAATATGCATGGGAATGCATGCACGTTGCTTCCAGAACAAACCCGGCTTATCTTCAGAAAGCACCAGGCCTGGTATGGAGGCCTTCTCTTGAATCATCCTCAGTTGTTTGAGAAAAGAAAAGTTTCTGTTTTTTCATCTGTTAGAGCTCTTTTGTTTTTGCATTCTCCTTTGTTACTGACAAAATGCTTAGCCTTTTCAAACAAGGTACTTACAGATACTTTTTTTGTGAGTCCAATCTTTGATCCATACATTGTTAGGGTGTGGCATATAAACAGATTAGTAGGAGGGCAAGCAGTAAGTATTGTACTTTTTGTTAAGGGATCAAAGGAAATATGTATGTGTGTAAAAATAGCAGATTTTAAAATTTGGTAAAGATACATTAATGAATAAATCTGCAGCTGATCAGGGATTACTCTAGGCCTCTTTTTTTTTTTTTTTTTTTCAGTGTTAGGATCGTATTGTATATGCTGTTTTATAACCTATTTTTTCTATGTCTTAAAATATTGTTTTAAAATGTGGAGTCAAGTAAGGAGCATAGTGGTCCATTACATGCTTGTGCCATAATTTATTGAATCACTCCCTATTGTTAGACCTGAACGTAATTTATTAATTTTTGCTATTCTAAACATATTGTATATACAATAAATCTTGGTACTCATCTCTGATTATTTTCTTTGAATATGTTCCTGGAAATAGAATTTCTAGGCCAAGGAATATGTACATTTTTAAGGCTTTTGGTAAGTAGTGCTGAAAAGTTTTACCTCAGAGTTGGCCAGTTTTTAAAGTGGAAAATTGATTTCTCTGTTAAGCATATGGAGGCACATTTTTTGGAAAATCTAATTAAGGTTATTGAAGCTAATGATAGTAAAGCTGGATGACTATGTATTTACTTAGCTTTTCTTGCTTTTGTTTTTGTGTTCTTGGCTCCCCACTATGAATTAAATAATAACAATATGCTCTGGTTCTGCATTTTATAGAAAACATGTCTCAACTCAGCCAAGTGGAACAGAATAAAGATTATCAAGAGATTAGTGAAACAGCTGCATCATGCAAGGAACCCTCAGGCAAGTAGTGTAGCCAGCCCCATTGCTGCTCCGCGTACAAGCAACCAGCTGGTGTCAGAGAGGAGGGGTTGGCAGCTGAGCTGAGGCAGCACAGAGAATGGCCTTTCAGACACTGGGGAGATGCTCTGCCAGGGCCCTGGACAGAGCTGGAATATAGGAGAGGTTATGTTTGGTGCCATCCCATTTGCCTTTCTTAATTCCTTTTCTGCCTCCTGGGGTTCCCTCTCCCTGACCTGCAAAATTCCTGCTGCCTTCGTGCTTCTCTCTGCCCATGCAAAGCCCTCCATGGCTTTTCATCTCCCAGAGATGAATCTGCCTATCATGGGAGCAATTCCAAAACTTTTAAGATAAATTGGTTGAGACGTTGGCCTATTGAAAGGACTGGTTTTGGGGCACCTTGGTGGCTTAGTTGGTTGAGTGTCTGACTCTTGGTTTCAGCGCAGGTCATGATCTCATGGGTTGTGGGTTCGAGCCCCTCCATCAGGCTGTGCACTCAGCACAGAGTCTGTTGGAGATTATCTCTCTCTGTCGCTCCCCTCACTTGTGCACGCTCTCTCTCTCAAATAGATAACCTTTATTTTTTTATCATTTATTTATTTTCTAAAAATATTTTATTTATTTATTTGACAGAGAGAGAGAGAGATCACAAGTAGGCAGAGAGGCAGGCAGAGAGAGAGGGGGAAGCAGGCTCCCCGCTGAGCAGAGTGTGATACAGGGCTTGATCCCAGGACCCTGGGATCATGACCCGAGCTGAAGGCAGATCCTTAACTGACTGAACCACCCAGGTGCCCCAATAAATAACCTTTAAAAAAAAAAAAAAGACTGGTTTTCTACTGTTTTAACTGTAATGGTTGAACTGTAGAATGGTAAAATCAGCCCCATTTTCCTTTCCCTTTTCAAATAGTGTGATTATATTCAAGCTTGTAGAACAGCCTTAGGATAAAAACTAGGGTTATTAGCAGAGAGAAAATTCTCTTAAGATAGTCTTTATAGTAGAAGGAATTTTTGAGAATTTGACCGTTACACGTTTTCTTCAATTTTTTAATGATCTCTTAGGAGGAATTTTTTTTCTATTTTAATTATTCTGAAATAGCTATTGCCTCTTGTTTTTCTTTTTCTCAAATTAGCATCAAAGAATGAATATGAGAAAAACAGAGATGAATTGAAGAAAAAGAAAGCTCCCAGTCCAGGCAAAGTAAGTACTTTAGCTATAATCTTCACCTCTCTAGAAGTAAAAGTGAATCTGCTTGTCATGGACCACATTTAGAAGAGTGAATTTTTAGGGTTTGTCTTAGCAGAGTTCCCAACTGCCTAATACTCCCTCTTTTAGAAGTCTGGGCTCTCTTTTATTTTTGAATTTTTATGTTTTGAATTCTCTATTCTTGTGTCCATCCACACTGATGCCTATAACTCTGCATATACCTCTTTGATTAATTGGTGAATCTTTGTTCGGATCCTTTTGTGCCATACAAAGACATTTGAATAATGTCTACTTTTATTACACAGAAGATAGAATGTAATGTACTACATTCTACATCAGGATTTATTTTTTTTAACCTATCGTGGAAATCACTGTGTATCAGTTTACCAAGAGCTTCCTACTGTATGGATGTGCTCAACTTAACCAGTTCCTTATAGGTGGACACTCGGGTTGTTTCTAATCTTTTACTCTAAGAGTGCTTTAATGAATAATATTGTGTATACATGATTTTGTGTGGATACAGTAAGTTCCCAAAAGTGGGATTGCTAGATTGTGTCAGGAGGTCCCCAAAACCCTCAGGCTAGGTAATTCACAGGAGGCCTCACTGAACTCAGCCTGTGGTTATACTCACAGCTATGATTTACTAGAGTAAAAGGATACCAAGTACAGCAAAGGGAAAAGGCGCATGGGGCAAAGTCTGAGGAAACCAGGCATAAGCTTCCAAGAGTCCTTTTCCACTGGAGTCACACAGGATGTGCTTAATTCCCCTGGCAGTGAGTTGTGACATCTTATGAAATGTTGCTAACCAGGGAGGCTCATTAGACACTCAGTGCCCAGGATTTTTATTGGGGACTGATCACATAGGCACCTCCTACCTGTCATGCCCTCAAATTCTGTTCTCCCAGAAGGAAAGTAGATGTTTAGCACGAATCATATTGTTTTTATAGACAGTTTAGGCCCAGTGAGCCACTTTTATCATGGTAGTGGGAACCCTCTTGAAATCCAGGTCCCCCGATACCAGGCAATGGGTCAGCCTTAAAACAGGCCTTTCAAAGGGTAGCAGTGAGGCTTGCCCTGTTAGCTCTTTTCTGCACCTAGATAAAAAGACAAATGCCAAATTTCCCTCTGTGTGGGTTATACGATTAGAACTCATACCTCTCTGTTAACGGTCTCTTAGAAAACATCACTTCATTCTCATTGGCTGAAAATCAGCTTGTTGAGGCTTTATGGGAAAAAGTCGATGTTCAGAGAGAGAGAGTTCCCCCATTTTTTGGTTACTTATGTCAAGGTAATTAATGGAAGCTTTTCTCTCTTAGTTTTTATTTGCTGACAGGCATAGGGACAATAATTCTTAGTGTTAAAATTTTTTTAGTAAAATAACCTGTCTTTTCTTTGTAGCTTCCAGCAACACTTTCCTCCAAATATCCAGAAGATGACCCAGACTACTGTGTGTGGGTCCCACCTGAAGGTAGATTGTTTTTATTACTTTTCTTCTCTTCTAAGACTTATTTATTTATATTTCTGAATAGGTAATGTATGTTAAGTTTCAAAATAAAGTTTTTATAAGAGTATGTAGTGGGATAGAGCACCTAGGTAGTGCAGTCGGTTAAGCGTCCAACCCTTGATTTCGGCTTAGGCTGTGATCTTAGGGTTGTGAAATCAAGCCCCATTTTGGGCTCCTCACTCAATGCAGAGTCTGTTTGGGATTCTCTCTCCCTCTGTCCCTCCCTCCGATTCACCCGTGTGCTCTCTTTCTCTCTCTAAAATAAACAGGGGCGCCTGGGTGGCTCAGTTGGCTGAGCATCTAACTTTGGCTCAGGTCATGATCTCAGGGTCCTGGGATCAAGCCCCATGTCTGGCTCCCTGCTCAGCAGGGAGTTTGCTTCTCCCTCTCCCCCTGCTGCTTCCCCTGCTTGTGCTCTCTCTCAAATAAATAATCTTTAAAAAAAAAAAAAAAAAGCTTAAAAAAAAAAGTATGTAGTGGGAAAGTTCTCCCTTCTAGGGAAACAGGTAGAATAAAAGATCTAAAGAGACATATCGACCAACTATAATTTGTGGGTTCTGCTTGAATCCTTATTTGAACAAACAACTATGAAAAAAATTATACACCAGATAATTTTGAACACTAGCCAGATATGTGATACTAGGAAATTATTATTTTAAAGTGTGGATTATATTATATTTTTTAGAAAAAGTCCTTATCTTCTAGAACTGTGTACAGAAGTGTTCACAGATGGAATATCTGGGATGTGCCTTAAGATAATCCTGTAGAGGTAGAGGATGAGGGAGCATGGGGGGGTAGTAGATAAAGCAGGACTCGTCACATATTGATTATTGTTTTAGCTGGGTGATGAGTATATGTAGCTTCATTATACTTTTTTCTTTACTTCCGCGTGTCTTTCACATTTTCTTTAAAGGTATAAAAACAACTATTACTGGCTCTGCCTCAGCTACTCGGTGTTTTCCTCTAAAGCCAGCCAAATATCACCTCCTTGTGACATCTTATGTATGTCACATAAAATGCTTGTGTGGGCAATTAAATATATAATATTTCACCATTGTTTTTATACAAATAGAAGCATATTCTATACCTTGCTGTTTTGCACTTAACCCTATATGGAGATCCTTCCATAGCTATTTATAGATTCTCCCTTCCTTCCCTCTCCTTCCCTCCCTCCCTCCCTTCCTTGTAGCATAGTTCTTTTTTATGGCATAGATAATACCTTTACTTCTTTATTCAGTTCCTTCAATGAATATTTGCTGTATTTCCAGTTTTGCCATCACAGACAACTCTGCATAGAGGGGAGGGGTTTGGGGGCTGGGGTAACTGGGTGGTAGACATTAAGTAGGGCACGTGATGTAATGAGCACTGGGTGTTATAGAAGACTGATGAATCACTGACATCTATCTCTGAAACTAATAACACATTATATGTTAATTAATTGAATTAAAAAAAAAACAACTCTGCAACAAGTAACCTCTAACATAATACTTTTGCAAGTATAGAGGTGCGTATGTAGAAAAAAATCATAAAAGTTAACATGCTGGATCAGAGGTTATAAACATTTTTAAGACACCAGAAATTGCATTCCGTAGAGAGGGTATAGCTTATGTTCATACTTACACTCTTAAAGCAATATATGAGATGCTTGTTCCCCATATGCTCATCACAGGTTGCTTTTTCTATGGATCAGTTTTCTAATATACTAGTAGCTAATAGAAATTTTGTTACTAGAAATGTTTGCTTTTTATTGGCTAATAAATAAGGGTAGAAATGAAAAGAGGACCATATTTTGAAATCGTATGCAAAAAGGCAGAGTTCTAGAATAGAAGAAACCTCTTTTGCCTGTTTTACTTTTTAGCCCACTGATGTCTGGGTATCTTTTCCCTCCTGACTTTGGAAATGTGTTTCTTTCTTTACACTCTGATCTAGGGCAAAGTGGAGATGGCAGGACCCATCTGAATGACAAGTATGGCTATTGACTGCTTCAGAATCCTAAAGGAAGACCTTGTGGACCATGTGACATGGGATATGTAGGGTCCTATAACAAGTTGAATGTCCAGAGAAGGAGTTCAGGTGATCTTTTGTAAGATCTGGTGACTGGCCTTTTCTTCCATTCTCATGGCTCCCTAAATTTATCTACTCATCTCATTCTCTTGAATTTGGCATTTATGTTTAAAAAGTGTTGTGTACGTATGTAAAAAGAAACCATACATTTTGAGAATTGGTAAAGTGAGAGACATGACCCTATTAAAAGAGAAGGTGAAGATGTCTCATGTTTGCCTAAGGCCACAATGTCTTTCATTAAGTTTTAGGGACTATGCTTCTCCTGAGGAATAGGGTGCTTCTGGCAGTTAGACTCTAGACTTCACTGATATGGCCTCCTCAAATAAGTGTTGAAATATGAGGTCATGCCATAATGTGACCCTGGGTGTCCCCTGTCATTCCTGGAGCTAAAAGTAGATTCAGAATGGGGGCTTCCTATTCCCTCCCACTATAATCTTCGTGCCAGGTTTGAGAACAGACCCTGATTTATCAGGACACAGTTCAGGACCATAGTATACCTTGTGCCCTCAGACATCGGGCCTGATAAAAACTCAGTCCTTTGAATGTCCTGGACTCTGACCAGTCAGATTAGTCACTCCTTCTCCTGTGGAAGGGTGCAAATAGGGTCATAGAATGAAACGCTGGAAGTGTTTTGCCCAGTGAGGGGCTTCTCACTTCTATGGAGAGGAGAATAAAAAGTTTTCCTCTCTGGAGACACAGAGAAATACGAGAAGTTGTTTTATCTCCCCCGGTGCACTCTCTTCCCCCCCAAACATTAATGAACACCTCACTTCCACAGGGAATGAAGGCCTAAGAGTGGAAGCAAGGTGGAGAGTTTGTGGATTAGGCTGGAGGCAGACCCAATGAGCAGGCAGGAGAAATGCTGTGGCCCAGCAAGAGAGTGGATGAGGGTGATGTTTTCCTTTTTTTATATACGGGGTGTGTGTGTGTGTGTGTGTGTGTGTGTGTGTGTGTGTGTACACATACATATACACATATATATATTTTCTTCATTATGTGGTATGCATGAAGTAGGGAGGGAGCAGTGATGAGTAACTTCAGTTACCCAGACAGATGTGGGCATGGTGTGCTGAAAGTGATGCCTTTCGTTTCTCAAAAAACAATACCGATATTGGTATTATGAGAAACTACTGTTTTGGATTTCATTTAGACCAACGGGGAAGAACTTGATATAAGAAGTGACAGGAATTTGGGGCCAGAGTGACCATGCTATCTTGGATTGAAACATAAGCAAAGGTCCAAGCCATGTCAGTGGTCTTCAAAGGTGGAACTCTTTATTCAAACAAAATCGTATGTGAGATCCTTAGGTTTGAACAGGTAAAAATATATCTACTGTGGTTTACGTGTGGACACAGAAATGGGATCGATAGATATATTCCTGCATGCATCCTCTCCATCTCCCCTCACGGTGTTCCTAAGGAATCCTAGGGGCTCACAGAGCAGAGTCTATTTAGGAAGGCAGATTTCTAAGTGTTCTGGGGACCCCTGAAAGCAAATAGGACTCCATATGACAAAATAAAATATAAATATGTCACTTGTACAATTAACATCATTGGTCGGTGGACTCGATTGAAAAGACACATGCAGGAGTCTTAGCTCCCTTTACCAAATAGGAGACTTTGGGGACATGACTTAAATCCCCTGAGCCTCAATTCTGTCATGTGTGAAGCAGGGACAGTAATGCTTCCTGCTCTTTGAACCTCAGATTTGTTCTAAGGATCAAATGAGATAATGTAGAGGGATGTGCTGTATAGGGCTTTGTAGGCATTAGTAGTTGTCACTCATTACAAACAGGAGACAAATCCTGACCTGTGGGCCTGCTCCTCATCCGTGAGACAGGAGATGGGATGAAATCAGTGATTCTCAACTGTGGCTGCATATTAGAATCACCTACGGAAATTTGTTAAGTTTTTCATTTAAATGCTTAGATCCCATCTTAAATCAGTTTAATCAGGATCTCCGATGTGATCCCTTTTAAAAAGCATTTCAGGTGATTTTAACATGCAGCCCAACCTGTACAGCATGGTCAGCAAACCTTTTCCATTACTGGCGGGATACTTCAGGCTTTGCAAGCCATGCAGTCCCTGTCACAGCCACCCGACTCTGCCATTGGAGGGCAAATGGCACAGGCAGTACACAAATGGATGAGTAGGACTGTGTTCCAGTAAATATTTCTGAAAACAGGTGGCAGGCTTGATTTGGCCTGCAGAGTATCATTGGCCAATCCCTGCTTTAGGCTAATTCATCTTCAGGGTCCCATCTGGCTCAAGGTGTTTGTAAGAACTTTAAGAAGTAATGTGTGCCTCAGTTCATGGATGTTTGAAAAGTTTCTGTTCAAAAAGCTAATTATCCCCTCCTAGACAGGGATGTTGCAGTTTTATGGTTACCAGAAATCAAGGTAATCCAGTCTCCTTTTCACAGAAAGAAAAGTAATGTTATTCGTCATTACAAAAAATACTGCTACAGCAAGAACACAATCGGTTAACTAAAAGCAGGGTATTCCTGGTCAGCTGTCCTGGTCTCCCCAGGAGTTCTGTATCACCTCTGTCTTTATATGTAAAGAGCAGCGGAAAGCCATTTGGGTGTTAGTGATGGTGAATGATCAGATTTGGGTTTTTAAAAGAACACTGAAAATTACAGGGTGGAGGAAGGAAGGAAGAGGACAAGAGGATGCAGAAAGACAGGTTAGAAGTCTGCTACAGAAGTTCGAGTGAGAGATTGTGGCAGCTTGCACTAAGTAGAGATCGAAATGCAAAGAGGTACATAGGTCCTAGCAATATCTTGAAAAGTGGAATGGCTGAGACTGAGTGATGGGTTGGTGGGAGGAGGGGGTGGAATCAGAGGAGAATAAAAGTTCAGTTTTGGACAAGTTGAGCTTGATGTCCCACTGAGACATCTAAGTAAAGATGTCAGGGAAGCAGTTGGATACAGCAGTCTGGATCGCAGGAGAGAGGACTGGCGAGCAGTTGCTGTCTTCCACCAGGTGAGCCTGGGAGTCAGGGGGCACCAGCGGGTGAGGGGTTAAAGATCAGAAGGCAACCAGGAAGTTTTCAGGCTGACCCCAGTCTTGGACAGCTGATTGCCCTTTCTTTGATACTGGGAGCACTTTTTCTTGGTATGGGTCCTCATTTATTGGAGGAAAAATGTAAAGTGTCACAGTGAGCAGCGTTCTGGAGAAAGAAAAGTCAAGGATATATATTTAACATTAAAACAAGTCTCTGTGTCTGCTTTGGGAAATTTCTAAGGAGTTTGTATAGTGCCTGGTACATTTAAATGTTGAGTGCCTGCCTTCAGTATTTTCCCTGAAATTGCCCCAGTCTAGGTTAGGAATTACAAAGCCTCGCTGTCTCCTGTAGCCCAAGCCTTTACCAGTTACCACTTCACTGGAACTGGATGGAGGTAGCTCTTTTGGGAAATATGACACAATTCCCAACAAACTTTGAGGCTGTTAGCCACCGCCTGGGCATCTGTTGCTTTACCATTGAAATGCTGCCACCTTCCGGATAGGGTGTGACAAGTAGCCAGCAGCTGTGGCTGGCTTCCTGAAAGTGGGAACCAGAGGGAAGCTCGCCAGCCCAGCCCTGAGGTAGTCAAAAGCAGGAATCCAGGCCCCTGGCGGGGGAGCTGTGTTCCCATACAGGGTTTGATCCAACCCTGTTTGGACCCAACCAGGTTGGACAGACTGCTGGGAAATGGCATAAAGCTCTCCCTGACCTTTGGGAAGTGGGTCACAGCATTAAACTGGCGTAGTTTCTTCTGTGACAGGCTGCTCTTTGATCCTGAGATTACTCACTTGATGTGGGCATTGAGAACAATTTTCAAGATTTCTTCTCTGGTCTCAGAGTAGACTTTGCCACACTTTGTTTGGCCTTAGAGGTTTGGCACAACCATAGTCCAGGGTGGGACTGAGGCTTCCACTCTGTGGGAGACCAGAAGTTTCCCTTCCCCTAGTAAGATGAGGTTGGTTGGAGGGTTCAGCATGGGAGGGGACAGTGGTTCCCACCAAAGGTAGCTCCATTTTCTTCACCCCCCAAGTCAGTCTTAACAATTTCTGTGTGTAAAGGTTTTAAGATTCATCTCTTTGCTTGCCCACTGCCCTGACCCAAGCTCCCCTCACCACATGACTCTTCACGGAGCTCCCTTCCTCTTATCTCTGCCTCATCATTCTCTCCTCCACACATCTGAATTATCCCTGAGCAGAATCCTGTGCTCTGAAATCTGAAAGGTTCTTCAGTGTCCAAAGGGTGAGGTCTATGTTCATTTGAGGCTTTAAAATCCTTGATTATAGAGTTCCTGTAATTTATGATCATCATATACCACATATGCCCTTGTCCCTTCCTTTCTGCCATCTCACCAGGTGTACCTGATACTCTAGTAATAATAGAATATTTCCCCAAATACACTTTTTGCTTTTACTTCTTCCTATATTTTCTATCAAGCCTTGCTGTACATGACCTTAAGCCTCGGTTTCCTGGTCTGTCAAATAGAGAAAATAATGCCTCATAGTATTATGGAGATTAAATAACAGATATCTACAAAACCCTTAGCTGTGCTTGATGCATAATCAGCTCCCCCCAAATGTAGCTATTACTGGTATCACTGTGGTCTTCCTTGTTCATGTCTGCTTATGTCTGTCATTTTCTTAAAAGTCCAGATTGAGTCTCACTACCTTCAGAAAACCCTGATCCCCGTGGTTGTCATGAATCTCTCCTTTGCCATCAGTCTTGTAGCATTTTGTGTTTTACTTCTGTGATGGCCCTTACTCCTATGGCCCGATGTCCATTAATTATATGTATGCTTTGGTTATTTATATTTGTAAACTTTATGAGTTTTTGAGGATAGGAATTATATATCTTATTTTGAACCCCACCCTTAACCTATGTCACCTACCAGTTCACTAAATGAGGACTCAGTTTATTGTTGCTTTAAATAAGTGGGGGTTGGAAGTTCTGGTCTTGGCCCTTTCTACTCTTGGGTCTTCCGGGCAGAGTAGGAATACTCAGAGCTGCCTTCATTTCCAAGATCTTGCTCCGGACAAACTGGACAATCCAGGAACTGACCATTTGAGTAGGGTTAATGCAGAGGGCCTGGATTCTTGTCCTACTTAGGGCTAAACCGGGCAGAACTACCCCTTCCCGTCAAAAAGCTCTGGATTCCAGCAGCTGGCTTTAATTTGGGCTTTAAGTCCTCTGCTGGTTCTGGAAAATCTTGATCTTGAGGATTGGCTCTGGTTTCCTCAGGCTGTCACGCACAGCCCTTCAAAAGTCAATGCAGCCGTGTCAGAGAATGGCCACAAGAGGGCAGTAGAGACCCACTACTATGCAGTCAACTTGCACGCTGGGCTGAAAGCAAGAAGGAAATGTTTCAAAGCAGAAGAAGAGTACAAACCAGAGAAAAAAATAAAAATTCTGAAAAAGTTAGAGGCAGCAAGCTGGTTCGGGTCACCTGTGTCTTCCTGGGCCCGAGATCCAAGAGCAGCAAGTTGGTCAGGGATGCTGGTAAGACCCAAATGGTGCTCCTTAAATCTCTTCCCAAGACAACTTTGTTCCCAAAACCAACACAGCT
>CM052885.1:18575658-18586792 GCA_028534135.1 Potos flavus
TTATCATGCCAGGTTCATGGTGGAACCAAGTCTAGAGTTTCTCTGATTCCAGATCCTTTGCTTATTCTTTGTAGTTTTCCGTTGCTTATGTTTGTCAACTCTGAGTTTTTAAGAGCAAGGACTACATCTGATTCATCTTTATGTCTCTGAATGGTGTCCCCTTTAATTTTTAGGACTGTGGGTGTGTTATATAAGGCCCTGCCCTGTGGGAGTTGACTTCCATGATCTCTCCCTTATCCTCCCCAATTCAGGAACTTTTGATTTTGAGGCACAGCCCTGACAACAGCAGTGGTTTTCCCGAGCAGTCCCACCGGCTGGCCATTTCAGCAAGGACAGCCGCTTGGCTGCCAGTCTGTGACGATCCATCCTTAGTAATGCAGACTCGATGTAGGACAGGTGGACAGTTTCTCAAAGAGTGCACAGGCATCCCTGGTGTTATGAGAGTTGACTTTAAGGAAGGAGGATGAAAATGTTTCGTTTTAGCAGTTAGACATATAAATATATACATATATTACTTATACATATGTACAGATGCATATGTATTGTTGCTTAGAATGAAGTCAATTTTTTAAGTGAGTTTATTTAAAGAAAAGTATTAAATAAATAATAGTATGGTGGTATGCAATAGCCAAAAAGCATGAAGTAGGTGTACCAATGATTCAAGTTCAAGGAAGTGTTGTGACGTGGGAAGATGTAACTAGAGTCACAAAATTCATTGCAAGTCTGGTTCTGTGACCCTCAAGCCATGTAACCCTGATTAAGTTGCTGACCTTAAATGAGCTTCAGTTTTCTCATCTACAAAGACAGAAAAAAATTGCCCTCCTTAACTCAAATGAGAACAAATGAGAGCACATTGAAGCCTGGGAAACCCCTGTGCAAATGTCCAGTGCTGCTTATACCCCAATTCCTTATCTTACCGAGGTTTATCCAGGACCTTCTGTCTTTCTCTTCCTCTTTCTTTAATATTATTTATTTGAGACAGAGAGCCTGAGTGCGTGAGTTCGGGGAGGAACAGAAGGAAAGAATCCCAAGCAGACTCCCTGCTGAGCGCAGAGTCCAGCCCCTGGGGCTCAGTCAGTCCCACAACCCCTAGGTCCTGACCGCAGCCAAAATCAAGAGTCAGGCGCTTAACTGACTGCACCACCCAGGTGCCCCCAGGACTTTCTTTTCACTGCTGCAGAGGATGCTTCCTAATTAGCATCCATGGATCCCAAGGACTGAGTTCAGTTCAGTTAGGTGTCCACACCCAGGTCTGCCATTCTGAAGATTGGGAAGAGGGAGGAGCTGGAGAAACCTGAAATCAGGGCAGGAACAAGTCCCAACACATGTCAGTGTTTGCTTTGTCATCCTGATTCAGTGACCTCATACAAGGAAGGGAGGGAGCAGAAGGAGCTGTTCTCTTCCAGATACCTAAGGAGGCTTCTGACATCTACTGTTTTCCTTGGCATAAGAGGAGCAGGCGTCGGGCTGTGATTTTTAAGGTCTGAGCTAATCTTGGAAGTGAAGGAGAACAGCACCTCCCATAGCTGGCCAGATTGTGCTTCTTGGGGAGCGGCCTGGAGTGAAAGGGCAGAAGTGAAATGACCCCTGGGGCCAGGGAGGATCATCATCCTTACACATTCATACATTCACTGAATACTTTCTGAGTACCTACTATGTACCAGGCCTTTTGGGGAAATGAGGCAGCCATGTGTATCAAAGTGCTCCATAGGACCTTAGAGTCACATTTTTATCACAGAAATCCTTTTGTCATCCTTACCCCATCCCTTCTCCCACCCTAGACTTAATTAAGGTTTAAATAAATTATGTCGTCACCCCAAAAAACTGCATTTATAAGTTATTCTAAGTTTTTGGTAATTAATTTGTATAACTGCAAATAAGTAAATGTTTTTGAGCAACACAAGATAATAACTAACATTACTACATCAAGTAAACAAAAGCAAAGTAATCAGCATTTTAACTATCTTGTTTATCCTGGTTGAGCTTTTTAAAATTAGGAAAGTGGCTGGCCGACTACCTGGCGAGTCCGTTTTAGAGATGGTGACCATAACCACAAGAGTCCATAAGCAGAGAGAAAGAGGGCACTGCGTGCAGAGGGGGCAGAACAGTCCCACACTGCTGCTGTATGTGCCTCCTCCACCCTTGGGCCAATCGAATGGATCAGGCTGTGGCATGAATTTAGTGGGTGGAAGCTGGGTTTCGGAATGGAGCTAATGAGGGCGGAGATGAGAATTGGAAATCTTACGGTTGAAAGTTCTAGTCTGTCCACCTGGAGAAACTGAGGCAGGAAATCCCACTAGAGTCCCTTTGGTTCCCAAGGGCAGAAGGGAAAAAGACAGCAAAGGACAAGCCAAAACTCTGCCCCAGAGCTGGCCTGAAACCTGTCTCCCACCCTGGCTGCCCCACCCCTTAGCTCCAATAGCAGACCATTTTTCTGTGATTTTTTGGCTCATCTCATAAATGTTCCAGAGTCAGAACAGACTGTGCCATGGCTGAAACAAACTTGTTGAACAAATAAACAAGGCAGGCTGCAGGGCTGGGGAAGGCACCAGACATGGGTCCCAAACAGGGTGCATGAGTTCTGGTAAGTCTGTCCTGAGCCTGGGCCTCTGCTTCTTCCTTCCAACCTGAGAGGTGGGAGCATGAGAGTTTTGGCGTCCCTTCCAGCTCTGTGATCTAAGCAAATTGCCCACACAGGGGTAAATGTCCAAGTTGCAAGTTCAAAAGAAACTTTCCTTTCTGCTATGTGGTACAGCTAAGGGCTGGGAGAGGGGAGATCTTCCCATGGCAGATGCTGAAACCAAGGGATACCCATTCCCTTGTTCACTCAGCAAACACAGAGTGTCCAGTCTTTGCTAGGTGCTCTGCTGCCCCTTCCCTCAAGGAGCATTCAAGGAGTTCTAAATGCTCTAGCAGAGGAGAGAATGTCACAGTTCCTTGCGTGCACTGAGTTCTTGCCCACCTCAGGGCCTTTGCTCCTGCTGCTCCCATCACTTAGAATGCCAACCCCTCCCTCCTTGTTCTTCAGTCTCAGTTTAAATGTCATTTCCTCAATAAGGCTTTCCCTAACCACTGTATATGTGTAGGGTTCCCCAGCTCTCCTGCCACACTCCATTACTCTCAGAATTTATGGTAGTTTGTAGTTTTACATCTGCCCGTTCATTTAGTTTATTTGCCACCTTTTTGACTATAGTATAAGCAGCGTGAGGGCAAGAATTCTGTTTTTATTGATCACTTCTGGACCCTTAGCAGCATATACTTGTAGAATATGAGAAAAATATGTTGGCATGTGCCAGATTTTTTTTCATAGGCTACCTCATTTAATCCTCTTGACAATCCTAAGAGAAAGGTGTTATTATTATGTACATTTCGGAGTGAAGGGACAGAGTCTAGGGATGTTAAGTATCTTGCAGTTCACAGAGCTGGGTTTGAACCTCGTCTCCAAGTCAGGGCTCTTTCTACTTCACCACACAAGGCTCTGTGCCTGGCACCCCTGACTCTGACTTTTTTTCCTTTTTATTTTGAAATAATTTCAACTGACCAAAAAGCTGCAAGACTAGTACAAAGAACTCCTGTACTCTTTACTCAAGTTCACCAGATGTGAGCATTTTGCCATATTTGTTTTAATATTCTCTCTTCCTCCTGGCTTGTGTTTTTCCACGTTTATACCGATTTTCTTGTTTTGAATGATTTTAGAGTGAGTTGCAGACATTATACATCTCTACCCTTAAATACTTCTGTGTGAATTTCTCAAGAACAAGGATATTCTTTTATATAAAGTCAAAATCAGGGAATTTACATCAGTATGATACCACTACTTAATTTACAATCCATACTAAATTTATCCAGTTGTTCCAGTAATGTTCTTTATAACGATACTTTTTTAGTCCAGGATCCAACCCAGGATCACACATTCCTTTTAACTATCATATCCCTTTCGTTTTTAATTTGGAACAGTTCTTCAGCCTTTCTTTCTCTTCCATGACATTGATATTTTTCCAGAGCATAAGCCAGTCATTTTGTAAAATGCTCTCTCAGCTTGGTCTAGTCTGATGTCTGCTCATGATTAGATGCAGGTTAGGTATTTGTGGACAGGAGTCTTACAGAAGTGATGCTGTGTCCTTCTTAGTGCATCCTATCAAGAACCACATGCTGTCTTCTTTTTTTTTTTTTTTTAAGATTTTATTTATTTGAGAGAGAGAGAGATCACAAGCAGGCAGAGAGGCAGGTGGAGAGAGAGGGGGAAGCAGGCTCCCGCTGAGCAGAGAGCCCGATGCGGGGCTCGATCCCAGGACCCTGAGATCATGACCTGAGCCAAAGGCAGGTGCTTTAACCCACTGAGCCACCCAGGCGCCCCCACATGCTGTCTTCTTGTTCCAGTATTGGTGACATTAACTTCAAACACTTGGCTAAGAAAGTGTCTGCCAGGTTTCTCCACCATAAAGTTATTGTTTTTCTCCCTGTGTAATTTTTTTCTATTTTTACATTTAAATTCGGTTAATTAGCATATAGCATATTATTAGTTTCAGAGGTAGAGTTCAGTGACGCATCAGTCTTACATAGCACCCAGTGCTCATTACATCACATGCCCTCCTTAATTTCCATCACCCAGTTACCCCATCCCTCCACCCCACTCCCCTCCAGCAACCCTCAGTTTTTTTCCTATGATAAAGAGTCTCTTATGGTTTGCCTCCCTCTCTGATTTCATCTTGCTTTATTTTTCCCTCCCTTTCACCTATGCTCCTCTCTTTTGTTTCTTAAATTCCACATGAGTGAAATCATGATGATTGTCTTTCTCTGATTGACTTATTTTGCTTAGCGTAATACCCTCTAGTTCCATCCATGTAGTTGCAAATGGCAACTTTTCATTTTTTTGATGGCTGAGTAATATGCCATTGTATATATATACCACATCGTCTTTATCCATTCACCTATTGATGGACATCTGGGCTCTTTCTGTGGTTTGGTTATTGTGGACATTGCTGCTATAAACACTGGGGTGCAGTATGCCTCTTCAGATCACTATATTTGTATCTTTGGGGTAAATACCCAGTAGCGCAGTTGCTGGGTTGAAGGGTAGCTCTATTTTTAACTTTTTGAGGAACCTCCACACTGTTTTGCAGAATGGCTGTACCTAGCTTGCATTCCCACCAACAGTGTAAGAAGGTTCCCCTTTCTCCGCATCCTCGCCAACATCTGGCATTTCCTGACTTCTTATTTTGGCCATTCTGACAGGTGTGAAGTGGTATCTCATTGTGGTTTTGATTTGTATTTCCCCGATGCCAAGTGATATTGAACATTTTTCATGGGTCTCTTGGCCATCTGTATGTCTTCTTTGGAGAAATGTCTGTTCATGTCTTCTGCCCATTTCTTGATTGGATTATTTGTTCTTTGGGTGTTGAGTTTGTTAAATTCTTTATAGATTTTGGATACTAGTCCTTTATGTGTCTTAGCCCTTTATGTGTCTTACATAGCACATATCATTTGCAAATATCTTCTCCCATTCTGTTAGTTGTCTTTTGCTTATGTCGATTGTTTCCTTTGCTGTGCAAAAGCTTTTTATCTTGATGAAGTTCCAGTAGTTCATTTTTGCCTTTGTTTTCCTTGCCTTTGGAGACATGTCTAGCAAGAAGTTGCTGCGGCCGAGATCACAGAGGTTGCTGCATGTGTTCTCTTCTAGGATTTTGATGGACTCCTGTCTCATATTTAGGTCTTTCATCCATTTTGAGTTTGTTTTTTGTGTATGGTGTAAGGAAATGGTCCAGTTTCATTCTCCTGCATGTGGCTATCCAATTTTCTAAACATCATTTGTTAAAGAGCATCTTTTTTCTATTGGATATTCTTTTCTGCTTTGTCGAAGATTATTTGATCATAGAGTTGAGGGTCCATTTTTGGGTTCTCTGTTCTATTCCATTGATCTGTGTGTCTGTTTTTGTGCCAGTACCATACTGTCTTGAGCATTTCAGCTTTGTAATATAGCTTGAAGTCTGGAATTGTGATGCCACCAGCTTTGGTTTTCTTTTTCAACATTCCTCTGGCTATTCAGGATCTTTTCTGGTTCTGTACAAATTTTCGGATTATTTGTCCCAGCTCTTCGAATCTCCCTTTATAATTAGTAAGTAATTTAAGGGGATATATTTTAAGCCTGTGAATACTCTACCCTCACCCAACTTTTCCATCTATTGATGATTCTTGACCGAGTCAAAGATTAGTATAGCAGTTGCAAAATGGAGATGTTGGTTCTGATTGTAAGGCTAGTGTCTCTATTTCAGAATGATAGGGTAGGATGAAAGGAACAGGGGAGCTGGAGCCAACATCTCATTTTGTAAACAGTTGGTTTCTCAAATATCTTTTGTGGAAAGTAGAAGATGACTGGTATTTACTTTCTAATACTAGGGAAAAAAAACTAAAGACTCAGACTGGATTTTAAATGATGAAAGATGTTACTTCCTAATAGAATAATGATTTCCATTTACGTAGCACTTACTAAACTCCAAACACCCTGGGAGCAGACACTGTTTCAACAGTCCTTGTAACAAGTCTATGAGAGAGAGCATTATTACGTCCAATTTACGGATGAGGAAACTAAGGCTCAGAAAAGTTAGGGTATTGGCCTAAAGTCACACAGCTAAAAAGTGGAAGAGTCTAGGTTCCAACTAAGATGTGTTGGGCTGCAGAGCTCTTACTCTTTATGGTGGGAAGGAGCTGTAGATGGTATCATGACATTCAGCCTCAACACACATTCTGGGCAGGGCCGGTTTTCAACTAATTCCCAGCTTATGGGTGAGGTTAGCCTCCCAATGTTAGTGTTAAACTCAGGGGTCTGAGTCTTGTAAAGAGGCTGGTGAGGCCCCAGTGTAGTTATTTTCTGGCCTCAGCCAGAGGTCCCAGACCATGAGCAGCTCCTTGGCTGGGAGTGGCTTGAGAGGACCTCCTGGCCTGCTCGACGGCCTTCTCCATTAGCCCAGGTCGCAGAGCCATCCCAGATATTGACTCATCAGTTCCCCTCACCCAGCACTGCCGCATCTCCTGTGCTTAGAAAGGCAGGAAACTGAACTCCAGTCCTTCAGAAAGTTTTTCAACAATAAGCTTGATAAAAGGGGGATTTTCCAGTTAACCCTGGAGAATTTCAGTTAACCAGTGCCTTATTGTATTCTAGTTCTTTGAAATGAACTATGTTTAGTGTGTTTTTATGGTAAATCTCATTTTTTTTATTGTATAGTAAATTTCGTTAACCAGACACAGACAATTCAATTAAACAGCATTTCCCCCACCATTTAGGATAAACTGAGGAACCACAGAATTACCAAGTTGAAAAAGCTTTGGGGATCATTTAATAGGATCCTTCATGTACAGATGAAGAAACTGAGGTCCAAGTTTACCCAGCTTGTTACTGACACAGCTGTAACTAGAAAACCCCAGTCCAAAGTGTTTCTGCCATGTCAAGAATAACTACAAAGCAGGAAACTTTTATGTCCAGGGTTACCTATAGGCTGAATTTAGCCCACGGTCGTGTTTTGTTTGGCTTACACAATGTTTTAAAAGTTGAGAATATTCCCATAAAAATCCAACTTTGTTTCTTTTGAAAAGCTGGAAAATCTAGTTATACCTGGCCCAGTGGCAATGAAGGACGACCGAGTATCAGCAACCCCTCTAAATGGGACATGGGATGCCGTCTCCCATCACCCTATCATTGTATACTTGGCCTGTCTCACCCATTTCATGACCTGCTGGCCCCTCTAGGCATTGGAATTTGGGTTCTCTGCTTTATATGAAGGGCCTTCCTTGTTTAATAAAGACGAGGGCTGAAGTGAGCCAGACCAAAGAGGGGAGACAATGAGGAGTCAGAAGCACTTGTATTAAATACCAGGGTGCAACACCAGAGGGTCCTGGCTGGTCCTGGGCAAACTCAGATTAGGAGCTGAGAGAGAGCTCTAGAGTTTTCCCATTTAGGTGAAAAACGTGAAGCACCAAATAATAATAGGAGAGATACTACCTGGCAAGATAAGATGTACTGGCAAAGTGACTAGAACAGGCAAGGTGAACTAAAGCAGTTCAGATGTTTGAGAAAGCTATAATAGAGATGGGTCTTGACTCCCAGGTTAACCTCTTCTAAAGAACAGAGAGATTATGAGTAGAAAAACTAGCCAGGAGGCTACTACAGCCATCAGAACTGAAAGCTAGGTTTAGGTGAATGGAGGTGGGAGAGGGAAGGAAGAGTGGATGCCAGGGAGATCCCAAGGGAGGATGGACAGGATCTGGTGCTGGCATGGAGGTAGGCAGAGAGGGCAGAAGAGTCAAAGTTGATGGCACCTTTGTGCCTGGGTGACCAGGGGAATGTCATGCCCCAAAAAGAAAAGGGAAGCCAGGAGGGAAAGGTGACTTGGGGGAAGATGAAGAATTCATTTCTAGATGACAACAGAGCTTACATTTACTGTCCTAATGGGCAGATGACACTGGGACTGGAACTCAAAAGAGGTCAGAGCTGGTAGCCTAGAGGCGATAGCTGACACCACCAGGATCGGTGCCACCAGAGGGCAGAGGGCACAGGATGGGGAACTGATGGCAATGTGATGAACCCTGGCCATAGCCACCCTTTAAAGGTACAGAGGAGGAAGAGAACCAACAAAGAAAAGGAGCAATCAGAGAGGCGGGAAGAGAGCCCAGTTAGGGTATCGCTGTAGGAGCTCAGGAGAAGAAAGCTTGAGAAGAGCCCTCTCTACTGTCAGAAAACATGTCCAGAAGTCGAGAGAGCAGGGACTGAGAAAAGGTCCCTGAAATGGACAATGAGAAGGGCGCCACACTGAGAAAGCCTATTTAGAAAGTAGAGGTGATTCTGACACTCTAGAGACATCTCACAGGGCTGGGAGGAAGAACTGAGACCATAAGCAGAGGGCACCTTAGGAAACAGGGAAGGGGGGAAGCATGTCTGTAGGTGGTAGGGAAGCCTTCAACAGAGAGGAAGAGATTGAGGATCCCTTTTAACACCTGTGGGAAGAGGAGAGCTCCCGAATCAAAAGCAGCCAGATTTCAAAGGCTGATTTCTATGGTAGCTGCTCTCTTTGCTTGGGGATGGGCTCTTGACTTCTCACTCATCATTCTGGAGATACCTCATCTCACATCATTTCCTTATTTTGGACTCATTTTTCCTATCGGCATTAAAAAAGAAAACAAAAACTTTATTAGGTGATGCCTATTCTGAAGGGCAGCAGACAAGGTCTGAGTGATTGAGTGAAAAGTAAACTGGCCCCTCCCTTAACAAATTCCTTTGAGAGCTGTCTCCCTTTGCACTCCCTCATGTAGTCTTGTCAGGGAAGCTTTATTAATAGAGTTCCCATTGTGCAAATGAAGTGGAGGCTCAGGGAGGTCAAGGCACTTAGTAGCCTTGACTAAGTGTTGGATTCCATTGCAAGTCTCCTCAAGTCCAAGTGCGATGTCCTTTCCACCACCAGTTAGGCAGGACCCAGGGAATGAACTAGACTGGAGCTCAGGGATGCTCACTATCCCAAGTAAGGACTTTACAAACTGACATCCCATGGCCATTTGGGGGTGCAATCCTTGCACATACAAAGCCACTTTTATTTCATTTTATTTTTAGATTTTATTTATTTATTTGACAGAGCGAAAGAGATCATAAGTAGGCAGAGAGGCAGGCAGAGGGAGAGGGGGAAGCAGGCTTCCTGCTGAGCAGAGAGCCCAATGCAGGGCTCGATCCCAGGACCCTGAGATTGTGACCTGAGCCGAAGGCAGAGGCTTAACCCACTGAGCCACTCAGGTGCCCACAAAGCCACTTTTAAAAACATACATTGATTGAATATAAAGAGGCAGATCATAGGGGAGGGGAGGAAAGGAAGAAGGGAACAGTGAGTGTATTTGGGAGGAAACTGACAAGAGGAGCTGATCTGCGGGATACTCGGGGCCTCTAAGCTGGGGATTTTGACCTGGGGTCTTCGGACTCCTAGGGTTGCATGCACAACCCTGATGTCATAAGCACAATTGCAGGGTCTGTGTGTGTGGGGGCGGGGAGGGGGCTGCACATAGATACTTTCTGGGGAAAGCATGCATAGCTTTCATCAAATTCTCAAAGGGGCCTTTGTCCAAGAAAGAGTTGAAAACCACTGATTCTGAAGCATCTACAGGGACACAGTGGTATAATTTATACCTGGTCCCTGTGATTTTTTTCTGAATCCTTGCTGAGAAATATATTCTAGCTAGCCTTTCATCGGGCACGGGGTGGAGAGGAGGGGTGTAGAGCCCTCCTCTTAAAGCCTCCTCTGGGGCCCTTGTGGTGGAGTGACTCCCTGAAGTCCCTGGGGTGCTTCACAGCGCAGGGCACAAGGGTGGCCACCTCGGGAAGGGTCGCGGCGCTGCTTCCAGGGGGCGGGAGGGGGAGGCTGTGGGAGCCGGAGCGGATGTCACGGCTTACCTCAGAGCCCGAATTAGAAGGCTGAAAAAATCACAGCAGGAAATAATGTGGTGCCTAAAATAGAAGCATCAACTGGGAGAGAGGCCGGGGAGTAGGTGGCATTTGAGGCTCCTGCCGAGTCCTCCCCAGCGGCTGCCTGACTAGTGCGTTGGAGGCATGTGTGGATGCAGTCAGGCCAGAAAAGGCCAGAAAAGGCCAGAAAGGCCGAGGCTGTGTTTCTGCTGAGGAAGGATGACTGCTCAGTAAACAGTCACACTCTCACACTCTGGAATGGGAAGGCGGGGCTGCCCCTTCTGGCCTGGGGCCCCAGCTTGTCTCCCTGCTGGTTCCTTCTTATCTGCCTCCTCCTTCCCTCTCCCCCACAGTCTCCTCTCCCTGACTTTGTCTTCCACTTTGCCCACTGCCTCCAGCCTCCTCCTCCACCCACTACCTTTCCCTTAACCCTCCCTTTTTTTCCTCCCTCCTCCTCCCCTGTTTTTTCCCACACCAGCCCCTGCATTTCTACCTTCTCCCCCAGGAGCCTGCCTGCTTTGCTCCTGGCCTCTGGGTTGTAAGCACCTTGCGCTCTTACCCAGAGAGCTGCCTGAAGGCCTGGTGCCTTCCTAGGCAAACCAATCAGAGGTCATTCTAGGAGCAAAAGCCTTCAAGGTCAGCCTCCCTCTGCCTGACTGCATGACCCCTCCACCACCCCTGCCCCAGGCACCATAT
>CM052885.1:18586892-18608297 GCA_028534135.1 Potos flavus
CGCAAAGACTGGCTACGAGGTTTGCCAAGCAAGGGGCCCACTGCTATAGTGTTGCCTGAGACCAACAGCCACATATAAAAATAGTACCTGGCCGGCACTTATTAACTCAGTCCTCCCAACAGCCTCCCACTAGAAAAGTAGGTATTTTTATTATCCCCATTTTCCAGATGAGGAAACTAAGACACAAAAAATGAATTACCTTGGCCATGTTCTCGGAGATAGTCAGGTAGAAGAGCCAGGATTTGGGCCCCAGGGGTCTGACTGCAGGGTCCCTTCTGCCAAATTTCACATGCTATTGCCTCTTAGCTTAGTGCCCTTCTACGCAGCTTTTCTTTCTAAAAATGACTTTGTTTTGTTAATTTTTCCCCCCGAAAATAAGTATAAGGTATTTGAGATTCTAAGCGTTATGGGTGCTTGGAGATTTCAGTTCTTAAAAAAATCAGATATTCTTATTTTTACTTCTCTGGGTGTTTTTCCCCCCAGCTGTTCCTCTCCTGAAAATAAGTGCTCTCATTTTTGCCATTTTCAAATGCTGTGCATCCTCATCACCATCTGGAATGGAACGGGCATTCACTCGTGCTCAAGTGCGCTGCCCACACGCATACGTGCGCCACCACCTCCCTCCCGCGTTCTGTCTCTGTGTGGCTCTGGGGTTAATGGCTTATGATTTGCCGAACAGAATTCTCAGGAACGTTATGTGGCCAGCATGGCTTCCCATGGGCTTTGTTCCCTGGAGACTGGGAATTATTGGAATAAGTGGTAAGAAATAGGCTAAGGTTGTGGGAAGGGGACTAAAAGAAATGTCAGAAGAAAATAATGATATAGTTAACATTTATTAATACTTACTAAATGCGGGGTGCCTGGGTGGCTCAGTCGGTTAAGCGTCTGCCTTCAGCTCAGGTTGTGATCCCAGGGTCCTGGGATCGAGCCCCGCATCGGGCTCCCTGCTCTGCAGAGAGCCTGCTTTTCCCTCTGCCACTGCCTGCCGCTCTGCCTACTTGTGCTCTCTCTAGTGCTCTCAAATAAATAAGTAAAATCTTTCAAAAAAATTGTTTAATACTTATTAAATGTAAGTCATTGTGCTAGGCATTTTATAGGCATGATCTCACTGAAGTGCCACAATTACCTGTGTTATTAGTAGTATCACCCCGTGGCATTAGTAGTATCACCACCATTTGACAGAAAACTCGAGGTTGGGGAAGGCTTAGGGCTTGAGGGGCTCGTGCACTGAACCAGGACTCTGCAGATTAAAAGGAGGTGCTAGTTTTGGCAAGCTTTTTCCTCCAAAAATATCCAGAAATATCTTTGTCATCGTGCTAATTTTACAAGTAATATGCTCACTGTGAAGAATTAAAACAACACAGAAGTGTACAAAGTAAAATATAGAAGTCCTTCCCCACAATGTGCCTCTGCATAGACTTTGACACACTTCTACGTTTTAAGAAGCCTGGTCTCACACACTGTCATGCTCTTCCGTGGACGTCTGTGTGTGTGGGTAGTCCACACTTGATTATCATTTCAAATTTCCCGTAGGGAATTGGTGGGCCAGAAGTTATGAACATTTATATTTTGGTCACTCATTGAAATATACAAGCTGTGGTTTTATTTTAAACCATGGTATGCAGTGAAAGGTGACAATGCAGTGCAAATAGGCCCTCTCATTGCCGATGGCAGTTTAATGAGTACAATCTTAGAGAAAGCAATTTGTTAACATGTATCGGGAGACTGAAAAATGTTCCCACTTTTTGCCTCAGAATGATTCTGCCTGTGGGAGTCTGTCTAACCCACACAAATAAATAAATGAAAAAGTAATATTTAGCACGATGAGAGCCAAACTTTGGGCATAACTTAAATGTCTTTCAATAAGGGAATGGTTAAATAATAAATAGGAAAAAATGACAGCTGTCTTTATTTTGTGGGAATACTATATGCTCATTAAAAATGGTAGTCATGAAGACTCTAGTAACATGGTGGTAATGCTTTGAATGTAAAGTCTAATGAAAAAAAGTTCACACAGTTACATGCACATACGATTATAATTGTGTAAAAGAAACCATAAAGAGATAGTAGCGGAATGATATCAATGGTTATATTACAGTGTTGGGATTAATGTGGTTTTCTTTTTCATTCTTTCTGTAATGTGGTTTATTTTTGTAGCAAAAATTATATTTGTTTCAAGCCTGCAAGATGGATGGAAATTGTCAAAGAACTCTGCTTCCTTTCTCCTCTCTGGATTCGAGTTTCAGTTTCTATAAGAAGCAGTTAGACTAGAAGGAGAGGACTGCTAACTCATCCCAGTTCTGATATTGTGTATTCTCTGATAGAGGCAGGTGGCTTGTTCTGTTACAGATTCGAGGCCAAAAGTCAGTCTTCACAACTGAAAATGATAGATCAGACAAGAACCTGTTTTGTAACCGTGAGCTTGGGCTATGCTTGCATATGTCAAAGTCTCCATGTTCATTGCAAGAAGAAGAATGTTGTTTAAATCTGTGTAGATGCGTCCTTAAGGCTCGGTGTTTTCATGGGGAGGTAGAGAGCCCTGGACTTCACAGTCCTGGGACTGGATGTTGAGCAGTCACTTCCTGACCCATCCCAACACTGAGGGGGTGTGTCTGAGACCAGCTCCCCTATTCCCCCTCCTAGGATCCAGGATGCCAGTGGTGTACATGGCTCTCCCAGGGCCATACTGGCTCACTCCTCTGCAGGGCAGGGCCTGAATGGAAACTGTTTCCCTTGCCTGGTAGAGAGCTCCTTTTAGACAAGAACTAGGTTTTTTATCCCTAGTATCTGAACTATAAATGAATGAATGAATGAATGAATGAGAGGGAGATAGAGTGAAGAAGGCCCATTATATAGGAGACCCAGGATTTCACTGAACCTTTGAAATAAGTGAGGCTAGCAGTCAGGGGAAGCATGTTGTGAGTTCATGGATCTGGAGTAGTGAGTGTGTATGTGTGTGTGTGCATGTGTGCATGTGTCTGTGGCGTGTTTGGAAAAGGGCAAGGCTGGAAGAATACCTCTCTGCTAGCACAGCCTTCGTCAGAGCCCCGAAAAGGGCTGAGTGGGCTCTGACTCAGCTCTGTGACTCACTCTCTGCATTGCTGTCTCCATGCTCTGGGCACATCCTCTGGGCCATTTCAGCCCAGCCTCGAGTGGAGGAGGGCGAGATTTGGGCCGGCACCTCCGGATGACTCATCCCGCTGAGCTGGAAGGAAGGGGCCAAAGCCCCACTATTCTGTACCACCATCGCCATCCCTGCCTCTCCAGGGGTTCCCATGCAGTCCGGATCTCATGCATAGGTTATGATTGTTCTGCTAAGGCCCCCACCCAGGCACTACCCACCCACCTCCCCACACCTCCCTGCTTAAACTGCCATAATTTCATCTGAAGTCAGCTTGTAAGGAGGCTCGAAGGCTCCTCCACACCACCCAACTGCCATTCTGTTCTTTACCTCTCACAGAACTTTCCAGTTTACAAGATAGTTTTACATCCCTTTTCTCAGTTTTGATTCTCTCTGAGACCTGCGAAGCCTGGCGGGGTGGCGAATATCACCACTGTGTAGTGGAAGACATGAAAAGTCAAAGAAGTGAAGGACATAGTGAAAGGATTAGTGGAGGGCATTGAGGGCTGGGCAGAGGCATGCCGAGGAAGGGGCAGAGCTGGCAAGGGAACTGCAAGGCATTTGGGTAGACAGTTGGCTGGGGAGGAGGGACGGTGCTGGCTGGTTTGTGACACAACAGGAAATACAGCCGCACGGGGGCAGAAGACAGACAAGGTGTTTTGACTTTATCCTCAGACTGGTGGGAAAGCCTTGAGGGTTTTGAAGCAAGGGCCCCTGGGTGTGGTGTGGCAGGCACTTGGAGCAGGGCAGGCCAGGGGGCTGTCTGCAGTTCAGATGAGAGCTGATGGTCTGCCTGTGGACAGCAGCTCTGGGCATGGTATCACCCGAGTCAGTTGCATATGCAGGTTCTACGTTAAAAGGCTAGATCTCTTGATAGACGGTGACTGGAGCCAGGCAGTAGATGAGGTGGCTCAGGGAAGAGGGAGGAACACTGGGGACCCCAACACTTAAGAGCTGAGCAAAGGCAGGTGCAGCCCCTGCGACAGTACTCTCAGGAGGAGCGCGTGGTGTAATGTTAGGGCACCTGCCCACCGGGGACCTCCATGCATGCAGACAAGACCCTGTGAAGGAGATTACTCCTGTCTCACAGAGGCTCACAGGTAAAATGACCCGGAGGGACCCCTGGTTCTTCCCTCTGTCGTGTTCCTTCTCCTGCCACCCAATGCTGGGCTGCACGGGTCACCACCCAGGAAGTGAGGACACAGCCTTCGCAGGCAGCCAGGAAGTGGCCTCTCAGAAGAGTTCTCAGAACAGCCAGTGGGCTGTAGCTGCAGGCTCTGGGAAGGGGCTGGATTCCCTGAGCCCCTTTAACCCTGGGGATTTCAGAGAGGGTAAGGTTTCCAGATAAAATATGGGATGCTCAGTTGAATTTGAATTTCAGATAAATAACAAATAATTTTTAGGATAAGTATATGTCAAACATTCCATGGGAGGGGCGCCTGCGTGGCTCAGTCGGTTAAGCACTGACTCTTGATTTCGGCTCAGTCGTGATCTCAGGGTCATGAGATCAAGCCCTGCGCTGGGCTCTGTGCTGGGCATGGAGTCTGCTCAAGATACTCTCTTTCCCTCTGCCCTGCCCCCTGCTGTCTCTCAAATAAATAAAATCTTTAAAAAAAATTCCATGGGATATACTTATATTTTAAAAGTATTTGATTCTTATCTGAAATTCAAGTCTAATTGGATGTCTGTCCTATTTTTTTATTTGCTAAATTTGGCAACCATTGGGGTGCCTCACTGCCACTGCATACCAGGGCCTTGGGGATTTTCCTCTGTCTGAGACCATGTTAAGAACAACCTCTCTGTCCCTCAGCCTGCCCTGGGGCTCAGGTCACCTGGGGAGACAAGCTCAGTCCCTGATAGCCTCCAGCTTCTGGCTCAGCCTAGCAGGCATCTCACCCAAGCTACTGTGGCCTTCCATATGCCAGTGGCTCCCCACCTGGATGGACGGCCTGCTGCTTCTGATTATGGAACCTAATAAATGAGGTACCAGGGCTGTCCTCTGGTCAGCAGCATCTGCCAGGGTGTCAGGCCCAAGAGGTGGCCCAGCAGGCCTGGGACTAGAGGACTGGAGGAAAAGGGACAGGTGAGCTCTGCTCTGGGTCTAGGGGATGAAGGTATTGGGGTTAGGGTTGGGGTGGAGGGTTGTGTTTCAGAGGCCTACTGATAGAAAATGGCAACACCACACCTGGCCTGGGCTTTAGCAAGTTCAGGGGCTGTCACATGTCTGACCTCATTTGACCCTTACCCTGTCCTTGTCAAGTGAGCAAGGAGGGCATTTGCAGCCGCCTTCTCCTTTATAGATGAGCAAACTGGGGCTGAGAGGTTAAGTCTGCCCAGAGAGCTGAGGCTCCCCCCAGCACAGAGCAAAGTGATCTGCGGGGCTGTTGCTCCAGGAAGGGTGGAAATTGGCCCTCTGGGTGAAGTTTGTGCATTTTCACAGTAGGGGGCAGGCCTGAGGCCATGCTTTAAAAACTAGGTGGACGAGGCCACAGCCCTACGGTGGCCATAGGCAAAAAAGGCAGGCTGGCCCCTCTCACTGAAGGAGAGAGTGCCCTTCAGGGCCCATCTTATCTGTAGCCCTTCCTGGGCCCGGAGTGGGCAGTGCCGAGGACCTCCCTGGGGCAGCAGGATGGATGCTGAGGGCTGTGAGTGAGGATGTGGGTCAGTCACAGCAGAGTGTCAGTGAATGTTGAACCAGACTTTGAAGGAGGAAGACAGTGGTGTGTGGGGCTGAAATTGCTCATGTGAGGAGTTGTATGTATTCCAGAAGTATCTTCTGAGCATCCACTATATGCCAAACACCATTCTAGATCTTGGGGATACTAAAGGATAGAATAGATGTGCACACTACTGGTGCCTCACAGAGTGTTCTCTCTTGTTCGTGCATTGACTATTTTGACCGCAGCAAATGTAATGCAAAATTTAGCTCCTTTACCAGCTTCCAGGAAAAAATCCTTTTCTATCAACCATAGGGTGAGGGGCTCATTTTAATGAAGATTTCCTGGGAGAGGGCAAGAAGCAATATGGCTCTTCTCATAGCCCCTCATTATGCAAATCCTCCCACGGCTCCCTTTGGCCCTGCAGCTGTCCAGGGGGCACACCTCCCTCTCTCCACCTCCCAACCCAAGCTCCCAGTCTGGCTAGCCTTTCCCCTGCAGTTTTGCACAGACTCCAGTCTTGGGAGGGAAGGCTTTTGTCTCATTTCTTTCTCACTGTTTGGCCTTGAAGAACATGGCCTCGATCTGCAGGGCCCCTGCTTTCTGATGTGGGGATGTTTTCTCTATCCCATTTCCATTCCACTTCTCAGAATTGCTCCAGGGTGAAATGAGCTCATATCTGAAAAGCCTTTTCCTCAGGTCTCTAGCACCGTGGGTCAGGTCAACCAGAGACACACTTGATGGCATCTTGCTCAATGTTAATTATCCAGGGGAAGACCAGGCCCTCATGTTTTATAAACTCAGGAGATGATGTCCCTATGGGAGTAAAGGTTCCCTTTTATTTTAGATTGGATGTAGTTTAGCACCTTGTTCTCACTCTTGATAAAATAAAGCAATAAACACACACTACCGTCAAAAGAACGTTGACAGCCTGTGTTTATGTGTTTGTGTTGTGTCTGTCACTAAAGCTGCAACTGCAATCTAGATTTGTAACAAAATGAGTTTTCGCTCAGTGCTGGGGAGTATGATAATTACCAAAAAGGAGGGCAGATTCCTCTACTGCGTCTTTTCAATTTTGCTTTCTCTTCCTTTTCTTTTTTTCTTTCTTTCTCCCTTGAAACAGAGATGCTGACCCCTCTGTTAACATTGACATAGGCCATCTCTGACAAGGCCAAGGCAAATAAACCGGGTTCTAGCAGTGCTGGTGCTCGCTCTGCAGAGTCCCACTGTGGAGCCCGGCAAATGCTCTCCTTCTGCTGTTGCTGGGGTTTTTAGCCTGCCGCTCTGCCCTGCCCTCCCCTCAGAGGTCCGCAGTGTGATCCAGACTGCTGAATGTGATGCCTCTGGCGAGCCACGTGTGAGTAAGGAGAGCAAGGAAAGAGAAAAGGAACGAAGAGAAAAGACAGGGAGCAATGAGAGACTAGTTGCCTTGTGAGCTCAGGGACAAGGGTGACAGACTCAGCGGTCATTTATACATTTTAATCAGAAGTTCAAGGGTGCCTTGGCTGGCTCAGTCAGAAGAGTGTGTGACTCTTGAGCTTGGGGTTGTGAGTTTGAGCCCCACTTGGGGTGTAGAGATTACTTAAAAAAAAAAAAGTTTGATCTATTGGCTGAAAGTAACAGGAACCATTCTAATTAGCTTGAACCCCCAAGGGAAAGGTGTTGGCTCACATAAGCTGACTGTGGAGCAGAGAGGGAAGGACTGGGTTCTGGGAGTGGACACCCTCAGGACTCGCCTTCCCCTCTTGGGTGTTGATTCATCCACAGCTCTCAGGGCTGTGCCAGAGAGAAGAGAGATCTTCCCACCAGCTTTAGGTAGAAAGCCCAGCAAACAGCAACCTACCATTTTTTGGTCGTCAGATTTCAAAAATGTTAAACTTCAATGATCTCAACTATTGTTGAAGAGATGGGAAAATGGGGACTTCTTAATGCTCTGATACACTGCTGGAGGGGGTATAAGGTGTCCCAGCGACTGTGGAGGGAAATGTGGCACTATGTACTATGAGTTTAAATGTGGGTACTGTTGAGCTGATAGTGCCACTTCTCAAAACTCAGATTAGTAAATCTCACACATGTGCATAAAGAAACAAATGCAAGGATATTATTTGAAATGTTATTTGTGGAACAAAATTAGGAATAGCTTAAATGTCTGTCTTTAAACCATGGTATATTTTATACTCTGAAAATATGGAAACTGTTAAAAAAGAATGAAATCTGTACTGACATAAACCCATAAGACATCTTGGTAAATGAGAAAAGTAGTTTGCAGAATGATGCATACAATGTGGTATCACTCAAGCATAAACAAAAATGCAAACAAAACCTTGAGATAATAATAGATATGTCTACTTGTATGTTTTTCACATATATTTCACACTGTATCCAAATGCTTACAAAAAAGTGATGAGGGACTAAGATTAGGGGTGGGAGTTGAAAGAGACTGTCAGGTTTGGCGTTTTTCAATGATAACATTTGTGTATAATTTATTTAGAATTAAAAGTGAAGAGGAAAAAAATGATGGAAGCATTCTGATTGGTTCAACTTGGGCCATGTGACTATTCCTAGGCCAATCAGTGGCCAAGGGTTCTAGGACTGGCCCCACCTGGATGATGCCTTCACCTCTGGAACCATACTCATGTTTGGCAGCTCCTTCCATAATTACAGATTATTTTGGGGAAGGAGCCATCCCTTCAAAGAAGGGAGGTGCTGTTCTGGGCAGACAAATTGTAGATCTCCATAGTGAAAGCATTTGGGCCAGCATCATTTGTATGGGTCTACATATGTGTCATCGAAGGCTGAAATACTTTGTTCAATATATTTCTATTACAGTACGGGAGAAGAATTTGTACTGCTCACCGCTGTTATCTCCAGAACCCGTGAAAGTTCAGGGTATATAGTAGTTGCTTGACTTAGCAGATATTAGTTGAAGGAAGATAGCACTATATCATCTATGATTATTTTAATAGTAATGTACAAATGGACCAGCTGACAGAGGCAGCTCCCCCCAGAGGCTCTCAGTAGGAGCAGAGGGAAAAAGGAAGAGGAAGTCAAATTGCCAGCTCAGGATTCCTTCCAAGGCCAGGGAGTCACCAGGACATACACCTGGGACAGTTTGGGACAGTTTGGGACAGGACCTGGTGGAGGCATGGAGTTGGGCAGGGGGAGTGTCTGCGGCCCAGGCACTCTAACTTCTCATGACTAAGTGGTGCTTCCTTTCCTGGCTACTCGCTTTGCAGATGCTCCCTTAGCCTGTGTTATAGCCTCACCAGCTGTGGAAGATGGGGCCACAGTGAAAGAGAAGGTGGCAAAATGGGCCAGGTTACCCAGGGTGGATGACCCTTGGGGGAGTCACTTAAGTCATCTGAATTCTTTCCTTATCTGCAGACTGAGAATGATATCTTGAATCTCTGCCTTAGCCGGCGGTGAACATGTCCCTCCAATTATCCATTGGTAAACATAGAGGCATCAGCTGAAACCCCGAGAGGGCTAATTTTTCTGAGGGAGCCCACCATGGAGAACGAAGTCGGAGTCCCAAGGATTGAGCCATGGGGGTGCCTCCAGCAGGGAAGGAAAGGCTTGTAAAGGGCACAGTGAAGGAAGAATAGGTAGTTTCAGGGGAAGAACAACCAGGAGCTTAAGATCAGGAAAGCTAATGATGCAGAGGGTTGCAGGAAGTGGGGCACCAGTAGTGTTAACACTGGTGCTGTGGGAAGGAGGCCTATGGGACTCTGGCAAGAGTATGGTTCCAGAAAACTGGCGAGGCTGAAAGCCAGCCTGCAGAGGGGAAAGAAGAAAATAGCTTCTAGTTCTCTTCTCCCCACTTCCCAAGAAGACTGGATAGTCCTTCACCCTCTCCCATCCTCCTCTTGCATGCTGGCCTCTGCCTGGGGAAAGAGCTGGTCTGCCCCAGATCTGCAGGCATGCAAGGCTCAGCCCCAAGCCTCAGGGCTGACCCAGCCTTTGTCACCCCCTCTGCAAGGGGACTGGATCCTGCTGGGTCCTGCACTCACCCCACCCCCTATTCCCAATGGGCTGCGATCCTGCCTGGAAGGGGCTGACCAGCTGGAACCTTTCTTCTCAGGCCTGGCCTCCCAGTGGCAGATGAGCTTCCTTTAGCCAGGTCCAGAGTGTGTCTGCTCCAGGACTTCTGTGTCTTGAGCCATGTGGTTTTCCTCTTTGGGTCCCCCCAAGCCCTGTGCCTCCTCTATTGCAGAGTTCCCAGAGCGCCCCACCTGAGCACTTTTCCTGAGTGGAGAAATAGGATGGTCTTACAGAGAAAACATAGAAGTATTCTACAAACATCTACATAAATCTATAATTTATAAGTGGTACAATATAATATACATATGTCTATATGTTTTATATTCGGGGGTTGAGACTTTACTGTAGAGATACAATTTTGTATGCCGTCCCTTTTTTTCCACATAGCACCAAATCAGAAGCATTTTTCCAGGTCATAGAAAAATGTGTGAAGGCATTTTAATTAAGGCCAGGAGAGATCAGCATGGAAATCAGTGTATATTTGTAAGGAAAAGGAGGAGGTGTGAGTGGAGAGAGGCTCAAAGATGCAGGGTGACAGGTCAGCCAGGAGCCCAGGCTGGGACCAGGGCCAGGAGGGAGGGCACCGGGGCAGGTAGGGCTGGAGGAGTCCTGGATGGGGAGGCAGACTGCCCCTGATCTCACTCTCACTCCTGTACTAGCTCCAGTGACCCCCAGAGACCAGGCAGTGAGTCCACATTCTTCAGGTTCAGTGGATTTTCTGGTTGGAGAAACATGAGGATTTCACTTGTTGCCACTAGACAGATCTAGTTGCTGAACCTTTGAACCTTGAGCGGAGTTTGGCTTGGCTGTCTTCCATAAGAAACCAAGGGGTACCGGAGGTGTGCATGACTGATGGAGACTAGAAACTCGAGCCAGACAATTCACGAACTGAACAAATTCCAGGACACATTTTCCCCATCTTTCCTTCACTCCCTAGTGCTCCGTCCCCTCACCAGCCCTGTCATCACTGGCCACCTTGACTCCCACAGCTGAGATTCTGTGCCAACAAACACCACCCTTTGCTATGGTCATTACCCAGCATTTGATGAGTGTCATTCATTCAGTCAACAAATATTTATTGAGCATCTACTGTGTGCCAGATATTATGCTATGCTGATGTTACAAGACATATCCTTGTCCTTCAGAGACTTCCATCTAACCAGCAACTATCTCAGGGGGGACCACAGAGATCACCGGAACTTTTGTCTGGGTAATAGACCCCAGTGAACTGGGGTTCTTTTGTGTCTATGTCTCTGTGAACTGAAGACAGCTTTGTGTACCTCTCCAGAAAGACACAACATGCACAGAAGTTTGCATACACTTGAAGGTGGCACGAATTCCTTGGAAGCCCATTTATGATTTGAGCATCTGTGCTCCCCAAGTCGCAAATGCTTTATCTAATTTAACCCTCTCATTCCGTAGATCAGGAAACTCAGACCTAGAGAGAGCAATTACTTGTCCAGGGTCACACAGTGGGTTAGGGACTGAGTCAGCTCTTGCTGCCAGGACCACAGGCTCTGCCGGCGCTGCTCCACCGGCACTCCGCTGCCTTCCCTGCTGGCTGGGAAAACCCTGCTGGAGAGGGGTCCTGGGCCACTTCCCTTTTCAGCTGTCAAGTCTGGGGCTGCCCAGTCTATAGGCCTCCTTCTCCACCACCCCCCTGCCCCCTCAGGGATGTAGGCCAGTGGTCAGGAGTTCCCTGAACAGTTGCTCTGGCCCTGACCACCCGACTGGTTCCTCCCAGACGTCAGGGGAAATGTTCTGCGGAGAACAGGATGTGTTTTCCTGCAAAATCATTTGTCTCACAAGATGATTTGCATACTGGTAGGGACACAAATGTCATTCCCTGCCCATTTCCTCCCCAGAGAGAAGTGTTCCCATCACAGCTTTCCCCTCCAAGGACAAGCCCAGCCCCAGCCCCAGGGGACAACTTCCTGATGGGAGGGAATCAGACATTAGTGAGGGCTCCCAGAGATAAGGAGCCTCTTGTCTTGCCTTCTCCCTCGCACATCGTGGCTCCAGCTTTGGCAATGGCCTGCTCCAGGGCCCTGGGTATCTACCTTGCTCTTATAACACTTTCTTGGAGATAAATTACTGAAAATTCAGCTGTGAGAAGGGAGGCTTGAGGGGATATGTGAAATATATAGTAACAAATACTTAGTGCTTATTACATGCCAGACATTGCTCTAAGCAACTTAGTGTAAATTCATGGGATCCTCACAGTAACCCAGCGAGCTTGGTTCTATTATTTTTTCCATTGTCCACATGAGAAACCAAGGTTCAGAGAGGTCAAGTAACTTGCCCAAGGTCCAAGCCAGTAAGCAACACAGACAGAATTTAAACACAGCCAATCTGCCTCCTAAGTTGGGACTTTAAGTACTGTGTTTTAAGAGCGAGAATTAGAAGGTTAGAGGTCTGTTCTAACCCTTGAAGGCTGTGCTGTAGTCTAGAAACATTGGCATGGAGTTCGAATTCCCTTACAATGTGGTCTCAGCCCCACGGCTCTCCCTCCCTGCTTTCTACCACCATGATCCACTGCCTAAACAGTCCGTGAACATG
The DNA here is from genome assembly GCA_028534135.1 of Potos flavus. Taxonomy (NCBI): domain Eukaryota; kingdom Metazoa; phylum Chordata; class Mammalia; order Carnivora; family Procyonidae; genus Potos; species Potos flavus. Next base: position 18,599,271 of record CM052885.1, read on the forward strand.
GCCCAGCTCTCCACACATACTGTTTTCTCTACCCAGACAGCACTTCCCCATTTCTCTATCCGAAATGTCTCTTTTTCTACGGAGAACCTCTGAAAAATCCTTCCCACATCTGTAGACTGAGTCAGGTGAACCTGTCTCTCTTTTTTTTTAAGTGTGGCTCTCATCAATTTACCTTCTGATTATTTACTAATAAGTCTCTTTTGCACCTAGATTTCACTCCTAAGGGCTGGATGTCTGTCTTATTCATTTCAGAATCTTCACCACTAAACCCAGTGCACCTGATATGTGGTAAATACTCAGCAGACGTCTGTTTTATACAGTGAACAAAGTATGTTACAAGATAATATGCATAGTATGCTAAATATTGTATTATGTTTACTCCAGATCAATCCCAAATGTTAATGATTTTCACAGAATTTGGGGGTTACTGGTGATTTTTATTTCTTTGCATGTCTGCATTTTCCAGAATTTCCATAATGATCATGTATTACATAATGAGCATGTATTACATGCTGCTGTGAACATTGGTGTACGAGTTTTTGTGTGGACACGTGTTTTTTTTTTTCATTTCTCTTGGGCATATACCTAGGAGTGGAATTGCTGCATCATATGCTAACTGTATGCTTAACTGTTTGAGGAATAATAATGTAATTATTATTTCTTTTTTTTTTTTTTTAGATTTATTTACTTACTTGAAAGACACAGAAAGAGAGAGAGGGCGGGAGTGAGGTGGGGTGGAAAGAAGCAGAAGGAGAGGGAGAGAGGAAGTCAAACAGACTCCGTGCTGAGTGAGAACCCCACGCAGGGCTCGATCTCGATCCCATGACCCATGAGATCGTGACCTGAGCCAAAACCAAGAGTCCAACACTTAACCAATTATACCACCCAGGTGCCCCTATAATTATTATTTCTGAACCTTATGAGAATAAGTTGCAGATGTGCCCCTTTATCCCTAAACACTTCAGAGAAAACAAACCAAGGACTTTTTCCCCCATTTTTTTCATAAATTTCAATGATCAAATTTAGGAAATATAGCACCAATATAACATTACTGTCTATGATATAGTCCCTATTTACAGTTTTCCAATGATGTCCTTTCCAGCAGTTTTCCCCCGATCTGGATGCAGTCCAAGGTCACCCACTACATTTCGTGGTCATTCTCTTTAGTCTCCTTTAGTTCCGAACAGTCCCTCGGCCCTGTTATCTTTCTGTTTCCCTGTAAAGAGCCCTCAGTTTAGTTGTATCTGATGTTTGGGTGGATGAGTTTCCACTGTTTGGTAGGCACTGAGGTCAATTCTTGTAGCTGCAGAAGGGAGGAGACGTGGCTGGGCACACATCTGCCCCTTCCAGTCAGACCCAGATGCAGGGAGGGGGAACCCTGTGGAAAATTCCTCCCCTGGAGGATCTGCTGGGAAGTGCCATGGGAAAGAAAAGAGGCTTTGTGGGGGTTTCTTCCTCAGCCTTCCCTGGAGCAGCTGAGAGAGTGAGGGATGTGTCTCTCGACCATGTGCTTCCTCATGGCTTCACCGAGGGCTCCTGAGGGCTGACCAGCCCGAGCCCAGCCTGGGAAAGACTGCAGTGAGGAACACCGGCATGTCCGGGAAAGGGCAGAGGGGGGAGACCAGCAGGCTCAGTGCTAGGAAGGACCTGCCCCTTCTGGGAAGGACCCTGATGCAAGTACCCACCCCCTTCTCTGCCCCCTCAGCCTCGCCCTGCACTCCTGCTTCCGGCAGCCCCAGCTTAATTCTTTGGAAGTCTCTGGGGGAGGAGATTGTGGCCTGATTCTAATCAGAGCACGAGATAGAGATTGGGAGCTGGAAGGCAGTTTGCTTCACTTGGCTCTGAGCCTACTTGCTCCACAAGGACTCCCAGGCGAAGGCCCCACCAACCTTTGCAAGAGGCCTTTTTGGAGCTCTGTCAACGTTAGTGAGAAGAGCACAATCTTCAGTCCTGCCCCACAGCTGCCAAGCAAAATTCTACCTGAGGCAGCCCTGGCTCTTTCATTTGTTCTTAGTTCATTCATTCACTCACTCATTCATTCATTTTGCGGTTGAAGATCCCTGTTCCTCATCCTTCCCTCTCCCTCTTGGGAAAGAGGCTTGGTGGGGCTTTCGGGTGGTGGGCCTGCACCCAGCCTGCTTCTGTTGAGAACATCTGTCGTTCCTCGGCCCCACCTATGGCCTTGCGTTCAGGCCACCCCAGGGCTGAACTAACCCCAGCTCAGCTTACAATGTGGGTGACAGACTAGGGGAAAGGCAGAGCCTTAGGGAGCCAGGAAGAAAGGAGTAAAACAGGGAGAGGAGGAAGGAAACCCATACCTTGAGCAGGTAGTGTGTCAGGAGACCTGTAGGAATGTCATTGTCATCTGAGTTGACACTCAGCCTGCAGACATGCTCTGTTCTGTCCTCATAGGCTTTTGAAAATTGGAAAAGATCACATGAAAATCCAGATTTCTGATTTTTCTGACAAATAATAAGATCTTACCCCGAGCCTGTGTTCCACGTGGCAGCCGTGGCTGAGTCAGGAGAGCTTTTTGTGGAAGTTCTCATCACTAGTTCCATTACCTGCCTGTTTCCCAAGAGCACCTGTGATCTCATTCAGGCCTCCTCACCCCCTTGTGAAGAACATTAACCTCATTTTGTACATGAAAAAAGCCAGGGGAGAGGTTGATAGCCTGTGGCCCAAGGTCATAGCCAGGGAGAGACAGAAAGAACTGGGCGTCTCACCCGGTTTTTTCCTGATCAGAGAGCTGGTACTCCCAGCAGTTGGGTGGGCTGCAGGTGTAGATGGCAAATGAAAGTCTTCTGGCCACCCAGCTCTGGGGCCTCCTAGGCCCCTGCAGAGTCCTGAGCCTGGCTAAATAGCTCTCGGCCGAGGCTCTGGAGAGGCAAAGCTTTACCAAAGCGTGGAGTGGGAAGTGGTTGATCAATGGTCCCACAGAAAACACAGACAGGGGAGAGGCCCCAGGCACCTTGGCATGGGGGCACTGACCTCTCTTTGGTCAGTCTGAGTGGTTGCCCTTCCTGCCTTCTCTCTCTTCTCTGGAAGCAGACTCCCTTTGGCAGCATTTTGCTGCATTTGGCCTTTCGGCCACACATGGTGTGTCCTGATGGCTCAACAGTGCCAGAACCACTGGGGTCTGTAAATCACAGCCCCGTCCTGTCCAGTCAGCCTTCCTCGAGCAAAGCACTCTTTCTGGTCCATTGTACATTCTCCTCCTGGAAAGGCTGGCTGACTCTTTTCTTGGATAGGCTTGGCCAGTACTCCCTAGCAGTTTCTAGGAATGAATGGAGGGGCAGCACCTCAGGGTCACAGGGTGTTAGAGGAGGCAGGTAACTGCTAATAAGAAGAGTTCCGCTTTTTATAAACTCTACAGTTTATAAAAAAAACCCTTTCACGTCCATGCATATTATTTCATTCTCATAATTTTATGAGCCAGACAGAGCAGAATTGGCAAATATGATCATCTAAGGAGAGGACACAGAATATTGAGTTACCTTCTCAATCCTGCTACTTATCTTGGGCAAGTTCCTTCATCTTTTTTTAGCTTTTATTTCCTCAATGCTTAAAAAAGATAATGATCTCTCCCAGGCAAGGCTATGCTGCTTTATAACTCTAGGGAGTGCTATTCACATTGAGTACCAAGCAGTGGGTCCCCTTGCTCCTAAGTGATGGGTCCCCTTGCAGTTGTTCCCAGCGTGGAACCCCTCATATGCATGTTGTGAAGATTATGGGACATGATTTATGTACTAGCAGCACAGGGCCTGGGAGATAGTAGGTGATTAACAAATGCTTGTCAAATGAATGAACTGCTCACTCAGTCATGATGGCTTTTGAGAGATGCTCACAGGAAGAAGGAAGTAGTCCTGGCTCCCTGTGGCTGGTGTTGCATTTCCTGCCCATTTTTCTGTGACTCTTGCCAAGTTGCCCTTTGTCCCAGGCCTGTGGGCTCCCAGCCGGCTGGAGGCACAGACTTATCTATGGGGCCTGGAGAGCTGGGCCCGGGCCGGGTAATGACCAGCCTTCCGCTCACTTGAAGTTTCCGTTGGGGGGCTGGAAGCCACAGCATCCAGATGGCTAATTGCTTTGTGCCTGTTTCTGCAAATCACAGTGATTCACTGTCCCTGCTGAAAACATGCTCTCTTTTCAAAGATTTAATGGTTTCCAAAATTAATTTAGCCTCATCTGTTATCCCCCTGCCCTTCTGCACTGTCCCCTCCTCCCAACACCATCCTCCACCCCAGGAAGGAGCTTTCTGCTCCAGAAAGCTGACTTTTACTCTGTAGGGTATGGTAGGAAGGGTTGGGGAGCGCAGAACACTTTCCAGGGTCACCTGAGCAAATGCTGAGTCTGTAGCTTTTGGGTAGAAGCCCAGGAGGGAAGGGCTGGTGTGAGAGGGCACTTCTCTCACCATCCTACGTGCTTTTTGGCCACCCAGCCCAGGTGTGACTGACACGCCAGGATCAGGAACTCCAGGAAGCTCCCATTTGCACTGCTTTGCTTATAAAGCTTCCAGACAGCATCTGTTTTCTACATGTGAGAGACATTGTTTATTTTAGATAGCTCGTTATGGGTCTGTGAAACCTTGAGGCCAGAGCCTTGGCTAAGAGACCAGAAGTTTAGGGAATTCACCTCCATCTGATTCTGACTTGTTTCTTAACCATCTTTGGGCCTGTGTTCTTCTCCAGTAAAATAAAGGTAATATAACTCCTATCTCTGCCCACTATTTATTTATTTTTTAATTTATTATTATTATTTTTTAGATTTATTTATTTTGGGGGGGAGAGGGAGAGGAGAGACAGGATCTCAAATAGGCTCCCACTGAGCGTAGAGCCTGATGCAGGGCTGGATCCCACAACCATGAGATCATGACCTGAGCCGAAATCAATAGTCAGATGCTTAACTGACTGAGCCACCCACTGAACCCCACTATTCATTTATTTAATAAACATTGAGCCTTTCAATATTTTAGGCATGTGCTAGGGATTGAGGGTACAGTGGTTTAAAAACACCACAATCCTAGCCCTTCAGGAACTCTACTCACAAGCTAGAGTGGAGAAAAGAAGGCCCAAGGCCAGTAGGTGAACACGAGCTGTGTTAGGGAATGTCAGGCATCTGAGGAAGCACCCAGGCTGGTGGAGCCAGAAAGGCTCCCTGGAGGAGGTGATGCCTGAGCCATTATAAGCAGAATCCTAAATGATTAGAAAGAATTATCTTGAAGAAGAAAGAGGAGGAGAAGGAAAAGGAAAGGAAAAGATGAGTTGTATTCTAGGTAGAGGAAATAACATATGCAAAAGTCCCAAGGCAAGGAAAAACATGATCCATACTAAGGATCAATAAACCAGTTTGGTGTGACCAGCTGTGAGAGTAGGAGTGTGGAGAAGGTGGCTGGTGACAAAGGTGGAGCCAAAGCAGCAAGACCTTTTAGCACCTTATGGAACCATTGCTGGGTTTTAAGCATGGTCCAATGCATGTTTTAGAGCAATCACTCTGGCTTCAGTATGGAGAATTGATTGGATGAGGTAAGACAGAAGTAGGAAGGTCAGGTATCCAACGGCTAAATCTAAAAAGTATTCCGAGACTCTGGGTGAGATACTGGTAGCCATTTCTTATGAAACAAATGAACAAAATATCTTTATAGATTTGTAAAATTCTCTCTGTAACTTTTCAATTTTGCTTTATCTATTTCAAGGCTGTATTAAATACATTTAGATTCCCAGTTAGTATATCTTTTTGGTGAATTGTTCCTTTTATCAGTATGAAATGTCCCACTTTGACCCTTACTATACTTTTTATCTTAAATTCTATTTTATTTTGCCCATCAATAAAGGATTAGTTGAATTGTTTTGTGGTATATCTACACACGGAGTACTATGCAGTTGTGAAAAAGAATGAGGGACATCTCCATATGCTTCTATAGAGTGATTTCTAACTTATATTGTTAAGATGAAACAGTAGAGTGGAGGAAACATATATTGTATGCTACTGTTTATCTAAAAAAATTACTTGTCTGTGTATGTGTTGTCTATATATTAAAAAGCAGAATAAACCATAACATAAAAAAAATAAATTAAAAAATAAAATGGTTCTCTCTGGGAGAGAGACTGAGTGCAGGGGTCATTGATAGAAGATAGACTTCTTTGGGTTTTTTGCTCTTTTGTTTGTTTTGTTTTTTAAAGTGTTTATTTTATTTTATTTTATTTTTAAGTAATCTCTATACCCAATGTGGGACTTGAACTCACAACTTGATGATGAAGAGTTGCATGCTCTACTGACTGAGCCAGCCAGGCACACGAAGCTAGACTTCTTTGAATAGATGATGTTATGGACTTGACTTTGGGGTCATGTACATATTTACATAATTATAAAACAATTAAATTAAAAGAGAAGAAAGCAATCTTTAAAAAAGGATACCATATATCCTTTTTAAATACATGATACCATGTATCAAATTGGTGGCAAAACTCAGGGAATTGTTTCAAGAGACTTTAAAACACAAGAATTTAAGGATGTGACTATAGACTATAGATTTGGTAATCATTGTTAGTAATATTATTAATCTTATTCTGGAACTACTGTATGTAGGTAAGATGAAGCAAATAAACAATTATGTTAACATCATTAGCATCCAAGATTTCCAGGTAAGAGAAAAGATAGACACCAATATAAAAGTAAAATAAATTAAGCAAAAATTCAAAATTTGAATTGGAAATAAAAGTGTGGACTTATAATTAGTTTATTTATTTACTTATTTTTTAAAAGATTTTATTTTTTAAGTTATCTCTACACCCAATGTGGGGCTCGAACTCAAAAAATCCCATGCTCAAGAGTCACATGCTCTACCAACTGAGCCAGCCAGGCATCTCTGGACTTAACAATCAATTTAAAATAATCTCCCAGTGGGGTCAACTGAGCAGTCCTTTCAAACAATAACCAACCCAGTAATAGTCAGCACCTCTAACTCCCAGACTGTGATTTCTAAATACCACATTTTACTAAGACCAGGGCTCCTTGGGGGGAAATGACTGATTATAGGATAGGATAATGTACAGTGTAGAAAAAACAAACCAGATAGAAGGAAGCTGTCGAGTACTATTAGGGTCTTGTTGAAAGAACTGCAGCATCAACTTGAAGACACTCCCACTGGCCAAAGATGGGATAGTTTAAGTGTCAATAACAATGATAACTTCACTGATTAAAACACAGACAATATCTTAAAGCCTGAGTTAATATTATTATTATTATTTTTTAAAGATTTTATTTATTTGACAGAGAGAGACACAGCCAGAGAGGGAATACAAGCAGGGGGAGTGGGAGAGGGAGAAGCAGGCTTCCCGCTGAGCAGGAAGCCGGATGTGGGGCTCGATCCCAGGATGCTGGGATCATGACCTGAGCCGAAGACAGACACTTAATGACTGAGCCACCCAGGCGCCCCCTGAGTTAATATTATTATCAAAAAAATAGTCAACTTTGGAGGATGCTAGGAAAATAGCTCATAATTCTGAAAACTGGAAAAAAGAAAAAGATTAAGCATTTAACCTCCCTCCTATATGAACTGTATCTCAGGGTAACCAAAAAGGCTGATGAAGTATTCCAGCTGATAAATAAAAAAAGGAGTAACGGATTTTGAATATCATTTTGTAAAGTACTAATGATAGATTTAGCAATGGCCATTATTAATGGCCAATAAAATCACAGAGAAAGACATCCAGATATAATGTGAGTCCTGATGGAAGCATACAACACAATCTAGTAAGTATTCTTGCCAAGAGCTGAACCTGAATCAAATAAAAATGCCACATATTTACCAATTCACTGGACATACAGGATACAAAGAAAGATGTAAACAACACTACTGTAAAACAAAAATTCATCTAAGTTTGAAGATCCAGTTAGCTTTATTAAGTGATTCATGAGTTGGGCAGCATCCCATTTAGCAAATAGAGAACTTCCAGGAGTTGTATAAAATGGAAGGTTTTTATAGGAAGGAGCATGGGGCAAGCAGTTATTAGCCAAAGAAAAGAAAGGCTTGTTTCAGGCAATATCACCTTCCTTTAGAGGGAAGGGCTGGGGGTCTTATCTTGCAGATTACCTCTTCTTCCTTTGGAGGATGGAAGGGCCCATGTGACAGATTACTGTGTTGGTGCGGACCAGAAAAATTCCAGATTGATTGGTGTAAAATTCCACTGCTGGAGGCTGCTTGGGTGGCTCAGTCGGTTAAGTGTCTGCCTTCAGTTCAGGTTAAGGTTCCAGGGTTCTGGGATAGAGCACTGCTCCTCGAGGGGTCTGCCTCTGCCTCTCCCTTCTGCCTCTCCCCTCTGCCCGTGCTTTCACTTGCTCTCTCTCTCAAATAAATAAACAAAATCTTAAAAAATAAAAAATTCCACTGCTGGAGAGGTTGAAACTGCAATTAAGTCTTTTTTTTTAATATTTTGTTTATTTATCTGATAGAGAGAGAGAGAGAGAGATCATAAGTAGGCAGAGAGGCAGGCAGAGAGAGAAGAGGAAGCAGGCTCCCCGCCTAGCAGAGAGCCCGATGCAGGGCTTGATCCCAGGACCCTGAGATCAGGGCCTGAGTCGAAGGCAGAGGCTTTAACCCACTTAGCCAGCCACCCAGGCGCCCCTGCAGTTAAGTCTTGGTTTGCTGTCCTGGGGGCGAGTTACTCCACTTTGGACCTATGGTTTTCTTTTAACACTACAAGAGTCAATCAGCAAAATCCAGACCATGGGAAATTCTATTAAAAAATTGACACAATTTCATATATACATATAATATAAAAAATCTATTTTAAGATATATATTTAATAATATATAATTATAGTATTTAATATGTACAAAGTATATAAATATATATAAAGAATAAAAAGGGAGGGACCCTGCAAATTAAATGAGACCTAAAAGGTATATCAAGTAAATGCAATTTGATATTAAAAAAATAATGTTAAGGGGTACCTGGGTGGCTCAGTGGGTTAAAGCCTCTGCCTTCAGTTCAGGTCATGATCTCAGGGTCCTGGGATCGAGCCCCAC
>CM052885.1:18614541-18639065 GCA_028534135.1 Potos flavus
AGTACATTGTAGAAAAATTGGAGCAGCACATTAAATCAAGCATTCATGGAGCTGTGTGGGTGGTTCAGTAGGTTAAGCATCTGACTTTGGCTCAGGTCATGATCTTGGGATCTTGGGATGGAGCCCGGCATTGGGCTGCCCACTCGGTGGGGAGTCTGCTTGTTCTTCTGCCCCTTTCCCTCCTCATGTTCTCGCTCTCTCTCTCAAATAAATAAATAAAATCCTTTAAAAGAAGTAAAGCAAGCATTCATGATCCTACCACCCAAAAATAATCAGTGTGAACATTTTGGTGCATGATACAATTAGGTACTTAAAAAAAAAAAGAACCACCCAGGGCGCCTGGGTGGCTCAGTGGGTTAAGCCTCTGCCTTTGGCTTGGGTCATGGTCTCAGGGTCCTGGGATCAAGCTCCGCATTGGGCTCTCTGCTCGGCAGTGAGCCTGCTTCCCCTCTCTCTCTGCCTGCCTCTCTGCCTACTTGTGATCTCTCTCTGTCAAATAAATAAATAAAATCTTAAAAAAAAAAGAAACTTTATTTTAGAATACTTTTAGATTTATAGAAAAATTGCCATGATGGCATAGAATTCTCATATACTCCACACCCACTTTCTTCTATTACTATCATCTTGCATTAGTATGATACATTTGTCACAATAAGTGAACCAATATTAATACCTCATTATTAACGAAGTACAAACTTTATTTAGATATTTTTAGCTTTTCCCTAATGTCCTTTTTCTGTTGCAGGATCACATCCAGGATACTACATTATTTAGTTGTCATGTCTCCTTAGGCTCCTCAGGACTATGACAGTTTCTCAGAATTTCCTTGTTATTGATGGCTTTAACAGTTTGGTGGAGTATTGGTCATTTTGTAGGATGCACCTTAACTGGGATTTGTCTGATGCTTTTCTCATAATTAGACTAGGGTTATGGATTTTTTTGGGAGGAAGACCACTGAGGTGAAGTGCCATTCTTGTCACATCATATCAAGGGTACATACTTATCAACATGACTTATTACTATTGATGTTGACCTTGATCACCTGGCTAAGCTAGTATTTAACAGGTGTTCACTGTAGAGTTACTTCCTCCCTCACTCCTTTCCAAATTGTCCTCTTTTTAAGGAAGTCACTATGGGCAGCCCACAATTAAGGGGTGGGGAGTTATGCTATGTAACAACAGAAATTATTTGGAATTCTTCTGCATATGAGATGTTATCTATTCTTCCACATTTACTTACTTATTCATATCAGTATGGACTCATGGATATTTATTTTATACTTTGGATTATAATACAATACTACTTTATTTTCTTTCTCAAATTATTCCAGCTTTGGCCATTGGGAGCTCTTTCAACTGTGTCCCTTTGTGTCTCTCTCCACCTCCCCCATCATTGTGGACTTTTGGGGGTATTTCCTTACCTCCTATCACTATTAGATGCTCCTGGATCATCCTGCATATTTCTTGCCCCAGTTCTAGAATCAACCATTTCTCCAAGGTGACCTAGTCCTTTTATTGGAGAGTGGTATTATAAACCACGGCCTGGTGCTAGATATATTTATTTCTATGGGGATGTCATTCCCCCTAGGTCTTCTCGGCTGACATAGCAAGGAAATAGATGTATGTACACATATCTATAAATATTTCCATATGTAACTATTTCTATATTAAGTTAAGCATGGGTTCCCACTGATGTCTTCAACTCTAATTCATTAACTGGATCATTTTAGCCTTCTCCCCATGTTTATCTATAAATATAAACTCCAAAAATAAGAAATCTGGCTCCCACTATCTGTCAGCCATTTACTCACTCAATTCCGTATACCTGTATTGTCAACCACCCATTTTTTAAAGTAGGAATTCATTTTAATTGTTCCCAAACTACTTACTTCAAGTGCCTAAAACTCCATAAAGCACTTTATGTCACTCTGTTCTTATAGTCCCCGATCTGTTCCCAGGCTTCAATTTGCCAAACTAAAATGCCGGTTCTCACATTGATATCCTCTCCAGGCTTTGAGTCATCATGGTTGTTTTTGTCTGGCTTCTCTCCAGTTGAAATGTCCTTCTGGAGGTCCACTGACAAAAAAGTGTATTCATCTCAGGTACTCCCTGAGTGACAAACTCTTATTCTACCAAAATCTGTGCCCTAAATGGTTGAGTAGACAGTGTAAAAGGCAGGGCTTGTCTTTGCTGGAAGAGAGCGGGTATGTTCTCCACATTTTTCCTCACTCTAGACAAAGGTCTCAGAAGCCACTTTGGCTGCAATGAGAGATGGAAGTATCCTTTTAATGGTGTGTTCCCACACACCACATTGCCCAAGGAAACACCGCTATAAATAGTACTTGGCTCCTCAGCAGTCCACCACAGGCTAGTTAATCCAGATGTGATGGGTTGGTGGGATGAGGAGAAAGCAGAAAAGGAGATAAAGCAAGGAGAAGGGAAGAAGAAGGATGATAGGGAAAGGGTGGTGATAATGTTTATAATTGATGATCTTCATAATTACTCGCATGTGCAAAGAACTTCCACATACATGGTCTCATTTATCCATTAATTATAACTCAAAAAAGTATACATTCACTTAAACTATCTTATACATTAAATTGGCTTTTGTGGGTTCTAGATTCAGGGATAGGTACAAGACTGGAGCTGGGCCAATAAGAGTTGGCTCTGGGATTATTACTAGAAGTATTGAAAAAGAAGCATATTCTCTTTTTATTGGGATTGTAAAATAAGTGTGGGTGAATGTTGAGTGTATCTAGTAATTTGTATATATGCATAGAGGAAGCTCTGGAGGAGTATTCTAAAATGTGAATGTCGATTAATTTTTGGTGGCGAGATTACTGGTGGTTTTTATGGCTTTTACCATTTACATATTATTTATATTTTCTATAAAGTAGTGTCTTATATTTATATTAACATGGATTTTTCTGTTATAAATTACTGTTTTTAATTATTTATAATATATTTATGTTATAAAATAATGTAAATATATGTGATATAGTAATATATTTATCATCTTTACAATATATTATCATATAAATAATAGATTAATGTAATTTTTACACTAATGTAAGACAGAAGTGCTTTATCCCCAAAATGCCCATTTATTCCTTTCTTTGGTTACTGCCTTAAACCCAGTTTCCTATGCCTGGCAGGACATGCATCCTTAATCCCACAATGATCTAGTTTCCTAGAACAACTTTTTCAAAATAGAGTATTTTACCTTATCAAACTAAAGTATTGAGGAAAAAGAAAAATTTTAAAGTAGAACATTTAGCAACTCAAAAGTTCTACTGGTTTTGTCCATATGCCACCAGACCTTGGGGCTACTAACAGAACCAAGTTGAAAGGTGGGGAGGCTCTGCTCACAGAGGGGCTCTCACTCTGCCTTGGGTGGGCTGTGGCAGGGGTCTGGGGGTGGATATGCCAGTTTTACATGACTTTGTGGTCTTTTCAGAAAGAGCTCCGTGGGTTTGGGGAGGGCTTTGATGGTCTCAGTAGCCCTGCCAGAGAGAGGAAGCGAACGCAACCCCCACCAGAAGAGGAACAGCCCTGGCTCAGCCCTTTCCTGGCTTTCCTCCTCCAGGATTTGTGAGGCCTCCTGGGAATCCCACGCTAACTGGGAGGCCCTCCCTGCTGGCCAGGAGCTCAGTCCTCCTCTCTTCTTCGGCCCATAGGGGCCCTTCCCACAACTCCCCAAAGCACAGCTAAGCCCAGGCTGCAGCATTTAACAAAACTCCCCCTAAACCCTGAAGAGATGCCTTTCATTCCGAAGGAAAACTACCCTCTACAATTATGATGCAGGGCCTGTAGCTTCACATTGTACCGAACTGCTTTGTCTCTTTTCCAGAATAGGTTGAAATTTTATCCTTGCATAACCCAAAGACCTATTAAAGTATTTTCCTGAAAACAAAAGGGATTATTCCCGCCTGAGCAATCTGCTTCCCCCTCCGCAGGAGATAGAGGAACCGGTATAAAAAGCCCAGCCCATGGAGTTTCGAATAGCAGCTTGGCCCCTTTCCTCGCCATTGCTGGTTCCAGAAACAGCAGCACCCACCTTCTGCGTCCTCCGCTGTCTGCCTGTTTGGAAACAAGACTGACTTTGAAAGGGGGATAGGGATTTGGCTGGCTGGGGACTATGCGAGACTCAGGAGAGGGGCAGCAGGCCGGTGGCCAAAGAAACCACCACTTTTCCCAAGACTGGGGCTTTAAATCTTGGAGTCAGATGCGGAGAGGACTCTGGGATCTCCAGACACCTCCAAGTGTAAAGGAGGCACCTGGACTAGATGACCTCTTCAGGCTTTTCCGGCTCCAAAAGGCTTGGTGGCTCAGTGAGGTCAGTGAGGCAAGGGGCTTGCTCCCCAGGTGTAAGGTTTGCACTGGGCTCTTCCTGGATTGCTTCAGCGCTGCCAGAGCGGCAGTCCTCCCACCCCACCAGCGCCTACACCACCCTCCTCCCCTCCCAAGGCTTCTTAGCTTAAGATAACAGTCTTTTGTTCTCCCAGTGACTCCACACCCAAGGGGAGAGCGAATGAGGAAATCTTGGGAAAGTGCCGCCTATCTGATGAAGGTAAGAGGTAAGAGGCAGCTCCTGGGCTCCTGTGCCTTCCAGCGGAGCTCATTCCCAAGGGCCCCCACTCAGTTCGGGAGGCCTTTCTGGGCTTGGCTTACTGGCAGGGGAGGCTCAGAGGCACTGGGGGTGCAGAGAGTGGTGAAGTACCTTGGCTCATAAATTTTCATCTTGGGGATACATTAGGGATTTTTTCCCCAAGGAATCCTCCAAGGAGAAGGTGGGTGTCTTCTAGTGGCTTCCCACCAGACCCATGATAAGCTCCAAACTTCTTAGCATGGCATCCAGGACGCTGCAGAATCTTGCCTCAGCCTTCCTTGCCAATCCCCTCTTCTGCTATCTCTCCCCAGACCTGCTGGGCTCTAGCTACACAGGACTACTGTTATTCCCCCGAAGAGGTTATGCATTTCCACGCCTCTGTGACCACTTTGCATATCTATTTCCTCTGCCTGGAGTGCCCCCTACCACTTCTCTTCTTAAAGAACTATTCATCCTTCAAGACCCTATTCAATAGTCAGATGCCTCCAAATCTTGCTTGACTTCCCAGACAGGATTGGATGCTCTGTGCTCCAAGGCATAGGGTTCCTTCCCTGGCTAATCACCCAGTAAGTAATTATTAGGATTTGCATGTTTATCTTCCTCTTAGTTGCTCCTCCAGGGCAGGGACTGTGTCATTTACCTTTGTAAATCCAGTGCAGGGCCCTAATAATTCCTCGGGCAATATTTGTGTAAGAATGAACACTGTTTCTGCTGGGTCTGTGGTATTTTTGAGTGGTGTTAAGAGAACATTCTGTCACCATGGGCCTTCTGGGGTATTCACACAGCATCAGTACAGCAATCCTCAGGTAGTTTTACATCAGATTTATTTATTTTATACATGAACTCTCCGGGTGGTTATTATAGTTACCATCATAAGATGAAGAGACTGAGATGCCAGGAGATTGAGTAACACTGTGTTCAAGGTTACAGTACATACAGAGCAAAGCTGGGACTTGAACCCAGGTATTCTGGCTGTAAGAGCCACAAGATCTCTGCCTACACCAGAGATTCTCAATAAGTGGTCTTTGAATTAGCAGATGAGCATCACCTTGGATCTTGTTGGAAATGGAAATTATTGGGCCCTGCCCCAGACCTATGAATCAGAAACTCCTAGGACGGATACGTAATCTGTTTCAACAGCCCTGCAGGTGATTCTATTGCATGGTTCCTTTTAAGTTCAAGAACCCCGGGCCTGCACCATAATTGCGCCCGCAGCCCAGAGCCAGAGCCAGAGCCAGAGCCAGAGCCAGAGCCAGAGGAGGGCGCTCCAAGGCAAACTTTCACCCCTAAGCAGTCATGGCAGCTGGGATGGGGCAGGTAGAAGGGAAGAAAAGGAATAGACGGAGTTAGGAGACAGAGTTCTAGTCCCACCAGTTCTGCAATGATTGGCTGAGTGATTCTGAGGACTTCTCTGGGTCTGTTTTCTCATCTGTGAAATGAGGATGTTGACTAGCTGATCTCAAATTTCCCTTTTTGTTCCGTTATTTGGCTCTCCTTCTTTGGAATAATATGTTGTCTATGCTAGGAATGGAATGAAGACAGAGTATGAGGGAATGAAGACAGAGTATGAGTGCTCATTTTTAATGGATTTTTCCCGTACTTGGAAATCAACACCCCAAATTCCAAATCCTTGGGCTAGCTACCTTCTTCCTCCTTAGGGGCAGAGAGTCAGAGCAAACATTTGAGTCAACTCATGAAACCATTAGGTGAAAAAATAGAAACCTGCCTGATGGTACTGGTTTGGACTCCCCTCCACTGTCTGGGGCTTCTTCCCGTGGGCCTTTTCCCGGATCCCTCTCCTGTTACCTGCTTCCCCACCGTGACTCCGACAGATCCTCCTGCTCACAGGATCATCTCCCCGTTTCCCCAGGGAGCCTGTGTACTTTTCCGACTCCTCTCCATGGGGTTGCCCAACTCAGAGGCTCTCACTTATCTGACACTTTTTTGAGGAAGGGTGAGGTGTGATGTGTCAGAGTGATTTACCAGGTGTGCTAGGGGCTTGATGGCCTAATGGGGGAGCCCCATGGTCCCACGGAAGCCCTATCCTCCTGCTTTCTTGTGGTCCTGAAGGCCACCCTGGAGCGCCCAGCATTTACTGGCAGCTGGAAAACCTTTCTACGTCAGGCTGAAAAGAAGGAAGATTGTTTCTTGCCCCTTTGAGATGATTATGAAAATTTGAGACAAGTAATTGCACTGTAAAAGTAGATCTCTGAATCAGAACATGGCTGAACTCTCGAGTCCAGAGTGGCTGTTAGAAGGTGGGCAGTAAAGTTGGTCAAATACTGTGTCACCTTTAGCACAATCACATGTGCCAGATAAACAGCCCGAGCATCTATCAAATCAGTGTCATACTCACAGACTCGAGTGGGAGTTTTCCAGAGTTCAGGGAAAGCTTAAAATGCAGGACATCATGTGTTGCCCCAGTCCTTAGGTTAAAAGCCAAAGAAGGTGGTTATTAAAGAGGACCCCAGAAAGGACAGGAGCTCCCCAAGGCTGCACTCCTCGACTGCAAGCGAAGTGGCTCAGGGAAACTGACTGCCTCCTAGATCGGGCATCAGTGGAATTACAGGTTAATAAAGAATGTGTATGTTCTCCAAACTCATCAAGTATACATGAAGTATTTTCAGCTTTTTTATATGTCAATCACACCTAAATAAAGTGTTTTTCTTTTTTAAAAGAATATGTGTGTGAATTTGTGTGCAGTTATAGCTTCTAATGTACCCTTGAAGTCAGCACACATGGTCAGGAGTTTCTGATCTCCACCCAGTACCCTGCAGGCTCACGTTAACACCTTTGTTGATGGATGCTCTTTTTTCCCCTGTTCTGCGTCTGGTGAAAGTGGGCCTGGTAGTTGAGGTGCAACCTGGAACCTGCCAGTCTTTTTCAGCGGGCCTGGCACGTCCCAGGATGCAGGGGGCTTGAGGGCCCAAGTGGACCCAGGCATAGGGCCCTCTCACTGGGACTGCTCCACAATGGGTCCCTCTTTCTCCCTCACAACCTGCTCCTGCCCTGGCTGAGCCTGATGTTGGCCTGTTCTCCTGTGAGATCTCCCTCTCCTCCTCTTCTGCATATGTTCAGAATGTATGGCAACCTCACTCCTTAGAATCTTCTAAGCATCCTACCTGCCAGCTTATGTGACTTCAGAACATTCATTTCTGGTGTTGTCTTCCATCCGAAGATTGGCCAAGTCTGAAGTCTGAACACTTGGTTCTTTAGCTGTTCCTGAGGTCGTGCAGGAGAGAGGAGGTGTGGGCCGTAGTCAGAATAAGCTGATGCAATCTAGCTGTGCGCTCCGCCCACCCAGGCAAATCACGTTACTTCCCTGGGCCTCACTTTTATCATCTGTAAAAGGAAAATGTTGATTCAGATGCCCTCTGAGGTTCTCCAGCTCTAACATTCTGAGATCCTGGAGCCCACGGCCTGGCTAAAACAGAAGGCTCAGAGGTCCTGCCTATGATCCCACCCATGCCTAAGTGGAGCTAGAAGGGAGCACATGCAGTGTAAGGACAGTGGGGCAGGACTCTGGGCCAGTTGAGCACTTGCCCTTCATGGACTCAAGTTTAAGGAGCGCCTGTTGGGTGGGGCCTGGCTGGAAGGAATGAGCCAGCCTCCCCCAGATTTCCCCCTGCCTGAGTGCTTGCCTCACAGGCTGTTGCTTCACCCTCCTTACCACTTCCCAGGGCGGGTTGGGGCGGGGAAGGGCAGATGGGCAGCAGCTGATGTAATAGACGAAGGACAGATGCAAGCCTGTGTGGTTCTTCGAAGACAGAGCAAGGGTCAGCTGGGCCAGGTCCACCTGGGCTGCAGCTGCAAGGCTCGGTTCTCTGCAGAGTTTCAGCTTCCTCTTCTTCCTTGACTCTTTTTCCTGGAATGGAGTTTATTCTCTGGTTGTCAGAGTCGATAGTTGATACTAACGCGTTAGAGTCTCCCCACATCAATTCACCTGCAGAGAACATCCTTGCCTGCTAGAAATGTGCACATATGCGTATGTACACACACACACACACACACACACACACACAGGCGTGCACGCACGCCCAGTGGGGACATCCCGGAAGTGAGATAGTTGTTCTAAGAATGTGCTCCTAGTGCTCTTCTGAGGAAGTGGGTTCAGTGAGGAGGATCAGAGAGTGTCAGAAGATCTGGAAATTTCCTGTGTAGCTAAAGTCTCAAAATAACGGCCTAGGGAATGCCGTTTCTATTCGAGACCCCTTGTATCAAATATCAATGAGACTCCGGGCTACTTGCCCATCTCCTGGGGATCTGCATGCCTTGGACAAGATATAACTCTTTTAAACTTTAAAGTTAAACCCAAGTCTGCAAGGGGAAACAAACCCAGGTACATCAAGTCCTTTGTCAAGTCCCTGACAAAAGGAAAGATTGCTAAATATTGCACTCAAACTAGCTCGATAACGAGTAACTATACCTTCATGACAAATGGCAAAGAACTTTGTCCTAAATTCATGCTTTGAGGTTGCTCATTCTGTGCACTAGGCTCAAGAAGTAAAGTCTAAGTACAGTTAGGCCCTACATGACTCATAATCATCATAATTTACCTCGCATTTACTATGTGCCAGGCCCTGTGCTAAGTGATATACATGAATTACCACATTTCGTCCTCAAACCCATTAAATAGTCTATTATTATCCCCTTTTACAGATGCAGAAACTGAGGCACAGGTGTTTAAGTAACCTAAGGACACAGAGCTAGTAAGTGGTTGAGATGTTAACCTCGTTCCCCTGACTCTGAGCTTTTTTTTTCCTTTTCATAACCATCTGAAAAACTCACCTATACAAATAGAGGATTTAAGTGGGATAGAACCCTTCAAATTACAAAAGGATTCACGAGAATGTTCTCTAAATCCCAAATTCCCCTATCACTTTAGTCAGTAGAATCCACAATTTTATTTTCTGGACTTCGTCTTATTTCCATAGTTTAAGTAACGTAGTTTTTGAATATAACAGACTTTTGCTCTTTGGGAAGGGTCACTACTAACCCTCTCATCAAATTAGTTAATTCCAGTATGATTAATGCTGATAACAGTTAACGACTGACTTATTTTCTTATGGGTATTGAATAACTAAATTTAGAAAGGAGCTTTGGGCAAGGTAGTTTATAATTTAAATATGAATTTGATAATTATACATTTGTCTATCTTCACACATGATCAAATTTAATCAAATAAATAGCCTGAAAGAGTGAAATTATAGCATTATCACAGTGTAGCAGGAATTGGGGGCTTTTTTCTTGGATCAGCCATCAACTTGATTTATAGATGTTTTATCTCATTAACCTTTATGTTGTGGAGCTAATTAGTGATGCTGGGAACTGCAAAACACACTTGAAGCAGCCATGTAGCTCTTTAACTCCATCGTGCATCAAATTAAACTGGACCCAATTATTCTGAATCATAGAAAACATCTTTGGAAAGACTTTGCCTCCTTCATTTCAAATGGCTTACTGGAATGAAAATCAAACTTGATGTGAACGCTGTTTTTCTCTTTGGACTGCATACCATTTTACATCAAAACCTGAATCCTTCAAAAGCTCTTCCCAGGGAGGCAAACACATGCAGATTGCTCTGACTATCCCTGTTTGGGTAAAGTTTTCCCAGGACTCCATGGAGGGTCCTGAGGATTTCATGGCCGGCCTTCCATGTGCTGGTGAGCATCAGGGCAGCCACACCAGAACCCAGCCCCATTTGGAAGGGTGCCACCTTGAGGATGGAGAGGGTCCCTCAGGTTCTCATAGTGCTCTCGGCATCCTTTTGCTCTGGTTCCCCATTCTTACTTTTGGGACTAAGCCCCTGAGGCACAGGTAGTTACAGCCTTTCTTCCCTTCCAGCCTTCTATGGGAGGTTTCTGAGCTGCGTGGCCTCCCATTCTTGTGGCTGGATTAAGGTGATGGCTAGGATGGATGGATGATGAGAATCACATAGGCTGGATTGATTTATATATGAAAAAGTGTGAAGCTACTCTCTGGAGAGAGAATGGGCTGGGCGTACCTCTTGAGTGGAACTTTGAGAAAAATGGCCACTTCTTCAATAAGCTTAGCAAAGATTTACATTTTTTTAAGGCATTTGGAGTTCAGCTTGTGATTTTTTAAAATATTTATTTATTTTTAGAAAGAGGGGGAGAGAGAGCGAGAGCACAAGTTAGGGGAGGGAAGAGAGAGAGGGAGAGAGAGAATCTCAAGCAGATGCCATCGTGCATGGAGCCTGATGTGGGGCTTGATCTCATGACCTGAGGCAAAATCAAGAGTCGGACACTTAACCGACTGAGCCACCCAGGTGCCCCAACTTGTGTTTCCTTTGAATAGGATACCACATGAAGATGGACCTCCATAAGAGAGGGAGAAGGCTCAGGTTTATTCAACTTACATTTCAAGTAATTTTCTGAGAGAGGAAACTGGTTTGGGAGGAAAAATATAAGACAATGGCTTACAGTGGGTTTTCTGAATTTGCATGGGTTTAGAACAGAACTGTGAAGTGTGGGGAGTCGTAGAGAGGGGTCCATGGGAGGTACATTCCCTTCGCCCCCCCCTTAGATTTGTGGGTGAAGCTGAGGTTTCTTTTGGGGGTGATTTCACTTGAAGAGTAAACCTCAGTACTGGGGTAAGGCAACACCAAACTGTAATTTCTTTTCTTGGTTTAGTTTAAAAATGGACTAGATTGTTAGCATACAAAAGAATTTTTCTGTGGATTCTTGCTCCTTAAATGCCAAACTGATGTTCTAATGCCGTTTGACATGTCTCTCGGGTGAATGACTCAGCCCTGGCCTCCTGGACCCTCCACAGGCTCTCCCTCCCTCAGGGGTGCAGGTGTGTCCCCACCTTGGTTGGAGGCCAGGAAACTAACCACAATCTCCTGGTTATGAGACTCTAGGCTCCTGCCTTGGAGGCAAAACAGGGTGAAACACAGGCAGGCAGGATCCCAAACCACAGAAGCTCAAGTTAGGTCATCTTTGTGAACATGACAACTCGCTGTCTCTCTTAGTCAACAAAAAGAAACATAGACCCATTCAAAAATGTCTTGAAAAGATGGAATTTGCATGACTTTGGTGACTTGCCATTGGGTGCTATTCCAAACCAAAGGAGAATTAATTAGTGAGTCCTTTTCACAAGCCAAGGAACGTGCAATGGTACACTCACACCAGTTTACTTCAGGACTGTTGAGTACATGAGTTTAAATCGCTTGTCTGGTAGCCAATGAGTATGATGTCCGATTTCTTGTTCCCTCCTCACATGCACCTGGCAACTTGGGGGACTGTGTGCTGGGCAGGAACCATCTTCCTTTTTCTTTTTTTAAAAAAGATTTTATTTATTTATTTGAGAGAGAGAGAGAGAGCGGGAGAGCGGGAGCATGAGCAGGGGGAGGGGTAGAGGGAAAGGGAGAAGCAGACTCCCTGCTGAGCAGGGAGCCCAATGCGGGGCTCCATCCCCGCACCCCAGGATCATGACCTGAGACGAAGGCAGGTGCTTGACCAACTGAGCCACCCAGGCACCCAGGAACCATCTTTCAAAGCCCTTGGAGAAGTTGCAGAGACACTCACAGGACTGTCCCTCTGTGGAACTAGGCTTGTTGAGGCAGTTAGAAATTAGGTTGAAGATCAGGTTAGTGGGGAGGAAGCAGTGATGGAAAATTATTCTTCTTCTGAAAACAGTTATTCATGGGAACTCTGCCACGACTGGTATTGCCATTAATACGGTCATTTCATTTTGCCTTAAATGTGGGATCCAGTCCAAGGCAGAGGGAGGGAAATGCACAGTGACTATTCACCCAGTTTACTTGTGGGAATCAAGCAAATGAAGCGGCCTGAGAAAAAAAAACACTGCTTTAAAAAGCATTCTTTTGTGTTCACAGCATATTTATGATAGTTGTTAGGAAAAAGGGCCTGGTGTTTTGAGGAATCTATCAGAAATCTTTAGCCCAGTTTGTTGCTAGGGCAGAGTGAGAATGAATTTACCTTACTGAAATCCTAACTGCTACTGTCAGAGTGATCCGGAAAGTCCAGATAATGCTACACATAGGAAAAACAAACAGAAATGTTTTCTTTTCTAGACTGGCACCCCCGAAGATGAGGAATAATAGTCACTTCAAATAGGAGTTATTGATCTGTTCCTCTAAGGCTAGTTAGTAACAAATACTGTTTGTTCTCTGTAGGACTTAACATTTGCCCAACCTACGCATATAGCACATGGAATTTGGCCTTAACCCTCAGAGCCACACTGGTCGCCTTTGACCCCGGCGTGTATCTTACCGACATCTGTTTTGAGCAGAGGAAATAGGAGAGTAATAGAATAGATGCTGAGTGCACCAAATTCTATCCATGACAAACATGTTTCAGGCAGCTTCGTGGAATTCCTCCTATAGCCCAGATGAGGTATTTCTGGGCCCGGGGACTCTCTGGCCACTTACCCCCCACCCCAGGTTGTTGGTGCAGCCCCCAATTCCTCTAGCAGACCTACTTAAGAAGGCTGGCGTCTTAAAAAAAAAAAAAAAAAAAGAAGGCTGGCGTCTTTTCCTGGTTTCATTGTTCGGGAGCCTGTTAATCTCCACAGATGAGACAGTTTAAGATGCTCGTGTCTCATGTGGCCAGAGATCTGCTCTGTGATGGCATCAGGACCCATCTTGTCCTGGGCGGAGGGCTAGACAGAGCCCGGCTCTAGTAGTTACCATCAAGTCATGGTGGTTCCCGGCTCCACTCTGGCCTCTTGCCTGGCTCCAGAAGCTGGACTCTTCCCTTGTCCATTCACTTTATAAATATGGAGTGAGCGCCTGCTCTGTGCCAGGCCCATGAGTATCGCAGTAACTAAAACAGATGGAAATCCCTGCCCCTCTCTGACTTGTGTTTCATATTAAGTATCTGAGTCTTGTCTGAATTCAGTGACTTCCGGTCAAGTAAGCCACTTCTAGAACAATAGCTCTCAAACTTTAATATGCATGCAAGTCCCCTGGGGGACCTTGTTAAAATGCAGATTCTGATTCACTAGGTCCGGGTGGGGCCTGAGATTCTGCACATTTAACAAGCTCCCAAGTGTTGCTGCTAGGATGCTGCTTGGCTTATGCTTTGAGTGGCAAGGATATATAGCCAGCAGCAGCAGCACCATCTACAAATTTGTTAGAAATGCAGATCTTCAGGCCTTGCTTCAGACCTACTGGCTCTTGTCCTCTAACAAGAGCCCCAGGAGTAGAGAAACAACAGTCTAGAGCAGTGATTCCCAAAGCATGGGCAACATCAGAAGCCACAGGTGACAGTTACAGAATCCCTGTGGGTCTCGTTCCCCCACCCATGGAGGTGTATTACCTGGCAGTGAGCACCCTAGGTGATTCTGATGGATACCATGTTTGCAAACCTCCAAAGCATTTTTGGAGGACAATGTCTAAGCTTCACGAGACTGGAAAAAGCCTTAGAGGTGACCTGATGATAATCATCTGAGCTCGTGTGCTCCTCCGAAGTTACCCTCACACAAGTCCCAGATAAGAAATGGAGGCCAGGTTCTTGCCCAGGGTCCCTGGTTATGAATGGCGGAGGCTGGCCTCCAGCACATGCGCAGTTTTCCTTCCACTGCAACGCTGCTCCGTACCCACCGCTCGCTCGGGGAATGCCTCTCCTTGACCCTGACCCAAATCTTTCCCTCCTCCAGCGGTGAGTTTCAGCCCATTACCTCTAAACCTCCACACCCTCACCAGCGCTTTACTGCCATCCTCTCCCCACCCACATTACCCACCAACCAAGTCACGCATTTAATTGGTAGACTTTCCCCAAAGACCGTTTCTGTCAGCCTTTTGATAATGTTTGCAGCTCTTCTTGGGGGCAGGTGAAGTATGTGGGTGGCAAGGGTGTTGTCCTCTGTTTTTCCATCCATCTTTCAAGTAGGCAGTTAAACTTTCTACTCTTTGTCGTCCCTTTCAGCATCTCTGATAAGTGTTCTGCAGCCTTCTGGAATGTATGTGAGCACCTCCCGTCTTGGCTTACAGCTTCAAGACTTCCTCATTCTTTCAGATTGGCCACTTTGTCCCCTCCCCACCCTACTCGGGGAGGTGCCGCTCACCGTGTGAAGTTACATGGACACGCTTGGAGCTCATGGTCTAAGAAAAGGGTCTTAGCTCGGCGTCCACGTACCCTAGCCCAGTCCTTTTCAATCTTGAGCGTACATTAGAATCTCTTAGGGAGCTTAAAAAACCTGCAGTCTGGACTGCATTCAGATCCATTAAATTAAAAACTCAGGGTGGGAGGTAGGCATCAGTAGTTTATGAAGCTCCCCGGTGATTCCAATGTGCAACCAAGGTTGGGAGCCATTGAAAGTCCAGGGAAAATTGTTTCTGGATAAGTATATGTATATTTCCTGGAAGAGCTAAGCCACAGCTTTCAGCAGATGCTCAAAGGTGTCTACGGTACCTTCCGCCTTCCCCCACCCACCCGAAAAGGCTCAGGGACTGGTCAAAGATAATAAATAAGCAGGAAGAACTTACCAATTATTAAGAAAATACCAAATGCATGTGTTAATGAAATAAATAGACATTAATATGCAGAGTAGAGGAAGTGCTGCTTTGCAAGTGAAGAGGACCTTGGGAGTGTTCTGGTTGGTGGGATGGGAGAGTCCCTACCTCTCCCAGCTGCCCAGGAAAACCATGTGATTTCAGGTCCTGCCACTCTAGGGGTCTGATCACATCCCTTAACTCCCGCACCGCCACAGAACCAAAGCCTGACTCCCAACCACAACATGCTGGTTCCTTCGTGACCTAGCTCCAGCCACCTTTTCTGGCTCCTCTCCCTCACTTATTCACACACTTGAGCACCAGGAGGATGCTCACTGTCCAGTTTTTAGACACTGTGCCTTTGCTTCTATTCTTTTCCAAGTTCCTCCCACTCTGTCTCGGGATGGACCGTGGGGGGAAGGAAGATTGAAGAGAGAGAGAATGGCTGGAGGCATGTTTCCTGAGGGTGCTCAGGTCATATTTGTCAAAGCAAGTAGGGCAGTCACCTTAGGAGCTCCTGCTTGGGGGGTTAGAGGGATGATGTGTGGAGATTCAGAAGCTCTGGCCTTCAAGGGACTTAGGTGCCAGCGCGGGGAGGCGGACTGGTGAGGAGCGCAGGGAAGCATAATAGGTGCTCTGAGAGGAATATGTGGAGGGACATGTGGGGTTGGAGGGGGAGTGGACTTCATCCAGAAAGGGACTGATACCCAGCAGGCCCCAGTGAAGAGAGATGGAACTGAATCAGGAGGCTGAAGCTAGATTATGGAGGGCATTGAATGCCAACCTGAGGGCACCCACCACACAGATTGAACTCAGCTGGTACCCCCAGGTCTTGTCAGCTTTTAGTCTTGCCCCTTCAGGAAGTCTTTGCTGTAATACCAAACTGTTGAGGCAAAGGACCTCAACAGTTGTGGAGCCGCCTCATCTGCCTGGAGGTGTCTATGCTTGGGAAGGTGCCGGCTTTTTGCAGGGAGCCCCGGCCTTCTCCTGTAGAGCCTCCCTTCCCACCTGCCCATGTTCCCAGGCCCCTGGAACAAGTCACTGACCCTGTAGATAAGAATAGTGGCTGTACTTCCCAACCATAAGTCAGGTGGGACATAGGTATGACAGTGGTCTGGACAATGGGCAGTCAGGGACTTCTCGGAACAGTAGAGGAGGAGGGGAATAGCCTTTAGATCTTGGGTTTGAATCCCAGTGCTAAGCGCTGGGAATGCAGTATTAACCGATGTAACACAGACACTATGTCTAAAGCTCTGCGAGAGTAGATGTTCAATAAATATTCTCCTCCAGGGGCGCCTGGGTGGCTCAGTGGGTTAAAGCCTCTGCCTTCGGCTCAGGTCATGATCTCGGGGTCCTGAGATCGAGCCCCGCATCGGGCTCTCTGCTCGGCGGGGAGCCTGCTTCCCCCTTTCTCTCTGCCTGCCTCTCTGCCTACTTGTGATCTCTCTTTCTGTCAAATAAATAAATAAAGTCTTTAAAAAAAAAAAAATTCTCCTCCATCTGCTTTCCCGGGCTGAGAATCCAGGTGAAACAGCTGTACCTTTCCCCCATTCAGCGCCTCCCCATAAAAGAGAGGCGTGCCCCTCCCCTAAGGCCTTCACCCCTTCCACCTGGGCTGCCAGAGTTCTCTAATTATTCTACCCTTTAATAAGGCACAGAGGGCTCATTATGTAAATTCAGGCAAAAAAACCACCCCAAAACTCAAATCATGAATTGCACCTGTATTAATAAACATTTTAATTAACACTTAGCAACTGCCAACAAAGTGTTAGATGTAAATAACAGGTGGGTGCAGGTTGAAGTAATGAGACTAGAAAGCCACTGCTTCCTTTCTACTCCATCCTGGAATTTCAAGAAATAGTTCATATGCTATCTCTTTAGTTATTTATTTATTTATTTATTTATTTATTTATTTATTTATTTATCTATCTATCTATCTATTTATTTATTTATTTATTGTTTTTTAAGTAGGCTCCACGTCTAGTGCAAAGCCCAATGTGGGGCTCAAACTCATGATGGTGAGATCAAGACCTGAGCAGAGATCAAGAGATGGATGCTCAACTATCTGAGCCACCCAGGAACCCCGATATCTCTTTTTAAAAATTTTTTATTTTATTTTATGTTATTTTATTTTATGTTATTTTATGTTATGTTATTTTATTTTATTTTATTTTATTTTAAAGATTTTGTTTATTTATTTGACAGAGAGAGACACTACGAGAGAGGGAACACAGGCGGGGAGTGGGAGAGGGAGAAGCAGGCTTCCCGCGGAGCAGGGAGCCCAAAGTGGGGCTTGATCCCAGGACCCCGGGACTACGACCCGAGCTGAAGGCAGACGCTTAACAACTGAGACACCCAGGTGGCCCCCCAATTTTTTATTCATTTATGTAATCTCTACACCCAGTGTGGGACTTGAACTCACAACCCCGAGATCAAGAGTTGCATGGTTTTCCAACTGAGCCAGCCAAGTGCCACTCTGCTATCTCTTTTTAAAAACAAGCTTACAGGGGAGCCTGGGTGGCTTAGTTAGTTAAGTGTCCGACTCTTGATTTCAGCCCAGGTCATGATCTCAGCGCCCTGATCTCAGGGTCGTGAGATTGAGCCCTGCATCAGGCTCTGTGCTAGGCATGGAACCGCTTAAAATTCTGTCACACCCTCTGACCCTCCCTGCTCAGTGTCCATACTCTCTCTGTCTCTCTAAAAAAAAAACAACCTCAAAGCCCCCCACAATCTTATAAATTCTCCTGAACCCTGAAACTACTAGTACACACTTATCATTGTTTGCCATTTAAACATATTTATTAATAATTTAACATTTGTATGATGCCTCTTATCTCAGATTCATTTATGCATTCAGCAGCTAGTCAATACATGTAGTAGGCACTGTTTTAGGCACCAGGATAAAACAGTGAGGAAATAAGACAAAGTTACTTATCTTAGGAAGTTTACATTGTGGTGGGCAGACAGATAATAAGGAAATCAACAAATACACACATAAAATATTAAATGGTGAGAAGTGGTGTAGGAAAATGTAAAGTGAGGTAAGGAGAATAGGGAGTGTGTGTGTGTGTGTGTGTGTGTGTGTGTGTGTGTGTGTGTTCCTTTCCTTCTGTGGCCAGGCTTCACTGATTAGGTGACTTTTGAGTGACAGAATTTATCGATTGATTACATACAGGGCATGAGAGAAAGAGGTGACAAGTTGGCTCCTGGGCTTTTTACTTGAGCAACTGAAAAAATGGAATTGCCACACACTGATATAGGGGAAGTCTTAGAGATAGAGAGCAAGTTTGGGAATTTGATTTTGGACATGTGATGTCAAGTAGGCAGTTAAATATGCCCATGTGGAATCCAGAGGAAAGGTTGAGACTGGAGATATAAATTTAGAAATATTTAGCCCCTAGATTTTTCAAAACCCAAACTAGCTGTGATCACCAAAGGAATGAGTGTGGACAGAGAAGAGATCCAAGGACTGAGCATGGGCATGGGCATGCCTCCACTGAAAGGTGGGTGAGGTGAAAACAGAGAAAGAATTGCTGATGAGGAAGGAGAAGAACCAAGAGAGTGGATACTTGCACACCAGGTGAAGAAAGTTTTTCAAGGAGAAGTGAGCCACTGTGTAAAATAATATTGATAGATGCTGAGTAACAGAAAGCTCGAAAATTGACCATGGGGCTTGGACTGTTGGGGTCATTGGGGCCCTCACCAGAGTGGCTTCTATGGAGAGGAGGAAGGAGGGAGGCAAAAGTTTGATGCCAGAATCTGAGAGAGAGAGAGAGAGAGAGAGAGAGAGAGAGAGAGAGAGAGATGTTGTCTTAATCCATTCATCGGATACTGGTTTTGAAGAAACCAGCTATAAAAGACAATTTGAGTATGGACTAGATATTAGGAAATTATTGTTAATTTTTTAGGAGTGAAAATACTATTATTGTTATAATCTTAGTCTTGACAGATACCTACTTAAATGTGTAGGGGTGAAGGGTTGTTATATCTTCAATTTAGTTTCACACAGCTTAGCAAAAAACCATACATATAAAATATATTTATTTATTCAGACTACATAGATAGCAGAATGTCAACATTTGTTGAATTGGGCATATGGCGTGTTCATTGCACTATCAACTTTTTGATATGTTTGAAATGCTTTTTATAGAAAACTTGGGGAAAATACAGACTCTGGGCCTCACTGGTGGCAAATGGATTTTTAAAAGACCACAGGCAACTCCGATATACCATCAGGGATGAGAACTACTGATCCAATGCCCCATTGAGCATGAAACTGAGGTGTAAATAGTTGAAAGACTTTCCAAAGGACAGAACAAAGGCTAAAATTCATGTTTCTTGACTTCCAGTTGTGTACTTTTCTAGTATATCCTCTAAAGGAATTTCCTAGATAATAAACCTAACCTTCTTGAACACCTAAAACTCTTTGTCAGCAGGTGAATTGCACAAGGTGAAGAAGGATTTGGGCACTTAGAGGGTACTCATTTGTCAGAGTCAGGTTATCAGGGGACCGAAAATTATTAGAGGGTTAAAAAACTGTAAGGTACTAAGGACAAGTACAGTCCTAATTAAAAATTTTTTTTTTGAATTGTATTGTACTGAAGAGCTAAATTTTCTTTTAAATAATTTTATTACTTTTTGTGAAGATAATCCATGAGATTGAATTTTATTTCACATGTTTGTAAGATTTAATATATAGACAAAATCACAGATTAGGAAAAAAATCCCAAAATCCTGATTATTAGTTGGGAAATGAGGTTACAGATGAAGTTCTCGGAGTTGAAAGAGCCCAGATTCCTTGCAGAGAGACATGAAGAATTGAAGATGCAGATTACTAGTAGGTCCCAATGTCTAGTGGGAAAGACAGGAGTCTTGGCAGTCAGACAAGACCTGAGTTGGAATTCTGACTCTGCCATTGACTAGTTTTGTGACATTAGGCAAGTTATGTGAGCGCCTGAAATCTGTTATTCAGCCCCGTTGCAGGCACTAGGTGCTGGGATGCAGTTAACATAGATGTACAAGGTGGTGCCCTCCTAGAAATCCAACAGATAATTAAGGAATGGGGGGATTTTCAGGTGGGGGTTCTAACTCCAAAGGGACTGAGAGCAGCTCTTAACCAGGTGGAGATGAAGTTGGATGGGGAGAGGCAAAAGAAGGCAACATTTTAAGGAAATATGGGGGAGCCGGGGAGCCTGGAGCAGCTGAGAAACACATATACAGTTCTAGTGGCTTTGATGCAGGTGATGGCGATTGTTTAGTGAAACAAGTATGGAAAGACCTAACTCTGACCCAGAAATAAGAGGCAGGGCTTGGGGCGTGAACCTGAGCGCTTTAAACTCACTCTCTGCTAGGGAAGGGGACTCCAACCTCCAGCACCACGGAAGTAAAACGCCTGGCCTGTGACGAACACAACACACAAGCGGCGACAGGACTGGAGGCTTATTTGGGGGGCGTGGCTTCAGGCAGCTCCTCGACGTTCTCTTCCGGAACAGGCCTGTGCCCCGGAAGCAGTTGTGTGTTGAGCGACTTTGGGCCGGTTTAGGAGACTGCGGGGGTGTTGTCACCATGTTCCTGTCCGCGGTTACCTGTAAGTGCCTGGAAGCGGCGGCAGGGCCTGCGGCGAGGGCGGGAGGAAGGCGTCGGGACGGTGCGGGGCCGGGGGTGCGCGCCGGCCGGGGAAGCTGCCGCTGCGACTCTCCAGGCTTTCGGGACTACAGCGTCCGGCATGCCCCGCGGCGCAGCGCCCTTTGGGGCGAGTGGGGCTTGCGGGTCTGCGGCGCTAGTTTTCGGTCCGGTTGCGGTCCGAGACAGGGGTAGTCGAGTCTGGTCAGCAACAATGGGGCGCTTTCCCCGTCCTGCGTACGGATGTGGTAGCACAATCCCTGCACGTCTGAACTAGGGAAAAAAAAAACCCTCAGAATTTTCAGTCCACTTGTTTCGAGCTCTGAAGATGAGGAAATGGCTTGAGAAGGGCAGTGACTTATCTTAAGTCAGTACAGCTGGGCTGGGAAAAAAGTGGCTCCCCAAGGCCGCATTCTCCCTGCAGCTGGCCAACTTCTAGGTTAGTTTCCCTCCTCCACCTGATGTGGTGGTTGTTGCAGTTTGCATGCGTTAACTTGTCAAACCAGTGGCTTGTTCCAGTGCAAATATTTTGTACCTTAGAAGAGGAACATGTGGAACAGATCTTAGATTTGAAAAGTAACCGGTCCAACTGAAAAGAGATTGTGCAAAGCATTACATCCAGAATTGTGTTGGTCTTATTGGAGCTTTGTCTTCTTTCTAGAATCCGAGCCGGATCTCTACAAGCTAGAGAGTAGTTACTTGAGTGACAACCCATGGCATACTTAATCACTTACATATTTATTACAGACATTAATATGAACTTTGCATAAGAAAGATAATAAGTTGCTATTTTCTTTTCTCTTTCAATCTTCCTCTCTGCGAGAAAGTTGCCAAGAGCAAGTCAAAGTAAGTAAGGTTTTTCTTTTTTTAAAACTTTATTTGTTTATGTTTGGTTTGTTTTTCCAGCCGCTGCCAATACATCCTTATGTTAAACTAAGCATTTGGTCTCGATTTTCTGAAAGTTGGTTTGAGGATTACTTAGTTGGTGAATTGTTTTGGCTCTGTAAACTCTTTGAAAAAATACTTTCCCTCCTGCCCAACTGACCTACTGAAGTGAGTGTTCAAATAATTGAAGGAGCTCTTGCTGTCTTGTTCCTAAACAAACCATCAGGGTTCCCATGCTCTCTTTGGACTACCACCATATTTCAGCTTCCTCTGGGGGAGGACTGAGGGCCATTTGTCTGGAACCCACTATAGGGATCTGGCTGAACAAGCCGTGATTTGATTGAACTACAAAGTCAGTTTTAATGAGTTTTGTAATCCTTTGCATTCATGGAATAAGCATTTCAAAAACAGCACAGAATAAAGATTCCGTGCTGTACCAGAGATACTATAAATAGCAAACTGGCATCTCAAAATAAATTTTGTAGACAATAACTGAAGTAAGATTTTATGTGTTAAAAATAGGAAAATTCTTTTCCAGGAAAAAAAAAAAAAGGAACATTCTAAAGCAGCCTTTGCTTACAACCCAAGACACATCACAGATCATAGAACTAGGTTTTCTGGATTAAAGTTAATAAAAAACATATAAGTTAGTGTTTTCTCCCATATAGGTTTTATTCATTTTGCTTTTCCCACAGTCCAGTTATTTAGGCTAGAATTCCCCACCTCAAGGTTCTATAGGAATTTCCCATGCCTTTGGTTTCTTTAGAGGTACTCCCTGCCTTTCATGTTCTTTGTATCCTTGTAACATCTGTCAAATATGTCTCGCCTCATATACCTTGTATATACAACTCACCTCCAGGGTAGGAGGAGCAGCCTAACAGAGCTTTGCATTTTCCGTAGTGCATTCCACAGAGTAAGCATTTAATAGGTATTTGTTAAATCTTTTTGAATGAATGTTGTCTTTCTTAATTAACACATATTGTGTTCCTCTTATGTATGAGGCACTGTGCTGGACATTTTAAGGGAGGCAAAGATGTGTAATGTATTGGTAGATGCTATAGATTCTTTTTGGAATTAGATGAAAAATAAAATAGCATGGTCTACATAGGGAAGCCAGACACATGAAAAAGTAACAGTACAAGATATTAAAGGCAATGATGAACTAGTGAGGCAAAACATGAACTTTATGTTTTGGATGACTTTAAGTTAAACGAAATATGAAGGGGAGCAAGTTTTTATATGTTAGCAGTGTGAAAGTTCCAGTCTTTTTATTTTGTCTCTTCTGATTGTACTCCTGTTGCACATCCTGGAAGATAGGGCTCTGTTGAGATAGCCGTCTTTACGATTTCCTGACTGGCCAGCTAGGGTTACCAGGACTTTTGTATTTTCCCCCTTCCTGACTTCTGCTCCTTGTAAGTGGTGGGTGTCTGAGTCTTTTCCCACAATGTGGTTTGATTTTATTGATTGGTTAGTTGATTACCAAGGCACTCTATAATGAAACAAACCATGGGTATCAGAGCCGTTGAAATTGTGGTTTATGGAAAATGTAGGCTGTCTTAGAACTGAACCTTCTTAGGGTAAAATGATATCCCACAGCTAATACTACTGTACAGAGTTCTCAAAATGTGCCATCCTCCCATGACTGATTTTAGTCTATTTCCTCAGCTTGTAATAGCTTATTTTTAAATCTTAGAACCATTCTGGTGAAAATGCTGAGCCAAGCTGGGACAGGTTACTCCTTCAACACTAAGAGAAGCCGACTACGGGAGAAACTGACTCTCTTGCATTATGATCCAATTGGTAAGATTCAGAGAAATTACTCCACAATAAATTCAGATGCTTTCAAGGCCTGCTGCCCTTTCCAGACTGACGCTGAACATGTCTTGGCAGTTTTGTGGGCCCTTTGACTCTGTAGCATTTAGTCAGCGAGTGCGTATTGAGTGTTTACTGTAGTGCTAGTGACTCTCCCAGGTGCTGGAATACACCAGGACACATTCAGGCTGAGTCTCTGCACTCTTGGTACTTACAGTCTGGTTTGGAAGGGAGAGAAAGAAAGAAAAAATGATGTTCTGCTCAGTGCTTTGAGAGGTACAAGTAGGATGCTGAGATACAGCATAAAGGTGGGGAGAGGCAGATTCCACCTTTATCTTATCCTTTAGATGGGATAGATCTGGGAAAGAAACCAGCCATGTAAAGAGAATAGGCGATACTGTTCTGGAAACAGAAAAGAGTGTCTTCAGGTGGGGAGGGAATATTCTCCTGGGAGCATCTAACAGTGGCAAGTGGTTAGGTCCAGATTTGAATTAAAGGAGTGTGATATCTATATATTAGTGCAGGAAGGTAAGAAATGTCATTTTCCATTTTGTACCATCTGCTAAAATGCCATAATAAATGGTAACTTTAAATGGTCTCAGTAGAGAGGTTCCTGGGTGACTCGGTCGTTAAGCGTCTGCCTTCGGCTCAGGTCATGATCCCAGAGTCCTGGGATCCAGGGCCGAGTTGGGGTCCCTGCTCAGCGGGGAGCCTGCTTCTCCCTCTGCCTCTGCCTGCTGTTCCCCCTGCTTGTGCTCACTCCCTCGCTAGCTCTTTCTCTGTGTCAAATAAATGAATGAATGAATATCTATCTATCTATCTTAAAAAATATATAAAAAAATATATAAATGGTCTCAGTTGATAGAAGTATTTGTCCAAAAGAGACAAGTGTTCCCAAGGCCAGATTGCCTGCTTACAAGCAAAAGACAGCAGCTGATTGCTATTGGTAGAAGCCCAATTTTGTTTTTGGATTTCATGAACAGATTTATATAAAGTAAACTAGCAAACGAATTACTTATTTTAAATAACTTCAGGCCATTCGTTCCATTTTTGCGCCCTTGATTCTGAACAGCCTCTTGATAATTGCTTCTTAGTAAGAGCTGTACTGGAGCTTCTG
>CM052885.1:18639565-18690716 GCA_028534135.1 Potos flavus
AGGCAATAAAAGAGTGATCCCTGAAAGAAAGCAGACAAACTAATGTTTGTGAATAGTCAGACAAAATGGAAAATTCTGTCTTGTTTGCTTACCTGCACGAGCCTCTTATCTTCAGACGTCATGAACACAAGCACCTGTACTCTCCAGGCAGTCTCTTTTACGGATGAGGAATCTGATGCCCAGGATCTTAATCAAGGACACACAGCTAAAATAGGTTACAGAGATTTGAACTCAAGACTGTCGGATTCCAGAGCCCGGGCCCTAAACCACTCTACGTAGGGACCTATTAATGAGAGGTTTCACAGGAGGCTAAAACCTACCTACCAGCGCATGACTTCTGGGTAGGCCATTAGTGCCAATCCTGGCTAACAGCTACATTCATAGCTGCCTTCAGAGTTGGTACAGAAGGTCTCATAACAACCATTGAACCATTCATTATGCTGCGTTCATCAATGTCTAAGAAAAATAAAAATATCACCTTAAAAAAAAAAAAAAGGTCTATACCAGTGTGAGGAGGCATATAAAAAGGCTCTGAGAAGCCCCATTGTAAAATTGGATGATTTCCATTCTTTAACAGGAATAAAATTCCCTGCTGTTTTTATGGTGTTAGTTTCTGGTCATTCTTTACCATAATATAAAAGGAATTCTAGGTTCGTACCTGATGATTGGGAGTCTGGATTTCAGGATGATACCTCATATGGTAGAAGAATTATTAGAATGATAGGGTATGTGTCTTAGTCCTTTTGGGTTGCTATAACAAAATACCACAGACTAGGTGGCTTATAAACAATAGAAATTTATTTCTGAGTTCTGGGGCCTGGGAGGTCCCAAGATCAAGGCGCCAGCATGGTTGCTTTCTGGGGAAGGCCCTCTTCCTGCTTTGTAGCCTGTGCCTTGTGGCCTCACGTAGTGGAAGGGCAAGGAAGCATTGTGGGGTCTTTTATAATGCATTGATCCCGTTCATGGACACACCCTCATGACCAAAGCACCTCCCAGAGGCCCCACCTCCCAATACCATTGTGTTTGGGGCTTAGGATTTCACCATATGAATTTGGGGCAAGAGGGACACACATTTTCAGACCATAACAATATGATACTGAGTTTGCGTGATACTTTTCTCCCTCTGATTTCTTTGTATCAGCTGGTGAAAACTCAAAGTGATGAACTTTACGGTGAAGTTAATTGTTTTTCTAGCATTTAGCTCCTTTAGAATTTATTTTTAGGAACTTGTACAACATTAGTATTACTTGAATAACCTTTTATATTTTCAGTATAAAAATGTATCAGGATTTTCATCCTTAGTATAGAGGCGTTAGGAACTAATTATTTGTCAGATTGATTTTAAGTTTTGAGATTGGGAAAGAACACAACCATGAACAATTCTGATCCTAAGTTGAAAGTAGGAGAGAAGATTCATATATAAATTTCAAATAGACTGTTAGAACTTTGCTGATTAGGAACGGTCTAAGCCTTGCCAGCACAACTTTGTCTTTTCTGAGGAAGAGAATGTTGTGGGATGGCGGACTGCCTGGCTCTCTGCCCACCTCCTGAATGCCCTGCAAGCTAGCATGATGCTATTCGCCGAGGGGCCTGCCCCATTGCCCAAGGTACCAAATAGCTTGGCAGTCCTCCCAGCAGATGTTACTGCAATGGGTAGATGGTTAGTTTAAGGGTAATGTTTTGTTAATCTGCTTTATAAAGGAAATCAGGTAAGGACACAGAGAAGTTCCCAATTATTTGAGCATTTCATAGTATACTCTGGCTAGAACCAGCCTCTGTCTTTTCAAACTCCTTTTCCTCATATAAAACAAGATGCTAATTTCGAAGGAGGAAGGATTTTAAAGGCTGAGGTGTAAGCTTATTAAACTTTGCTAAATATATGAAGGCTTATCATAAAGAAGATGAAAACTTGTCAGTTTTGATTCCTTGGATGACTAAACAAGACAATATAGACTTTAATTGAAGCAGAGTAGATTTAGGTTAGATGTAAGGAAAGAACTTGACAGATTCATTCTTCTATGAATTAGGCAGCAAATATTTTGACAGAAAATTAATTTTTGTTTATGATTATGGATAGCAGTGTGTCATTTCAATCCCAACTGTATATCTGGCAACAACCCTGTGAGGGATATGGAGTTATCCCCTCCTAGGGAAGCAAACTGAAGGTAGAACATTTTGAGAAATTTGCCCAAGGACTCACAGCAGATAAAAATAGTAGAGCCAGGGTTTAATAAAACCCAATCTTTTCAACTCCAGGCTCCCTATTTTTTCTGACACGAAGCCAAATTAATCTTCCTATTATTACTATTTTTTTTAATTGGGGAGTGCTATAAGGCATCAGAGGAACAGTGAAAACCTTACTGCCCAGCATCCAATCTCTGATCTTTCATCCAGGCAATTAGTACTTTTTAAAATATTTTGTTTTTATTTATTTATTTTAGAGAGAGAGAGCATGTGTGAGCATGCACATGCACACACACACACACACACACACACACACACACACATATTAGCGTGGGGAGGGGTGGAGGGGAAGGGAGAGGAAGAGAGAATCTTGAACAGACTCTGGGCTGAGCACGGAGCCCAAAGTGGGGCTGGATCTCTGACCCTGAGATCAGGACCTCAGCTGAAACCAAGAGTTGAATGCTCAACTGACTGAGCCATCTAGGCACCCCAGGCAATTAGTACTTTTGGTTTTGTTTCAGAGAGTGTACTCTCTCATGGTATTTTCAATGATGAGATTTTGGTTATAATTTTCATTCTATTACCGTACTAGAAAATCTGTATTTGGGTATTAAGCCATCTCTGGAAGTACACGATTTAATGTGTATTTACTCCTCTAGCCAAGCTGCCTTTTCTTCCTTGGTCTACTGAGTTCTTGTTGCTTTTTTCTCTGCAGTCCAGCTCTCAGTCTGGTCTGCTCATCTCCTGCAAGAGTGTTCATTGACTGGGTGCAGACATTGAGTGTTTTCCATGTTTTGTTCCTAGTTTTTTATTTTTTGATTTGGATATTTCACATTGGGTGAGAAATAACCTTGTGGGGTACCAAAGATGCCATTGATGGGCTGGTGAGCCTTCCCTTGATTTCCTTCCCATTTTCTTTAGGTTCCTCTGGCCTCTGGGGTCGAGGAACTGCATTTGCAAATCTCTTCCATCCCCATGTCGGAGGAATAGTAAAATAAGAGAAAGGAGAGTGCTTGTGGTCTGATATGTATTTTTATTTAAAAATGGTGATGAAACTTTTAGTTTTCTGCTACAACCCATTTTTCTCTTACAGTGAAAACAAAAGTTCTCTTTGTAGAACAGAAGAAAATACGTTCCCTATAAACAATGGATTGAAAACGAATTTGATTTATAAATGAGAAGACCGAGGGCGGGATACTGATTCAGAAATTCTGCAGTGTGTAATAAAAGAAGAGGAAATGGCACGGAATCACTGCCTCCTGTGATTTGAAGGCCATTGTGAAGAAAAACAATGTACTGAAAGAAAGTTCTTCATATTAGGACATATATCATTGCATCACATTTATTTATCTTTCTGGATATTTTTATAGCCCTTAATAAAAAATATTAAAATAGCCCGTGCTATTGTCTCTTGGTGATGTTTCCCCCCACTCTTTGAAATAAAAAACAACTACATTACTAAAGAATAACCATTGTTCGTATAAAAGAAAGTTTCCATAATGAAACTTGTGCAAGACTTTCCAGTCAGCTCCTCTTTGTACCTCATAGGAAAGGCAGAGTCACTTTCCAGAGTGATCTTGAAAAAACTCCCATGTAATAAAAGAGAGGGTAACGATGAACAGGAATAAGAAGGGGGCCAGCCTTGTAACACAAAAGAAACCATGAGAACTTTAGTTTTAGGAAAACTAAAGTTAGGAAAAATGCCATTGGTCCATATTTTCAAACTCCGGTCATTGAAGCAGTAGCTAGGAGTTTCTAGGAATGCTTTGGACTCCGTTTATCATCTAGATTTTTCTTTCTTTCTTTCTTTCTTTCTTTCTTTCTTTCTTTCTTTCTTTCTTTCTTTCTTTCTTTCTCTCTCTCTCTCTCTCTCTCTCTTTTTCTCTCTCTCTTTCTTTTTCTTTCTTTCCTTTCTTTTCTTTCTTTTCTTTCTTTCTTTCTTGCTACAATGTATTTCCATAGAGCCACGGCAAGGGCTTCTGGGGCATGGTGGCACACAGCCAACCAACTTGGAAATTCCACTGATAATCCCTAACGTTCGGGTAAGACTGCCCTACCCACATCAGCATACTTCCTCATTCAAGCTGTTGTTTCCTACAGATTTTCAGAAATATTCTGTTTTCTCCTTCTCACATTTCTGACTGAATGTAAGAAGGACCAGCTTTTATTCTGAGTTCTGCTGGTTCATATCCTACACCATTTAAAGCATTTATGTGGAAGAATGATGGCATGCCTACCATGGCCTCAAGTAGGACGAAACCAATGTTCCAAAGTAACAGGCGTTCCCTCTCCGTGGCCTAGTCCATCTATGGAGGACACGCAAGAGGAGCTTTCTGAAATTGGAATTATGTAGACAGTTGTTGAGTCCCGTGGGCTTCTGGCATTAGAGTCAATCAGCTATTTTCTGGCATCTTTTGTTAAAGCTCTGGTTCAAAGCAGTAATAGGTGAGATCTTGGCTATTTTTCGGTTGAAACTATACATAGTGATTTTGGGTTACAAAGAAAAATCCTTCACCTGGTCCTACCTAAGCCTGCTTTAAAGGGTCTGTGACACACATGAATCGACATTAAAAAAAGCAAAACAACAGCTTAAAATCTGGCTTAAATGACTTGTCTATTCAGCACATGCGCTGCATGTGGCCCACAGGTGGTGTTTACATTTTTAAAAAATCAATTGCTGATACTTAAGCATTGGAAAAATTTCAATAAACATCCAAATTCTGGCTTCTCTTGCAAAACAGAAGCTTTGACAACACTAACACTGAATATCAACCATCTCTCTTAGGAACTGCTTGAACAGTCCAATTCATGTGTCCTTCTCCCTTACTTAACATTCTCTGCTCGGACTCTATAGACATTGTTGTCCACAAGGCCTGCTCCGTGCTGGACATACAGCATTCACGATCTGTTGGCAAATGAGTTTGCTGGTTCCTGATCATGGTGATGTTTGCACAGGCCCAGTCGTGGAATCCTTAAGTTTGGTTGGCTCTTGCAAATACACGAAAAGCAAAGAAATCATCATTATAAAAGAGTAAATGAAAGGCTGAGGATGAGTTCACAAATGAACATATTTGCAGAGTAGGAGAAGAGGATATTTTATAGTAAGCTGCTAGCTGAGAGAGGCCACCTCCCTCCCCCCAGTACATTTTATTTCCAGGTACATTTATTTTAGGGTTAGTAGCAATCAAAACAGATCAAGTGGCAGGTCTTTTTTGTATGGATAAGATGACTGTGTTCCTGCAGCCTGGACACTGACCGCTGCGATGAAATTGGATCTCCTGAGCATTTCTTCCAAGGGCAGATTTGGGTAGTAAGCCAGGTAGAAGGCCAAGGCCCCCACAAAACTGTCACCAGCGCCCTGTAATTAAAAGCACAGTTGTGGGGATAAGCATGTAGTCACCTGGTGCCCAGACTGTATTTTAGAAATATTTAAGTACAGAAGAGTTTTAGATTTATTTAGTTTTATTTCAGAAGAGTTTTAGATTTACATAAAAAGTAAAAGGATAGTACACAGGTGTCCGTATACCCCACATTCGGTTCTGGTAACATCTGGTAACCTCTGGTAATGTGATGCATTTGTCATAATGAATGAAATGGTATTGATACTAGCTGAACTCCATGCTTTATTCGGATTTCACTAGTTTTGCTTAATGTCCTTTTTCTGCCCCGGGATCTTCTCCAGGATACCCTATTACATTTAGTTGTCATGTCTCCTTAGACTCCTGTGGGCTGTGACAGTTTCTTGGACATTCTGTTTTCGATGACCTTGATAGTTTTTTTTTTTAAAGATTTTATTTATTTGACAGAGACACAGCGAGAGAGGGAACACAAGCAGGAGGAGTGGGAGAGGGAGAAGCAGGCTTCCCGCTGAGCAAGGAGCCTGATGCAGGGCTCGATCTCATGACCCCAGGATCATGACCTGAGCCCAAGGCAGACACTTAACGACTGAGCCACCCAGGCGCCCTGACCTTGGTAGTTTTGAGGACTGGTCATATGTTCTCCAGAATGTGCCTCGGTTGGGATCTGTCTGTTTTCCTCATAGTCAGGCTGTGGTTATGGTTTTTGGGAGGAAGACCACAGAGGTGATGTGTCATTCTCTCATCACATACATCAAGGGTACATACTGTCAACAGGACTTGGCCACTGATAATGTTAATCTCGATTACTTGGCCAAGGCAGTCTTTGCCAGGTTTCTCCACTGTAAAGTTACTTTCCTCTCTCTTTTCATACTGTACTCTTTGGAAGCAAGTCACGAAGTAAGGCAGAGTATTATTTGGAATTCTCTATGGGAAGTTTGTCTCTCTCTCCTCCCCTCTTATTCAGTCACCTAATTACATCTCTATGAACTCATGGGTCTTTAAAATTTTTTTTTAATTTATTCTTTGGGCTATAATCCAGTACTATATTATTTCATCGCTCAAATCCTTCTAGCTTTGGCCATAGGGAGCTTTTTCAGTTGGCTCCTGTGTCCCTTTGACATACCCCCATTGTTTTGTTTTTTGATTGCTTTACTTGCTGATATTATAAAATGCTCCAGGTTCATCTTGTATATTCCCTGCTTTAGTCCTAGAATTAGCCATTTCTCCATTAAAATGGGTGCAGAACGTGGTGAGAGCTATTCAGATATTATTTTCAAACTCACTCTAGGGAAAAAACAGTTTCTTTTCCTTTTCTCTGAAGCTCCAAAGGTCTGAGTTGGTAAAGTACATATACGGACCCACAGAAATAGAAAATAACCAAAGAAAGTCTGTTGACTTCTGCCTCAGGCAGGGTAATACCTAGTCATGTGTTCACCTAACAAAAATCATTCTGGTATTTAATAGCTTACAGGGTCATTTTCCAGTTTTTCCCAGTTTGTTGTTCCTTGCACCCAGGGGTTTTCATAACAAATCTTGAGGCTATCCTTCAGCCTTCAAGAAGAGCCTTGGCATGCAAGATTGTTCCAGTTGCAACTGAAGTATTTAATGAGCTATATGGCCAGGACAGGGACGGGTGCTAGTAAAGGGGTAGAAGCCATTGTGGATTAAATGCTAAGTAGTGTGGCAGAGTTTGTAAACGCTGTTGGATCCTAAG
Source organism: Potos flavus (assembly GCA_028534135.1). Taxonomy (NCBI): domain Eukaryota; kingdom Metazoa; phylum Chordata; class Mammalia; order Carnivora; family Procyonidae; genus Potos; species Potos flavus. Next base: position 18,646,823 of record CM052885.1, read on the forward strand.
AAAGAGTTTGAAGACAGCCTCCCTGCAGAAGGGAGTTCTCATAGATGAGACAGATTTATAGAGAAGGGAGGTCTCACGGAACAAAGACGCAGGAGGAGGAAGGAACAGTGTGAGCTCATGAGACAGTGAATGGCTTTAAGGAGAATGACATTTCCCCTTGTTTACACAGATAAAGCAGTCAGTATTAAACTTGCCAAGGAGTCATAGTAACGCAGGTGTGAATTCAACACTTTCCTTCCTCCTGTAAATGTTTTCTGAGTGCCCAAAATGTGTCAGGCGCCATGCTAGATGCTTTGCAATTATTTATATCAGTCTTTCCTGACGGGAACAATGGAGAAAGACACGGCCCTTGCCCTCCATTAGTTTACAGCAGAGCAAAGCAACAGTCTTAATATTTGGTTTTCTTATTTATAAGGAATGGGGGCAGTATTTTCTCTTTTATGTATCTTTTAAATTATTGCTTCAGCTTATTGTTATAAGCTTATATTTTTCCAAAAAAACCTTAAGAGAATAAAAATATTTCATGAATAGGTAAGTCATGTTTCTGTACTTCTCTCACCTTTAACTTGCAGCCTGACCAGTGCAAAGGCACAGGCTGCGGGGAAACATTCTGGCATCACTGCCCGAAATCAGTTTTATATATTCCTGTTGGCTAGTGGGATATTTAGCTGCAGAGAAGATCTTTAACAAAGTATAAAAAACATTGTACTTATAGCTGAAAAAGCTATTGAAATAATTTAAATTGCTTCCCATTACAGCCAAAGCCAGGGAAACACAGTGTTTGGTGGAACTGTGTGTGTTGGAAGCATTATTTAGGCAATAGTGATTTTCACAACCTGATTTCCTTTATTCTTAGTGCTATACACTGTGTTCGTAGAGACTGCAAAGGTGCAGAAAAAGAAATTAAAAAAAAAAAAAAAGACAAAACAGATCAATATTTCTCATGAGCCTAGATGCAAAAACCTTAAAAAAAATTTAGTAAACTGTGTGTGTGTGTGTGTGTGTGTGTGTGTGTGTGTGTGTATGTGTGCATGCATCTCATGACCAATAGGGTTTATTCCAGGAATGTAAGATTAGTTTAACATTAAAACTAATTACATTTAAAATGAATTAACATTAAAAAAAATCAGTGTAGTTCACTAAATTAAAAGCCTCATGATAATTTTAGAAGCAGAAAAAGCATTTGAAAAAATTCTACATCCATTTATAATAAAAATTCAGCAAATTTGAAATAGAAGGTATAACTTGATCTTCTTGATAAAGGGCATTTATGAAAAATCCACAGTTAACATCATACTTAATGAGAAAGATTGAATGATTTTCCCTTCATACTGGAAACAAATCAAGGATGTCTATACTCATTACTTCTATTTGACATCATACTGGATTGCTGGCCAGTGCAATAAGATAAGAAAAAAAAGAAAAGGCAAGCAGATTTGAAAGGAAGAAGTAAAACTCCTTAGCAGATGGCATAAAAAATCCAGCAGAAAAGCTACTATAAATAGTAGATTTAGCAAGGTTGCAGGACACAAAGTCAATATAAAAAAATCAATTGTATTTGTATATAGCAGCAATGAACAGTAAAAAATTTAAATTACCAAAACACACCACTATATTAGCATCAAAAATATGAAGTATTAAGGGTTAAATGAATCTGTGCAATATGAATGAATATGTGCAAAATTTATAACTCTTACTATGGAAAGTAAAAGAGATTAATGAAAACAAATAAATGGTGAGATAAACCATGTTCATGAATTAGAAAACTCAATATTGTTAACATGTCAATTCTTCCTAAACGGATGCAAAGATTCAGTGTAATTCCAATAAAAAATCCCAGTTAGAAATTTTTAGAAATTGGTAAACTGATTTCTAAAATTTATATGGAAAAACAAAGGACCTAGAATAGATAAAGCAATTTTGAAAAAGAACGAAGTTGGAGGATGTAGACAGATTTCAAGACTTACCATAAGATATAGTAATCAGACAGTGAGATATTGATGTAGAGATAGACATTTAGATCACTTGAACAGAAAGAGAGTCTGTAAATAGACCAGCAACTTATTTTTAACAAGGTAATTCAGTGGAGGGAAGGATAGCTTTTTCAACAAATGATGCTGGAAGAAATGGATATCCATATGGAAAACATGCAGCTTCAGACCATACAAAAAAATTAACTCCAAATGGGCCACAGACCCAAATATAAGGGTTAAAACAACAAAACATCTAGAAGAAAATGGAGGAGAAAATCTTTGTAACCCTGTGTTAGGCAGATTTCTTAGGATACCAAAAACATAAAACACTTAACTGATAAATTTGACTTTATCAAAATTTAAAACTTTTGTCACTTAAAAGAATACCAAAAGACAAGCGATGAACTGGAAGAAAATATTTGTAAAACATATCTGATGGGCGCCTGGGTGGCTCAGTTGGTTAAGTGTTTGATTTTGGTTTAGGTCATGATCTCAGGGTTCTGGGACTGAGCCCTGTGTCAGGCTCCATGCTCAGCAGGGAGTCTGCTTGTCCCTTGCCCTCTCCCTCTGCCCACCCCCTGCTCGTTCTCTCTCTCCCCTCCAAATAAATAAACAAAATCTTAAACCCATTTATCTGATAAAGCATTCTTATATTTCACTAGTGCAACCCCAAGACAAAAACCGAATAAAAATTGGCAAAAGATTTGAACAGAGACTTCACCAAAGAAGATATATGATGGCAAATAAGTATATAAAAAGATGCTCAATATCATTAAACATTAGGGAAGTGCAGATTAAAAACACAATGAGATAATACTACATACTCATTAGAAAGGCTAAATTAAAAAGACTGAAAATACTGACTTTTGTTCCAGTGGAACAACTGGAATTCTTATCTGTTGTGGGAATGCAAACTGATACAGACACTTTGGAAAATAGTTTTGGGCAGTTTCTTCCATTATTCAGCAAACACTTATCATATAGCCTAGCATTTCTCTTCTTAGGTATTTATGTAGAGGAATGGAAACATATGCACATAAAGATTTACATGTGAATTTTTATAGGAGCTTTATAATCGCTCCAGGTTGGAAACGATCCAGATGTCCTTGAACGGATGACTGTGGTACATCCACAGAGTGGAACACTACTTAGCAACAAAAAGGAACCAATTGCTTATACCACATGGATGGATCTCAAAAGCATTATCTTAAGTGAAAGAAGCCAGGCACAGAAGACTACATACTATCTTGTATGATTTCATTTATAGGAAATTCTAGAAAAGGCAAAAGTATATCGACAAAAAGCTGACCAGGGGCTGGAGAACATCAACTCCACAGGGGCTGCCCAGGGAACTTTCTGGAGTGATAGAAAGTTCTGTAATTATGATTGGTGGTTAAATGAGTACATTTGTCAAAACTCATTGAATCATACACTTAAAATGGCTGCAATCTTATGTGTGAAAATGATATTTCAGTAAAGCTGATTTTTATATAGGCAGGGTTGGGGGGTGGGGGACACTGAGTCATGCAGGAGGGTAATGTAAGTTTTGAAAGCTTTGGCAATATCTAAGTGCCCTTGGCTTATTGTTGATTAAAGTGCATGGTTGGGATAATTTTTGAGACTTACTGTGGGGGAGGGTTAATTAAGTGTTATAATTGGCATATAGGAACCTATCAGGCCTTATATCGTGAGCTCTAATGCCACCTCTGTTCTTCTGCTATAGATGTTTCTCTTCTAGCAGTGAGGCTTTGAAGTCAGATAGATTCGTATTTGAGTATTGGCTTTGCCACTAGCTCTGTGACATTGGGAAAACTAATGTAAATTCTCTGTGACTTAGTTTTTCAGAAATAATGAAATGATCACTATCTCATCGGGATTTTGTGAATCTGTCGACCTTGCTTCCCAGTTTTCTTAACCAAATTCAGTTCACAGAACTCATGTTGCTACTTTAACTTAACCTTTTCACCTCACTCCCCTATTCATTCCATTGCCGTGCCATCCCCCCACCCCACTTTCTGCGGCCAAGCCCCCCTTTCTGTGTCCAGTCATGAAGTATGATCATGCCACTCTTTTTTTTTTCTTGCCACTCTTCTTTACCTTCTCATGTCTTCCTGCAAAACTCCTTTCCCTTTTTTCTTTAGAAGGGCCTGTTCCCTTGTGTCTTCTCAGGGTACCAATTTTGCCACAGCTACTTAAAAACAGTTTGATAACCTATGCGTTCAACCAAAAATCCACATACAAAGTTCAGTTTTCTATTTCCTGTCTGCCTTTGTAAATAGTGGTGTGCAGGTTAAATGTTCAAGCCCACATAAAAAAAGAAATCTGCATGCAGTGAGGTTGACCCATCCACAAATGCAGAGTGATTTATAGAAGGGATGGATAAGAGATACATTGTTAACCATCACTTGAAAATTTATGAAGAATCCACGAGTCTGGGGTGCCTAGGTGGCACAGTCAGTTAAGCATCTGACTTTTGGTTTTGGCTCAGGTGGTGATCAGGTCGTGATTTGGCTCAGGGTTGTGAGATCGAGCCCTGAATCAGGCTCTGTGTTCAGTGTGGAGTCTGCTGCTTGAGACTCCCTCATCCTCCGTCCCTCCCACCCCTGAATAAATAAATGAATCTTAAAAAAAAAAAAAGAACCCATGAGTCTATACAGATTTTAAGTAGATAAATGAAAAAATAAATAACGTAGAAGGGAAAACTCTTCCTTAAAGTAGAATGCCAATTAGTAAATACAGAAGTTTGAAAAATCAACACTTTGCAAATGTCATACTAATAACCGATTCAAGCAAGAATCATTAATGGATGCTTTTAAAACTGCTGGATCAAGGTTTGATGAGGATACAATATTTACAAGTTTGAAAGTATCTCCCCATACCGATGCCCTATTCATAACCGATAACGGTCTAGCAGAGAAACCTGGGGGACACCACCTTCACCAAGTGAGCAACAAACCAATAATGAGACAAACTGCCATCGCTTGCTCCCCGATATGGGGCCTTGACGAGGACATAATGTCACTTGTGTAGTATTCCTGCCTAAAATGCGTTACCTAACTCAGATCACAGGGAAGCACTGGACAAACCTAAATGGAGAAAAATGCTAGGAAACGGTGAACTTGTGCTTTCCAATGAACTTGTGCTTTTCAAAAAAATATCAATATCATGAAAGACAAGGTTGAGGACCTGTTTCCTATTAAAGGAGCCTAAATTAAGAGCCTGACAATTAAATGCCATACAAACTCTTGGATTGCCTCCTGGACCAAAAAGATGATAAAAAACACTTTTGAGACATTATTGGACTATGCACATAAAATTATTTCAGTGTTAAGTTTCTTGAATTTGATAATTATATTGTAGTTTTGTTATGTCCTCGTTCTCAGGAGGTCTCTCCCGAAGCTGTAAGAGGTGAAGAGTTGTGATGTCTGCAACTTACTCTCAAATGGCTCATCCAAAAAAAGTGTACTTATGTACTTGGAGAGGCAGCAGTAAAACAAATGTGACAAAACGCTAATCACTGGTGAAACTCTGCGGGGTATATAGGCCTATGACGACTTGTCAGTTTTACCTAGGTAAGCAAACATTTTAAAGTTTTTAATAAAAGTTGGATTTTCAAAACTTTAGTAAAATGTCATCAGTCACTCTTTGTGAATTTACAAATGAGCCAGTTTCAGCCTGAGTAATTTTCCTTTCTCTTAATTCAATTAAGTGGACACCGACTCCCAAGTCAGGGTGAACCGAATTGAGAGACGCTCCTTCCTGCACTGAGAACCCCAATCTTGTCGTCTCATCCAGGAAGTTTCCCTTACAATGAATGAGGAGGCAGTGACATCCACCTGAAAGTCACAGGGACTGGGAGGATCTTTTTGGCCATGACAGTGACTGCAGAACAACTGAGTTCCGAGATGTTAGCGGCAGCCCTGTGGTGACCGCATCCAGGGTCCCGTGCCGGGACTGTAACTGGGCTGCTGTCTTCAACCAAGAACCAAGAACCTCGACTGAGATGACCCCCTATGTGGAAGTCTTATGAGAGGTCAGAGATCTTGTCTAGTTCTTTCCTTGACTCCTCAGAGTTATACAACCCTTAGACCATACATGCTGATATACAATATATGCTCAGTTAATGACTGCCGATGGGCCACCTCTCAGCTGCCCTGGTCTCAGGTGGGGTGGTGGTGGGGGTGTTGCGTGTTCTTCTGTACAAAGATGGCAGCCATCGGGCCTCTGAGTCCCCAAACACAACGAAGTAGGAAAGCCCTTGGAGGACATGGGCCATCGACTCAAAACCACAAAGACCAGCAAATGCTACCTTGAAAATCACATTATATCCCATGATGGAAAAGCTCTTTGAAATTTAAGTATGAAAGGGGTGGAAAAGTAAGTACTCCTTAACCTTCACAGACGAGTGGAAGGGTAAGGAAGGGAGTGAATGTTTATTGTGTGCTCTGCATCAGGAAGCCGCAAAGCTGGGTGCTTACATACACACACTAGACATTTCATCTTTACAACCACAGGCCCCTGCCCCCTGCAACACTTGCGGGGACCAACTCCTAGAGACATGAACTAATTCGTCTGGGGTCATATGGCTGGTAAGCGGCAGTTTGCATCCAGACCCAGCTGATTTCCATGTTCCATTCACATTACACCACAGAGCGACTGTTTGTGGGAAGCAGAGAGAGGGCAGAAGGAAGGAAATCACCAAGTTGAAAAGAAGCTCTCTCCCTTCTATCTCCTATTCCTTCGCCCTTCCCTCAGGACACGGTACTGGCGGCTGTCATGTGCAGGCCAACAGTCTGGGACAGTCTGAAAACTCTGTGAGGGCAGGGGCCCTGTCTCTGTCCCCTCTCTCGCCCACTGCCTCCCCCAGTGCTTTGAGCTGACCTGCCCTGTTGGACCTAGTTCCATGGTGTTCTTTTCCCAGGTGGCCAGCGGGGACTCGCTGAACTACATGTGACTCTCTTTTATGTCAGTGAAAATGGAGGTTAGGTTGCCATAGCCCGGAGTTACTTGAGATTCATTCTCATTGTTGAATCTATTTATATCACAAGGCTTTCAAGTGCCAATAAATTCCTCGGCTGTTGATTCACATCTTCAGTATAACTATTTTTATACATCAGTATGATTTTTTTTTAATGGAAAGTGCTTTAAAAGTGGAAGCTGCATTGTATCACTTTGATTTTCCTGTAAGGAAAGTACTTTCCAATCAATCATTCTTGGAATAATAGAACAGTTCTCATTGATACAACATGATGGTTTTAACCTTTTACTGAAAATTATTTCTGTGCCAGAAGGGGTGATGGCATAATTCATCTTTCTTCCATAAAAATACCCAGGTGGCTACTATTCACTGCCTTTGCACAGTGATTTCCTCTTAAGGAAGAGGCGCTCTCACAGGGTGGACGGGGCCTTCACACTCCTGGGCTTGGAGAAATCCTGGTCTGTGGCACCCGTGGAGGCAGGTGGACTAGCAGTGGAGTGAAAGGACAGCAAAACATGCCCTACGGCCTACCTGAGCCCTCCAGGGGGGCTGGGCAGGTGGAGGGGCCCAGCACTGTGCGGGGCTGGTGGGGTGGGGAGCGTGACACTCATGGGCAGCTAGTGAGAGGGCCCCAAGGGGAGCATCTGGGAGATGGGAGCTCCCGAGGGCAGCACCCTAGAGCTGGGGTGTGGGGCTGGGATGGGCAGCCTCTGCCCCAGGGCCTGAAGCAATGTTGTCCTTGGGAGATTGTTACTCATTTCCCTTCTCCCCTTCTGACCACCCTCTCTGTCCGACTGTCCCACTACTTACACCCTCCCACTGCCCCTTGCCTGCCTGGAGCCCTTGACTATGACCACGGGTCTGCTCCCTCAGTTACCAGCTCACTTCCGGTCTCTCACGGCTCCACTCTCTTTACGAGAGATGGGCGCCCACCAATAAACCTGGAGCTGGCAGTCAGTGCCCGAAGATGGCCGCTGGCGCCATCCGAGCAGAGCACACCCACGTGTTGGTCCAAGTCCAAGTGGGCTACGTTAACTGTTTTGTCTGAAGTTCAGCGCAGTCAGGCTCTTGGCTGGGTGCTGTGCCGGGGACGGCCTTTAGTTCACAAGGCCCCGTGGAGAGGTGGGTGCGGTTGGGGCCCCGGTGTACCGTGATTCAAGGCGGCACTGCACCAGGGTGCCCAGGTCGGGGGGGGGGGTCTGTGGTCCTCGGGCCATGCTCAGCTCTTCACCCTGTGTGCCTGGCCAAAGGGGCACCTTCTTCTAATTTGCACAAAGTGCCCCAGAGGTTGACAGCAACACCGCAGGTCCTGATTATAAAGCTGAGGAAACTAGGATTCAAGGAGGTTAAATCACTTGCCCGAGGGAAGAATAAAGGTGGCGAAGGGCAGTGAGGAGTCGTACCAAGGTCATCTGTGTGGAAATCCAGCAACAGAGCAGGTGAAGCTATTTTGGGAGACAGAGAGCGGGCTTTTGGCCACGGCTTGAAATTTTCCTATTTCCCCATGGGAAGGCTTAGGTTTTCTCTCACACTGAAGAATGACGGGGATGCCAAAGTGGAGACGGTGAATGTCTAATGCTGTCCCTCTGTACGGGGTCCCACTTTCCTCGGTGTGCTTGGGGCAGGAGCAGAGGAGAGACGGTGACCTCGCGTTGCCCTCATCAGGTGGGGGGGAGAGTGGGAGTGCAAAAAAAGCTAAGGCTTCGGGAAGCACCACCCCCGATGAACAGCCAGAGTCTAACCTGGTGAAGGAAGGAGGGGAGGTCAGGAGGGGGTCAACAGGTCAGAAGGAAACAGGGAACTCAGGGCAGTGAGAGGAGTGAGGTAAGAGGTGAGAGAGCGGGTTGTGCCCAGAAAGCAGGATGTGAGGAAGCCGTGCAGGCATTAACCATTCCTGGGAGTCTCCTGGAAGTGGGAGGCTGGAGGGGAGGGGCAGAGGTGAAGTGAGGGCATCTGAGAACTAGGAGAGTCGTTGATGGTTCACCCTCGTGGCACTGGAGTCACCTGACAGAATGGCAGCAGTGGGGTGGAGAGAAAAATGGGGATGGAGATAAACAGAACGGACAGGCATTATAAGTGAGTTGCATGAGCCTTGAAGATGCAGGAATCTCTACAGGAGGGTAGACGAGGGATGGCTGGAGGCCGCAGCGAACGGGCTTTGGGGTAGGAGCAGCTCTGACCTGTGAAGGCTGTCTGGAGAGTTAAGGATGTGAAGGAGCTTACTTATGAGGATTAGGACAGCTGGGGGGGGCTGCAGTGGAAGGTTCAGGAAGGGGAGAAGCACAGAGCAGCAAGGGGACTCTCCAGGGTCCCATGTCTCTCAGACTCTTTGTCTCTATCATGGGGCCCTTTTCCTTCTCTTGCACTGACAATATTGGCATTCCCTTGGCTTCTGTCCTTGGCCACTGTCCTGCTCATTCCTCATAATTTCCAGGGGGCCTCTACTGTTGTGCAGCTATACTTTCGACTGCCATGAACACGATGAGTCGTAAGGCAGTATCTTCAGCGCACACTCTCCTCTGTCTTCAGACTCGTGTATCCAGCTACCCATGAGTCTGCTCGATCAGGCTCATGTCCCCTGCAGCCAACCCTAACTTGGCATGCCCCAACTGAACTCGCACCTCTGCCTGAACACGGGGCCCCGTATCTTTCCCCCACTGCAAGTCTGGGGGTCTTCTGGATATCGCCCTCCCACAGAACTAATTAGTCACCAGTTGCCAAGTTTAAATCCTGAACATTTCTCAAGTCTGTCCTCTCATCTCCATCCCTTCTCACATCACCCTACCTCATGCTCACGTCGCCTCTAGAGGATGGCATTAACCCCCTGACTAGTCTCCCTGCCTCCAGCCCGGCCCCTTCCAACCCAGCCTCTGCACTGCTGTAAATCTGGCCGCCTCACCTCCATGCCTAAAGCCCTTTGAATGTTTCTCATCTTCCTCAGGATACAATTTTGGCTCTTCGGCATGGCCCATGAGGCTCCCTAGCTCACTTGCCCAGTTTCATCTCTTACCTCTTCCTATTCACTTGCGGAAACTTGGGTCTTCATTCATGGAAATCTCACTTGGACTCTTCCCTAGACTAACTCCCACTCATCTTCTAAGACTCCCCTGAGGCATCAACTTAGTCATCACGTGTTTACTGACTGGCACCACCTTTAAAGCACGGCGTCTTCCCCAATCCCCTGAGTCTGGGTAGGTACCCTCCGGCGTGCTCCTGCCCTCCTCCTTGGCCTTCATCCCCTCAGACTAGTACGGCGCCGGGCTCACCGCTGAAACGCGTGCTGACTGAAGGGAGGACTGTGAGGAGGAGGGGTGAGGAGGACGGGTGCTGAGTGATCAGGTGAGAAGCACACTATCCCAAGAATGCCCTGGAGCAGGCATGACAATGCGACAGACCCGTGAAAGTCCCAGTCTGCCAAATTCTAGCTGACAGAAAAGTGGATGAGTTAGAAGGCATGATGGGTATTAAGTGTGGTTGGGAAATAACCCATGTGATGAAAATCCCCAAGATAAGAACTTGCAGGCGGCTACAACAGATCCCAGACAATCTTGCAAGAATGATGTCATCACGAGGCTTCATTTCTCAGGAATCCGTCCCCACGCTGAATGACTCATCACCCGAACTGCTGACGGACCCTAACAGCTAAAACCCTCGCATTCTTCCTCGATGGCTTAACACATTCCATCTGACGAGCATATACCACTTTCCTTTCTTTTCAAAACCTCTCCCTACACAAAGCTATTCAAAGCCCACACTGTGGACCTGAATTCCTCAGCCAGGCTTGTGGTTTTAGAGGCCAGGGAAAAGGCAGATGGGAAGAAACATGACTAAATCCCAAATCAATGCACTGTTTCTTCTTAAGAAAGACTACCGCAAGGGATTCAGGAAAGAGAGGGAGAACAATGTCAGCCTGCCAGGATCCCTGCCACCTTCCACCCCCAGGCCGGCCAGGCCGCACCAACGCTGAGATGGCTTGCCCTTGGGCTAGCGTGGGGGCCAGTCCCGCTCTGCTCCTGCTTCCGCGTTCTGAGAACAGGCTCCTGCCTCGCTCCTGTCTGCAGAGGATTGAGGCAGGAACCTCCAGCGGGCCTGGGGAAGTACAAGTCATTCTTTATCCTTCAAGGGCTCACCACGGACCGCGGGGGCCCTCTTGTCATGACCCTCGGGGAAGCAGCACAGAGGGAACAAACAAACGCGGTTTTAAGTCCTGCCGTTTTATTAGCCGTGTATCATCTTTTAAGAATGGCTAATTCAGTATTTTTATACCTACAGGGGAGCCTCGCTGGGCATAGCTGAGGAAAATGGTTTTCTCAACTGGGAACATGTTTTCTCAGCTGGGACAATGCGGTAAACAGTCTGGAATCGGATGGACCTGAGTTTATGTCCTGATCTTAGCACCCTGGCAAGTTATTCAACTTTGTCTGTGACTGTCGGTCAAACGGGAACCTCCTGAGTGGGGTACTGTAAATGCTGAATGAGGGAATGTATAGGAAAGGCCTAGCCCAGCGCCTGGCAGAGTGGGTGCCCCACAAAGTAGCGGGGACTAGACGGCATCATCTCAGAGGACCCCTTCGTTTGTCAAGGGAACCCCTTCGAAATGAAAGCCCATGACCAGACAAGGGTTCTAAGGGACGAAGAGAGTCGTGATCCTAGGGCATGACCCAAGGGTCCCAGGGGAAGGAGTGTCTGCTGTGACCGGCCTTATGCTGCAGGACGCTCTCACAGCCAGGAAGAGACAGCAGCCAGTGTCCTGAGGGAGGCCAGGCTCCAGAGAGTTCTAGTAGTGGCCGCCTGTAGGTGCTGGGGACCGGGGACATCGTTCCTCTGTGGGGCAGGGAGATACTTTAGGGGACCTTTAAAGAGGCGGGGAAGAGGAAATGAAAGAAATGTAAAGTGAAGAGTATAAAGGTCCCTCTAGTCAGTGCAAGAGTGGGGAAACCTGGTAAATGTTCCACTTTCATTTGGGGTGAAGGAACACAGGGAGAGCAATGAGAGAGGCCGACCGCGGCTTGTGATGGCGGACCCCGCTTTCCACCACAGCAAGCCAGCCACCGGGCAGAGGGCTGCTGCCCGGGAGGAGGACGTGGTGGCAGAGCCTGGAGGACGACAGGCAGGCTGAACAGATGGCGTGGGGACAGCGTGATTTTGGAGGACACTCCTCTAGCCGTGCTGGCATCTGAAGTCGGGGCCCATCCTGGTTAGTGATGGCCACTGGGCCACCTGATCTGTCTTCTCCATGGGACTGACCTCACCACTCACTCCAAGTGTGAGCAGAGAGAGAGAGGCCCTGCTTAGACCCTTCGTTCCACCCAGAGCGTGCATTCTCAACTGGGGTGGCCCCTCCCCAATGGGGTGAGAATTCAGGCTTGCGTGGTGGGGAGTGGGGTGCGGTGAAACATTTTTTTTTTTAGATATTACAATGATTTGTGGCTTTCTGAAGGCACAGTAGGTAAACGTATCTATCTACCTAGAAAGAGAGGGTATCTGTGGTACTAAAATTTTATGGGGGAAGATGACAAATAGGAAAAAAAAATCTTAAAAGGCTCACTTGGGGTGGGTGGTGATTACCGCAAGACAGGTTGAGAAACCCTGAAGTACTGGCTCATGTCCCCGAGAACCTGCCAGGGGCCTGGTTCGGATCTGCTGGTGCGCTAAGAAGCCCGACCCAGGGGCGCCTGTGTGGCACAGTCAGTTGAGCGTCTGACTCGATTTCAGCTCGGGTCATGATCTCAGGGTCATGAAATCGAGCCCCGTGTCAGGCTCTACACTCAGTGCAGAGTTGGCTTGAGTTTCTCTCACCTTCTCCCTCTGTCCCTCCCCCCACTCTCTTTCTCTAAAATATATAAATATATCTTAAAAAAAAAAAGAAAAAGTCCTAACCAGCAATCTCCAAATTGCAAGGCACACTAGGCAGGTGTTGGTAGCTCCCTGCTTGCTTTCTGCTGAGCCAAAAACCCCACCTCTCCCAGTGATTCCTCTCCTGAGCCTCAGGCAGGTCTCCATGGCCACCAGTGGGCCCTGGGCAAAGACCCACGCCTTGGACTGAGGACTTTCCAAGGAGATTAGAACTAGCGGAGCCTGGCCTATCTTCCCAGGGTAGGAAAGTGTAAAGATTCTCCCCTAGGCAGACAACAGTGAGTCTGACGAGCATGCCACGAGATAAGATGATGCTTACACAAGAGTCCCATTTCACAGCTCAAATCTGAATATGTCTATTTTCTCTTATCAGTGCATACTGACATCATAAGTTTGAGATCACATCCTTTCCAACCTCAACCTTCGGGCTGCCCTAACCAGATCAGTTTAGAAGCATCAAGATGGACAGTGAGAATCCAGCTTCCTTATCACTACTGTGTAAGAGCTACTGATTTTTATTCTAAATAAACCTGTAGAGAACACGGACAAATCATTATGTCATAAATGTCCATGACTGTGGCTTCAACTATTAGCCACCTTTGTTTATTACATTTAAATTTCAATTATTAGGCTGAGATAGTCAGCTTTTAAAACACTGTGTGATTAAAAGAAAGAGCAAATATTTCCTGCCTTAATGTATTTCGAATGATTATTATTTCACATTAATCAAGTATGAAACGGCATGCAGCAAAGTATTGATGATTTTTATCCCTGTCTTTTAAATAGGCACAATGTTTTCCCAGCTCTACAATTTATTAGCTATTTGATTAAAAAAAAAACAAAACACCTTTTGGGGAGCCTGGGTGGCATGGTTGGTTAAGTGTCCAGCTCTGGGTTTTGGCTCAGGTCATGATCTCAGGGTCATGAGATGAAGCCCCACATCGGGCTCCGTGCTCAACGCAGAGTCTGCTTGGGTCTCCCTCTCCCTCTCCTTCTGTCCCCCCCTCTGCCCTGCTCTCCCTCAAATAAATAAATAAATCTTAAAAAAAAAAAAACAAAAAAATTGTTTTTTTTTTTTTTTTTTTTAAAGTCAGCTCTAGGCCCAATGTGGGGCTCCAACTCACAACCCCGGGATCAAAAGTCACATGCTCTACCAACTAGGCCAGCCAGGTGCCCCCCCAAAAACAGCTTTATTGAGATATAATTAATAAACCATACAATCTGCCCACTTTAAGTATACAAGTCAATGTTTTTAAGTATATTCGTAGAGTTGAACAACCATCGCCACAGTCTAATGTTAGAAATTTTCATCCCCCCAAAAGAAACCTTGTACCCACTAACAATCACACCTCCCTCCTCCCAGATCCCCCCACGCCTAGGAGCCACTAATCTACTCTCTGTCTCTGTAGATTTGTTAAGTAGGTACATGTTTTTGAGCAAGTCATTTCATATTCCAACTCCATAATTAAGCAATAGCTTATTATTGCATAATCAGCCAATAACTTAATCACATTTAAACAATCAGATTCATAGCTAATCTCTTGATTTTAGCTGGCACTTTGTGTTTAAAGTGAAGTTGGTGTTGATCTAGTGGGAACCGCTCTGCGTTACGAAAACTGCATTCCTAATAAGCACTAAGGCAACAGAATTAACTTCCTGCCCAGATATGTTCACTGAACAGTCGGTAGAGTTTTAAAGTGAAATGATAAATGCATCATGAGCTTGCTCTTGAAGAATTCCTGTGGCGAAGGTGTTTGGAAAGGCTAATCTCTAAGGATTGGCTCTGGGTGGGTGGCTCTGCCTTCGGCTCAGGTCATGCTCTCAGGGTCCTGGGATCGAGCCTCATGTCGGGCTCCTTGTTCAGTGAGGAGTCTGCTTCTCCCTCTGCCTCTTCCCCAGTTTGTGTTCTCTCTCTCTCAAGTAAATAATGTCTTAAAAAACAAAAAGCAAAACCCGGCTAATTTCTAAGGTAAAATCCACCCACATACTCTCCAGCACAGACATGTTCACTGGTCTGGCTTTGAACTCTTGGTTTCTATAGATTTGGTTTGCTTGAGGGATTTTCTTTTTGGTCCTCTCTGCAATGATTACTGTGTGGCAATGGACACTTTGCGTCCTTCTTGAAGGTCATGACTCCCTTGCATAGCGCTGAAATGCGTGGTTTCAGTCCAGACCCATCCACTGCCAGCATGTGTCAAGTTCTGCTTATGAGAGCTTCGGTGCGGACACACACAGTCTGTCCTTGCCAATCATCACATAGAAAAGAGCATGTCTGAAAATGGATATATTTTTCTAGACCTTGTAGCCGTTCATCAGGCAAGGGTATCCCTTTCTTAGCACCAGATAAACAGCTGGGCTGAAATGGCAGAATCGGAGGCACGTCCACTAAAACGATGAAGCAGTCATTATATAGACAAAAAAGTGGATCTGGCCAAGGAAATTATAACTTTTTCCAAGTTTGTGCCCTGGTATAATGCTCAGATTACCAGAATCCTGTCTGCGGAAGGAACAATAGCATACCAATATGCTTTCCAGAGCATGTTTGCAGATGTGATTCACTTTGAGTCTCATTACTATCCTGTGACATAGGTAGGATGGGTCTTTCATTTTCCAGGTGAGAAGTCAAGTGTGAGTCCTTGCTCAAGGTCGAACAGCGAGGTGGCGGAAGTGGATGCCTCAGCTGAGGTAGGTCTCTGTGGAAGCGGTCCTCTGGAGAGGCCATACATGGACTCCAGCTTTGCTCAAAGATTTCAAAACTTTTTCTTTGGAATCTTTTCCAAATCTGTAGCACATCTTTGAATATCCTCAGTGGAGGCAGTATCTCATCTTCTAAGTAATCAGTTCTCAAACTAGAGTAGAGCGAGCATCAGAATTACCTGGAGGGCTTGTTAAAATGTGGATTGCTGGCCCCACCCCCGAGTTTCTGATCCAGTAAATCTGAGGTAGGGCCCAGAAGACGTTCCCAGGTGATGCTGATGTAGCTAGTCCAGAGATGCATTTTGAGAACCACTATTCTAAGGAATTTATTTCTGGAAAGAGGGAATCATTTAAAACCAAATCTAGTGATGACAGCGGGAGATCAAGCTAGGGAATTCCACCACTGGCCAAGACAATGGGCAACTTTAAAGACGACCACCTCTTCTGAGGGAAATTCGACTAAAGAACTCCAAAAAGGTTCTAAATCATGGCAGTTCGGTTGGACTAAATGTGAAGCTTCCCAGTATCACTACTTTAGAGGGGATTTCGCTCTTTCAGATTTGTGCTAAAGAATTTTTCTCTGGCACAGTGGTACATGTGTGAGATGGGCGTTACCGACTCTTCATTTCCCAGCTTTAGGAAAAGAAATGAAACCATGGAGGGGACACCCACATTAGGGAGAATCAGTATCAAGGAAGAATTAATAGCTATTTACGGTAGCTGACTAGTCAGACTGGTGTAGTAGGGGTCCTTTCTAGGCTGCAAGCATGGTGGGTGTGGAAGATGGGGGAAAACGTGGACTCTTCCTACCCTGACTGTTGAGATTAGAATGGAAAAGGTGAAAAGATCTAATTTTGGATGCCAAAGACAAACATGCAACATGTTATGGGGTAAGAAAATTCCAGCAGGCAAGAAAAGTGAACTGTCTTAGGTACTTAGGCTGGGAGTCAATCCTTCGTGTCACAGAAGGGAAAAAAAGAGGCGGAGGACTGCCTAAATATTCGTTCTAATTTTATTTTCAATTCTACATTACATTAAACTCTCCTTGTACTCCTCTTTAATTTACAGCAACTGCTGACACAAATTGGTGTGCCTTCTCTTCTTTGACATCAGTATTTCTCTTGAATTATGCATTTCTATCTGGAATGAGGTTTGGGGGCTAAAGCCATCTTTATTTTAGATGGATGAAAACAGAGAGGGATCAGTTGGGGGTTGAGTGCAAAACCAAAGTAAGGTGGGGCCGATACACGTTCAAGGTAGTATCTCACTGCCTCAAAAGACTATAAATGGTATTCAAAAATGACACGGGCCTTTCCATTTTCAACATATTGATTAAAATTCAACTATTAGAGAATGAGAAAAACTCTTATCAGCCTTCATCCCAGAACTTCCAGATTCCTCATTTACTGGTACAAGTATTTGGCAATCATTTGTAAGAGTAAACTTGATCATAATAATTGCATCAATTCTGTTTGACCTGCATTGTACACTAGTTGTGGTGTTCACCCTCAGAGGGTAGCGCTATGGACTGATCTGGCTCCAGTTTTGGTGTTATATGGCTCCCGGTCCATGTCAACCAATGGTCCCTGTTGACAGAAGTCATTTGCTGGCTCCATCTAGGGCTTGATTGATTCAGTATCTACTCTGAGTTTCTGGTTTTTGACATCTCTGGGCTGGCCAGTCATACCAGTAATGAAATGGGGCATTAAAAAAAAAAATATTTACTTATTTGGGAGAGAGAGAAAGAGCAGGGGGAGAAGAAGAGGGGGAGGGAGAGAGATGAGGAAAGAATCTCGGGCACATTCCATGCTGAGTGCAGAGCCGGACGTGGGGCTCGATCCCACAATGCTGAGAACATGACCTGAGCCGAAACCAAGAGTCAGATGCTTAACCAGTGGAGCCAACCTGGCGCTCTGAAATGGGGCATTTTGATGAAGCTATTTTGAGTTAGCACTTGCATCAAAATGACCATGTGAAATGCAGACCCACTGTCTCAAATTACTAAATAACATATAGAACAGACATCCCTGTCCCCATATCCTTTTCTGTAACTCATGCCACTCTCGGCCCAAGTCTGGGCTCTGCCCTAAAAGCAATCCTCAGCCATCTCAGAAAACCCTCCATTTTTAATCTTTCCCCGGTCACACAGTCCACTCCAGGAGTGGGAATTGGGGATCAGGTGAAAGTCTTTGTACACTGCTTGATGGTTTAGAAAGGAGGAGAATTTTATGTTTTAGTTATCACAGTTGTTTTTTTTTTTTTAAGATTTTATTTATTTATTCATCAGGGAGAGAGAGAGTGTGAGAACAAGCAAGCAGGGGGAGCAACAGGCAGAGGGAGAAGCAGGCTCCTCGTAAGCAAGGAGCCCCATGCGGGACTTGGTCCCGGGACCCCAGAATCACGACCTGAGCTGAAGGCAGCCGCTTAACTGAATGAGCCACCCAGGCGTCCCTAGTTATCACAGTTTAATGTGAAAAATGTTCTTGAATCTATGGCCACACGAAAGCAGCTCAAGCATAATATTGTTTGGGTAAAACTGGCTGTGCCCAGCAGCCAAGGCATGATGTCACTTCCTCCCTAGGACAGTGACCAGGGCTCGACCAGCCTGAAGACCACGTGAGGGTCTCCTGTCAGCCTGGGAGTGGCGGGCGGTGAGGCCAGGAAGCCCAGTGGCTGCCCTACCCCCCTTCGGGTTCAAGTGCCACCTGAGTCACTGCCCTCGCTGCTCTTTGGTCTGGCTGGCCGCAGAGAAGGGCCTGTGGAGACTTGAAACTGGTTAAAAACCCCTATTCTGGTCAAAAATGTCTGTGGTGGATTAATTTATTCTATAGTTTAAAGAATTCCATTACTGAAATGGAATTAACGAGAGAAGTAGAATCCTAAGTGTGAGCTAAAACTGGAATAAAAAAAGGCCCATTCTTCAGGCAACATTAATGGAAGCTTTGTATATAAATAACTTTATATATTGGTGAGTAAATGGCACTTACAACTAAAATGTCTGTGAGTGATTCACTGGGTTCTAAAGACTGGCCTTGCCTTCTGTGGTCAGCCATCTTTCTTCTTTGTGACGCCACTATTCTAGACAGAAAACGGTTAATCCGATTATGATTTAGTATCTCACAAAAGATTCTGCTAAAACATTTTCTGCCAAATGTTCATCTTCTAACAGCTGCTTTTTTATGTCAGTGAGGGGTACTTGAAATAAAATCATTGTTCTCTGTGAAAACTGCGTGCTCCATAATACAGAGCTACCAGATTATTAAACAGTAAAGACATCTGATAATATTAGCACCAACCACAGGTTCCACTTCTGCTGATGCACAAAATTTTGAGTAATTAGTCATTGCACAATATCGTATTTATATCCTTTTTTTGCTTGAGCTGTTAGGCCACAAAATCAGTAGGCAGTTGCTGTTATAAAAGGGTTCTCTGGGTTATTTATAATGTTTCTGGTTCCTTACAGTTGCTGGTTCACTCGCGGGTCTCGGGCTAGTTGTGCACTCTGGAAACGAAGGATGGAACTGAGCAATTGTTCTGAGGAGCTCACTGCGGAAGGTTGGTGTGGATGAGTCACAACAAGCTGTGGGCGCCTTGGCTGGAATACCTGGTGTTTTGTCCACACAACCCAAATTCATCCCATACTGGCTGATTTGTCCCTTCATCAGGGCGGGAGTGTGTAGTTAGGTGAGGGCTGTGTTTCTATGTGGAGAAAGCTAGTGTCTCAGGCACAGGTGGTGGGAGGTATCCCAACCAGCACTGTGTTGCGGAAGAGTTCCCTTCACATGCTGTTTACTTTAAGTGAAGGATAAATTTCTGCTCCAGATGCTTCTCTGTTGCACAGATCAGTGCTTCCCCAAAATGGGGGTGACAGGCAGCCAGACGTGCCCAATGGAAGGGCATGCGGGGATCACGTGAGCATTTCATTTTATTTTCTGTAAACTACACCACAGTCTTCCTGTGCCATCTGCGGAGAATCACCAATGATATAGACTGTTTCTGATGGGAGAGGTCTTGGTCCTTAGGTGAGTCGAGGCTCAAAAGATGCTGACAATCACTGGCACTGGTAGAAGGATCTATTGGTTTGGACCATGAAATAAGCATCTTACTTGGTCCCCACACCCTTTTATTTTAAAGGAAATGACCTACCGTTATGTTCTCTGAATTCTTAAGACTTCTTAAACTCACTTCTCAACATCCCCATTGCCACCTCCCTAGTCCAGGCTGCCATAATCCGTTACTAGATAGATTATTGCAACAGTCTGGGTGGTTCTCCCTGCCTCCAGTATTGTAATCTCCAATTTATTATTTTCTTTTCTTTTTTTTTTTTAAGAATAAATTGGAGCACAATGCGGAACTTGAACCCATAACCGTGAGATCAAGACTTGAGCTGAGGTCAAGAGTTGGATTAACTGACTGAGCCACCCAGGTGCCCCTCCAACCTATTCTTTATAAGCAGCCATCTTAATCTTTTAACAGAGGACAAATCTGATAAAATCTATCCCCAATTAAACTCTTCAATGGCTCCCCATTGCCCTCAGGAGAACATACAAATTTCCGGTTGTGGCAAACGAAGCCCTTCGTAACCTGTCCCTGTTATAGCTGCACCTCATCCTTTTCCATCCTTCCTTGTCCTGTAAGCTCTTTCCACACAGAACTACTTGAAAAGGCACCACCACTGACACACTCTTGGCTCTGGACCTTTCATAAGCTGCTGCCTCTGCCTGGGTTACCCTTCCCCAAGCTGACTTATCCTTTAGCTCACCTTCCCTTGCCCTCTCAAAGCAGGGTCGCAGGCTCCTCAGGCCAGGTGGGCTCTGCAGTCCCCCTCACGGCACTTCTCATTCGAGTGTGGGCTACAGACTCTTCCAGACTCAAGCTCTTTGGGGGCAGGGACTGTCTTATTACACCAGTGGCCCTATGATACCGGTGCACACCTGCTGTTTGCAATGCAGAAAATTAAAATACAGTGTGCGGAGTAAATGTGTGCACAGTAGGGTGCTTCTCACAGGGGTCTTTGCTGTTTCTTAAAGGACTGTGACTTTCTGTGGTTAAAGGACAGTATTTTCAGTTCTCAAGGTCACTTTTGTTTTATAGGCCCTGGAACAAGAATAAGGTGACAGGCAGCCTCAGGATCCCAGGCTTCTCCATCTAGCAGGTGTTTTTTTTTAAAAAAGGTTTTATTTATTTGAGAGAGAGAGACAGAGAGATAGAGACATAGAGAGAAGAGAGAAAGAGAGCACATGAGGGAAGGGAGAGAAGAGGGAGGGGGAGAGAGAATCTCAAGCAGACTCCCCGCTGAGTATAGAGCTGATCCTGGGCTCGATCTCACGACCCTGAGATCATGACCTAAGCCGAAACTGAGTTGAATGCTAAACTAACTGAGCCACCCAGGTGCTCCGCTCTCCAGCAGTTTTAAAAGACATGAAGGATAGAAAAGAGAAGGTCTAATATATACCTTCTAGGGGTTCCAGAGGAGACGACTGAGGATGTAGGGGAGGCAATAATAAAAGAGAGAATGCTTAAGAATTGTGCAGAATTGAGGAGAAACACCAATACTGAGATTCAGGAAGAACAGAGTCATGAGCAGTATAAATGAGAATAAATTCAGATGTGGGCTCACTGCAGTAAAACTGCAGAATGGAAAAGATCAAGAGAAATTCTTACAAAATCCTACTGTTCTTCTGTTCAAATGTGTTTCTAAAAGCTAGGTTCAGACACAGGATGCATCTTCATAGCACTAAGCATCCTGAGCCAAGAGGTCACATTGTGTTTGTGACGTTTTATTTCTTAAAAACTACCTGTAGCAAAAATAGCAAAATATGAAGAAATAACAAAGCTGGGTGGTAGGTCCATGGGTGGTCATGATCCTGTTCTCTATACTTTTCAGTGTCATTGAAACATTTCAAAATTTATAAAGAAGGAAGGAGGGGAGGACGCAGGCAATCTGACTGGCCTTTGGGACAACTGAAGGAAGTAGTCAATGTAAGTATTTGATACAAATTATATTTCATGTACAACTGAATCTACATAGTTAGATTCCCACATGCTAAAACTAAAAGAGCAGACTAAATAGAGGAAGATGGTTTTCTTTCTCATCTTAAAAATTTTTAAATATTTAATTAATTTAATTGAGAGAGAGCGAGAGAGCATTGCAAGCATGAGCAGGGGTGGGGAGGGGCAGAGGGAGAATCCTGAAGCAGGCTCCCTTCTGAGTGTGGAGCCCGACTTGGGGCTTGATCCTAGGATCCTGAGATCTTGACCTGAGCCAAAGGCAGATGCTTAACCAACTGAGCCACCCAGGCACCTCGGAAGATGGTTTCCTTAACTGGGAATAGGACAACCACAGGAAGTTACTTAACAAATGTAACCGTGATCTTTTTTTCCTAGTTTTCATTTTTTAAAAAGATTTTATTCATTTATTTGAGATAGAGAATGAGTGAGGGAGCAGGAGCAGGGGAACAGCAGAGGGAGAGGGAGAAGCAGGCACCTCGCTGAGCAGGGAGCCCTATGTGGGGCTCCATCCCAGGACCCTGGAATCATGACCTGAGCCTCAGGCAGACGCTTAACCGACTGAGCCACCCAGGTGCCCCGTTTTCATTTGTTTTGACCAAAGGAAGGAAAAGGATATAAAACTTTGTTTTTAGAGACCCTTTCAGGGGAGATGTAATTCACCTAACCTCTGGATCCCCTCTACCCCCAAATCACATCACTTTCTCAGGGTGGTACCACAGTATTGAGCCCTCCTATTATGGGAATGGAAGGAGGAGGAAAGTGTGAGTGACTAGCCGCCCCTTTACACCCTGTCCCACCGCAGTACGTTTTACTCACACACACAGGCACGCACGACACTCGTGCCACCAACAGTCTATTCACACAGCGCAGACATCCTCAGCGTCGAAAATACACAAAGTATTCACACCACTAACCTACAGCACACATGCTTTCACACCAAGGCAGACGGAAGTCCGCCAAGGCTCTTTTTTCATTTCCTTGGTCACCTCTGCCAGCAGCGAGGGCGACAGGCGAGGGCAGTGGGCGTGGCTCCAGCTCCCTGCGCTCTCCAATTTGGCTCCAGAAGGTTTTTCGCCTCTTCATTTCAGGCCTACCCAAGAAACATCTTCACATACTGGAAACCCCTGCGAAGCACCATAGTCTAGTCGTGGCAGTTCTGCTCCGGAGGACACGAGTGTAGGCAAGGAGCAGACTGCGGTCCCACTGCCACGTGACCACACTGTTCTCGAGGAGCTGGTGGGGGGTGGGTGGCGGTAGGAAGCCCCAAGCAAGCTCCTGCAGCCTCCCACCAGCCCTTCTTCCTGGAACAGGGACTATTCCCCGTCCTTTCAATTAAGTAGCCCGAGGCCCACAGAACACTCTAAATCTAGATTTAGATTTTGCTCTCTTGACTTTTGCTGAGGTTTTGACCGTTTTTTTCCCCCGTTCTCTACATCCTACGGCCACCTCATGCCCCTCTTCTCCGCTACCATGCCTCTTTTTAATCTCTGGCTGGATCTGAGCTCTGAAGCAGGGCTGGGGACCCGGAAGACGTCCGGCACCAGGCACATGTGCAGGCCTGTCCGGGTCTGGCCGTGGGACGGTACTTTAGGAAAACGGAAAACACAGCCTGGTGTTTGGCCCTGGTCTAGTTCCTCAAAGTAAAGATGACATTTCTGGTAAGCAGTTACAATTAGATTTTTAGAGCCCTGGGTTTTCCACGGATCACATGCGGGATTACGAAAGATAATGTAAAATATTTAATTCTGCCTGATTGGCCAGCAAATGTGGCGACCTGCTGATACAGAAGTAATGTAACAGAGCTAATACGGACCCCCGGGCATGACAGATGGCTTGTGCCTTGTCCATCAGTCTCTTCAGCAATCACCTTGTCCTCTGTCCTTTCTCTATATTCAGTCAACTTCTTTCTGTCGTCTTCATCTTTTGCGGCAGCCAGAGTCGGCAGAATTTGCTCAGATATCATGTCCATTTTATTGATGTCATTCCTAAGGTTCAGATGGCTCTCAGCCGGCTTTTCTGTATTCTGTGATGCCGGTTTCACAGATGCCATTTACCCTCTGTAACTTAATTTTGGCCTGGCCTTTCTATCACGCAGGTAAAATAATCTAAGGGTATGTTTTAAAATGGGCAACTGGGTGTTTTGTTTTCTTAACGTTAAAAAAAAAGCATTTGTATCTGAGACTTATTCTTTTCCTTGGCACAGTCAAGGTAGAATTTAAGGAATATAAGGAATCCCTTAGATCCTCTAGTCCCCTAAGAACACTGGGTGAGCCCAAGTGACCCCGGTACATACACTAGCCACTTTCCCAGAAGGTACTAGAACTCTTCCATTGTTTCAGGAGGACCTGTTACTATATGCCCAAGCACATAGTAAGCAGTGGGATTGCCCAACAAGGAACTCTCTGAGCTGGACCTTGAGGATGGATAGGATTTTGCAAGGCAGGGAAGGAGGAGTGTTTTTTGTCTTTCCTGAAACTGGAGAGCTAGTTTGGGAATGTTAAAAAAGAGGATTATATTTTCCCTAGCCTCTCCAGTTAGCAGGCCAGGCCCCTATTTAAAGAAGTCTCATGGAAAGATGATCTGGTTATATTCTCTAGGAGTGGTGTGCCTCTCCTTCAGGTTTGGTCATTCAGTGGCAAGAATGAATGGAAGTGGTCTGTGCCCGAAACTTTGATATCTGGACTGGAACGATCCTGCCACACTACTGTCTTGCAGTCCAGCTCCTCGTCCCGTACAGGAAGATGCTGGAACTGAATGGCAGTGGGACCTGGGTTTCTTTCCAGTAATGGACAGAGCCAAGGTCATGCCCACTCTGCGTACTGGAGAGTGATGCGCGCTCCTGGTATATGCTTCCTGGTACCCCCCATGATCCAATGCAGTGAACAGACACATAGGGACCTACAAGTGAGCACTAAGAGGTACTGGGTGTGTACACATGCCAGGCACTGTCCTTACATGGGTTCCTGCCTTGAAGTAGGCTGCACTCTACGGAAGTAGGCTGTGCCTCTGCAAGATCTGGAAGCTTCTGAAAATCTAGAGAAATGCAGGGATTACAGAGGCGTGTATCATGGCAAGTGACAAGGAAAGTCAGTGCTGAAATGCCATATAGGAGGGACTGAAGGCTAGGCGGACGGCCACAACATCAGGAGACAGAGGGGTGCGGCAGAGAGTACCTGCACACAGGAGTCGGACAGACCGACCCGGAATCAATTCCTGGCTCTGCCAACCTGCCAGCTGTCTGACTGAGCAGACTGTCTGTCTTTAGGAGCATTACTTTCCTCCTCTCTAAAAAGGGCATTAAATCGGGGTTTGAGCTCAGGACATCGTCTGGCCTTTCCTTACTGGGACCGATGATTATAGTTAAACCATAAGCAGTACTCTCAAGATAGTTCACCAAAAAGATAATTTAGGCTGATCCTGTTAGTTCACTTCAGATTATTTTCTCCTCACAAAACAGCAGACTTTTCAGTATCCGCTTTAGGTTACTTGTGAAGTACGCTCATTTGCTTTCTTGTGTGTGTTAGTCTGCTTGGGCTGCCATTTAAAAAACCACCGGCTGGGACGCCTGGGTGGCTCAGTTGGTTAAGCAGCTGCCTTCAGCTCAGGTCATGATCCCGGGGTCCTGGGATCGAGTCCCGCATCAGGCTCCTTGCTCGGCGTGGAGCCTGCTTCTCCCTCTGCCTCTGCCTGTTTGTGCTCTCTCTCTCTCTCTGACAAATAAATAAAATCTTTAAAAAAAAAAAAAAAACAAACCACCGGCTGCGTGGCTTAAACAACAGAAATTTATTTCTCACAGTTCTGGAGGCTGGAAGTCCAAGATCAGGGAGCTCACAAGGCAGGCTTCATTCTAAGGCCTCTTCCCCTGGCTTGCAGGGGGCTGCCATCTTGCTGTGTGCTCTGATCTCTTTGAGTCTACCCAGAGAGTGAGCTCTCTAGTGGCTCTTGATGTAAGAGCATTAGTCCTATGGTTCCATCCTTATGACCTCATTTAACCTTAATTACCTCCTTCAACATACGAATTTTGGAGGGGACACACTTCAGTCCAAAGGATTGTGTTACATACGTTCCTCCATCCATCATGAGCCTTTCCATTCAGGTCTGTTTCAAGTGGGAGGTACATGGACAATGAAGTATGTGAACGATTAAGTACTTAAAAATGAGGTGTCACCTACGGCCTGGCCCTTTTTACAATTCCTTCAGGTCATCAACTAATAGAGACCGAGAAATGTGGCAAAGCCAACGTCTGGATCATTCAATATATTATAAATTGTAGGAATGAGGGTTGAAGAGTTTAAGACATGTAAGCAGACCCATTCAGAAAGAAAACGTGACCATGAGTAAAGCTTCTCTGAAGATCTGCCATGCATTTGAGTGATGAACAGAAACAGTGAAGCTTTGACATTTATTCTGTTATTTCCAAGGGAAACTGTATAAAGTAACATATTTTTGAGGGAAATTGTTTCTTTAGAAAGATAAGGGAAAAAAAATCCCGTCAAGAGTGTATAGTGAAATATCTAGACTTAAACTCTGGTGCCTGGATCTGAAGGCAATGCAGATCTAGTTCTTTGGCATCAGGTGTCTATCCATTCAGAAGTCATCTTAAGTCAAAGGGCTACTCAGCCTACTTATATAGGGATTTTGGAATGTTGGAGAGGTTCTTTATGAGACCAAGAGCGAACCTGCCAATTACTGGTTCCTTTGTGAGGACACTGCCCAGCATATTCTTTGAGAAATGATATTCCCTCTCTTATTTGCTAGATGTGGCTCCAAATAGTTTTTTGCTATGTCCCCAAATCATATATCCTCCAAATTTCAAAGTAATGCATGAAAAATAAAGGGTCATTGAAATACTAAAGCAATATAGAATATGGAGTAGATTGTAGAAGTCTTCCTTTATGATACCTGTCTCCTGTCCCCTCCTCTTCCCCTTCCCATGAGCAATGATCATAGTAGTTTGGTGGGTATTTTTTCCCCCCTAAATTAAAAAAAAAAAAAAAAAAGCTTTTATTTACAGATAGCTAGAGTTGTTTTTAAATAAATGGCACCATTACTATTATAATTTGATTTTCTCCTGCTGATGATTGTGTAGATATGTCTGATCAGTTTTTGATTATTACAAACAAAGCCAGAATAAATATTCTTTAGAAATATTTGTATATATGAACATTTCTGCAGGACAGATTCTTAGTAAATTTACTGGGTCAAAAGGAAAGCATATTTTAAAAATTGGGACTGTCAAATTGCCTTCTGAAAGCATTGTAAAATTTACACTCCCACCAGAATTATATAAGCGCATGTGCTTCCAATTTATCTGGACGTTGACATTATCAGTTTTTATTTTTTGCCAACTGATGGGCAATAAAGGAGGGATCTCACTGTGATTTTCATTTGTATAGTCTTGATTTCTTGTGAGGTTGAACATTATCATATTTATTTACTGTATTTCTTCTTCAGTGAATTGCCCTTTACATTGTTCTAGAGAAACAGTTGTTTTTTTTGAGTTGTAGAGGCTTCCCCTAATTATACATACTAATCTCTGCTGGGGGAAGTATTCAAATTTTCCATTAACAAACATTCGAAAGTGCAGGAATGGGTCTGGAAAAAAATATGGAAGGATTTATACTAAGAGGATAATGGTGGATGGGGTGCCTGGCTGGCTGGGCCGGTGGAGTGAGTGACTCTTGATCTCGGGGGTTGTAGGTTCGAGCCCCATCTTGGGGGCAGAGACTACTTAAAAATAAAATCTTTAAAAGGATAACAGTGGTTACATCTAAGTGGTAGACTCATGGGTATTTGACTTTCTTCTTTACACTTTTTTACATTGTCTGTTTTTTTCTCCTCTTGAGAATAAGTATTTATTAATTTTATGAATAGAAAGAAAAAACCCAGTAGACTGATAAGTAGGGTCAAGGTGCTCTCAAGGCATTCTAAAAGACGATTTTCTAAGATACTTTGAGCAGTGGCAGTATCAGTAGATACTTAATTTTCCTGAGGTCAAAATGTGGAGGAAACGACAGTTACTTTTTGGATAATAAATTGCTATGGCAGTTAAAGTTAGCCTTGTTATTTTATAGTTACCTCTTCAGCATCCAAGATTCTGTTGCTCTTTACCCACAGTGTTTTCCTCTCCCAGCCCTTTTCCAAGACTTGGCAATCAACAGTGAGGGGAGCTCAAACTATATCTGGGCTATAATATAACCTTCTGGACAGAACTGTGCAAAGGCTCTTTTCAAGGACAAGATGGAGTAGGAGCTACAAAGACCCCTCAGAAACCCTACTAATTATTAACAAATGCAAAGAATATATATGTTCATCAGAAAGAACGAGGTGGGAGGGAGAAAGAGTGCTTTGCTGGGAAAACACATTTTAAGGAGCGTCACAAAGACTAACAGTGGCAGAGCCCGTGGAAGAACTGGGTGAGTGTTCGGTCCTCTCAGCAAGACTATGGCTAAGCACGAAACACCTCAGTTTGCCTGAGTTGAGGAACAGCTCTTAAGAGCTCTAAATTCAGTGGTTCTAATGACATCTGACAGTATTAGCTTGGTCTTCCATTGGCTAGGCAATGGGAAGCGGATATAGGTTGGCGGGAAAAGTCATACCAACATGGGAAAATGGTCCTTAAATCTGGGTTTTCAAAGGCTGAACGATTTCAAAGAATGACAATTCTGAATGGTGCCTCAGAGGTAGATTAATAAGAGCCAATCCTTAAGAAGAGCCTCGATGGCTGAAGGCCAGATCCTGGGACGTGGGGAGTACACTAAAGAGAAATTAACTTGGAAAACTGGGGGTAACCCTCCAGCCGCAGCAATCACTGTACCTTCATGAGTGCTTCCAGGGAAACTTGAAAATAAACCATCCCCACTTCCTACTGGTGCAATTTCTAGTTCAGAGGGGATTTTCCAAGCCCTGAGTTATCTGTTGGGGGCATCCATGCAGCAGGGCAGACACTCCCTCATGCCTCACCCAGCAACTGTGAATACTACAGGACTCAAATATAACAGACAGAAAAAAAGGAGAATAAAGAAGAGGTAAGAGAGTTCCCACGCCCCTGGCTTTGGATTATAATCTGCTTACTTATATACCTTGCACTATGATGATTTATTATAAGGTAAATGATTCTTGGGAAGACGGATTTGGCCTATAGGCTGAGTTCTTAAAAAATAACAGTATGAATGCAGATGCTAGGACTTAACCATTTACAGGTAGAAAAGCAATTTCTATATCAAGAATTTTATACAGCTTGTAGGCCAAGGGTAACTAACGGTCTAATATGTCACACTAGCATCTTAACCTAAAATATTACCACACTTAAATGTGTGCGACTCTTGACTGCAGAGTGATGATTTAGTGCCATCAACACAAGAAGGCCAAGCCCCTACCGTTCAGGGTGGAGGACAGCATGGGGCACGTGAGGGCTGTGGCATTTTGAGGCTGAGATTCAGGTAACACAGAGAGATGGGAAAAAGAGACACATCTGTCACGTCTCCCAAACTGAGTGGAGGACATCTGTGCTCCCCCCACCATCTCACGGTGGTACAACAGGAAAGATGGCGGTAAAAAGAGAAGTGATACAGCCAACTGTGGACACGGAGGGGAACTGAATAGAGAGCAGCGAGCAGGAGCACCGACGTCGAGCGGGAAATGGCTGCTTGTAGGGCAGGCTGCCTGTCTCGGGGTGGACAGGGCGAACCGACTGAAGGGATTTCCGCCGGCCATGCCACCCTGATTTATTTATTTCGTTTGGCCAGCATTGCTGAGATGTGATTGACGAGAACTGTATACATTTAGGTGGCACGACATGACTTTTTTTTTAAAGGTGTGCGGTCGGGAGGGATTAGGAGGGGGAACAAAAGTGAGGTCATAAGCCGCCTGAGAGCTTGTAATTCCCTCCTGACAGAAAAGTGAAGGAGCCCATTTGTTCTGGAGAAAATGCCTCCCTGGGAGCTCCTCGCCTCACCATGTGAATTATCTCCTCTTTATTAGACTTATGAAGAGGCTTAACAGCGGTGTGCAGAACAGGCAAGGATTTTCATAATGACAGTGCAGGATGAGAGGACAAAGATAGCATAAAAACGCCGAGGGAGATTCTACACCCAGAAAATAACTACCCTTGTTTCCCGTGTCACTTCCGCTCCACTGGGGGGACACTGAGAGCCCATTCAGTAGATTCAGTGGGGCTATGAACTGGAAGATTCTTTATCACAAGAGTATCCACTCATTGGTGAAGTGCCTAGATGGATCTTTTGGTTATTGTTATTTGATCTCTGTTTTCTAAATCGATATAATTCATATGCCACAAAACTCACCCTTTAAAAGTGCAATTCAGTGGTTGTCAGTATATCCACAAGATTGTGCACCCATCACCACCATCTAATTCCAGAACATTTTCCTCACCCAGGAAGGAATCCTGTACCCATTAGCAGTCACTCTCCCTGCCCCACCCCCGCCCAGCTGTTGGCAGCCATCAATCTACCTTCTGTATCTATAGATTTACTTATTCTGGACATATCATCTACACAGAAGCATATAATATGTGGCCTTTTATGTTTGTCTTCTTTCTTTTTAAGATTTTATTTATCTGAGAGAGAGAGAGAGAGAGAGAGCATGAGTGGGAGGGGCAGAAGGAGAGGGAGAGAAAGAATCTCAAGCAGGTTCCATGCTGAGCGTGGAACGTGACATGGGGCTTGATCCCAGGACCCTGAGATCATGACCTGAGCTGAAACCAAGAGTTGGACACTTAACCGACTGTGCCACCTGGGTGTCCCCTATGTTTGTCTTCTTTCACTTAGTATAGTGTCTTGGATGTTCACCTATGCTGTAGCCTGTATCGGTATTCCCTTTTATGGCCGAGTAAGGTTCTCTTCTATGTATGTACCACAATTTGTTTATCCAATCCTCTGTTGTTGAAGGTCAGGTTGTTTCCAGTTTGGGGCCTTGAGGAATAACGCTGCTAGAAACATTCATGGATAAATTTTTGTGTGGATACATGTCTCTATTTCTCCTGTGTGTATACCTAGAAGTAGAATTGCTGGGTCCTATTGTAACTCTAAATTTAACCTTTTTAAAATTTAACTCTAAATTTAATTTTTGAAGCACTTCCAGACTGTTTTCCAAAGCATTTCCATTTCCATTTTACCTTCGTACCGGCATTGTTTGAGGGTTCTGATTTCTCCACGTCCTTGTTACACCTTGTTATCATCTGTTTTTTGATTCCAGCCATTCTAGTGGGTGTCAGGTGGTATCTCACCGCGTTTGTCATTTTAGAAAAAGATCAAAGCCATCCATGTATATAGTGTAAGAAGATAAGGCTTAAAGAGTAAATGCCCCATCTCTCTGTATTTCCATGAGGCGAATACTTTAAGTTCTTTTTGTGGTTTCTTCTGGTGTTTATCTTCGATTCCTGGTAATAGGCTTCTACTGCTATTTATTAAAAATCAGTTTCTGATATTCTCTCTTGACTTCCACCCCTGAGGATGGGCATTCAGCTCTCTTCTCTTCCCCTGGGTGCACACAGACACACACTCACTGTATCCTTCCATCTTCAAAGCAGGATTATAGTCTCCAGGTGGGATAAATCAGTAATTGGGACTTACACTGTTATGACTACGTATTCACAGCCGTGTGGTGTGCGAAGATTATATTTACTTCATCATACTTTAACCCTTGGACTGCAGATGACGTAGAGCAAGAAATCTGCCTCTTTTCTTCATTGCCACAGTTTTGTGCATATTAATTACTACTCCACCTCAAATTCTGTAAAAAACTAAAACTCTCTGGGCATATTCAAACACATGGATATTCCACTGTTTCTTTCTTGGTCCTTTCCTGTTTTTATTTATGTTTCTGGGAGACATTCCTCCAGGGCCCTCCACTCTCCTGCTCTCACTGGGATGGCCTGGGTAGGGGTTTGCGGCATCACTGGGGCCCTGAGACTCCCCTTCATCGTCCCGACTTCTCTCCTCGGTGGCCTCACCTGCTGCCTGGATCCTGTGTCTCCCTCTGTCTTCATTTTATCCACAGTTTACAACAACATATCTTCCAGTAGCTTCTTTATTCCTCCATTCCTGCTGCCTTTTGTGTTAAATAGATATTTTTAAGGGTACCACTGTAATTCCCTTGTTTCTTTTAGGGTTTTTTTTTTTAGTTCTTTTCTTAGTGATTGCACCGGTGATTCTAGGTAACACCTTAACTTAAAACAATCTAGTTTAGACTAATGCCAACTTCATGTCGATAGCATACAAAGTTGTTTTTGGCTGCTTTCATGCCAACACAGTGGAGGTGAGTAGTTGTGACAGACCGTGTATATGTAAGTCCTGTGAATAACAACTTCAGTATCTGGCCCTTGATGGAAAACACCCTATGATCCCGATCCAGTGCCCTGATCTTTCATGATCCCATTCTCGGCCTCCTGCCTCCAAGCATTAAGTAGTCGTTTCTCCTCTGAGCTCCCACTGGGTTTCTCTTTCCCTGAAACCGAAACATGAACTGCACGTGCTAAGGAACCAAACGAAAGGGCACAAGACAGTAGCAACAAAGTGGGAAACCCTCCTTGTGCCCCTCACTGTGTTTCAGATGCTCAAGACGCCATCCATCATGATTCCACACAAAATGGCTCTGCGGATAATGACTGCGCATGTCCGCGGCCGGTTTCCTCGGCCCCGGCCCCGCGGCGCACCACCCCATGTGTGGTCTGTGCCAGGCAGGCCTCGTGTCTGTCTGGCCAGCATCTACTTCCCATCCTCTGGTAAGAGTTCTTTGATTTTTTTCTTTTAGATCTTCTTCTTTTTTTCTTTAAAGATTTTATTTATTTATTTGACAGAGAGAGAGTGAGAGAGCACAAGTAGGCAGAGTGGTAGGCAGAGGGAGAAGCAGGCTCCCCACTGAGCAGGGAGCCCGATGTGGGGCTCGATCCCAGGGCCTGGGATCATGACCTGAGCTGAAGGCAGTTGCTTAACCGATTGAGCCACCCAGGCACCCAGAGTTCTTTGATTTTTATCTGACGCCAGGGATGGGGACACGGCATGGGGCACGTGTGGCCAAGCAGCTGCCCAGGACCACTCCCAGGAGGGGCCTGCCTGAGCTCAAAGGCCAGCACAAGGCAGACAGAGCTGACAGGGAGAGCTCGAACAAGCTCCACCACGTGGCTTTACCTCTGCACTCGGCTGCACCTTCAGACTTCCCGGTCAGGTGCGCCAAATAAATCCCTGGGTCCGTGCAGGCCCGTCTGAGTTGTGCTTTGGTGCTTATGAGCAGAAGCAGCTGTGACCCACACAGACATTGGAAGCAGAGGCCGAGTCTCTTTCGGGGGGATATGTAGTCCCGACATCTTCACGAGGACCCTTCATTTTTAAGGTATAGTTTTTGCCCATCATATGCATTGTATTT
Source organism: Potos flavus (assembly GCA_028534135.1). NCBI lineage: Eukaryota > Metazoa > Chordata > Mammalia > Carnivora > Procyonidae > Potos > Potos flavus. The sequence continues at coordinate 18,679,724 of CM052885.1, forward strand.
TATTTTAAGTAAGCTTTATTTATTTTTTTATTATCTTTTAAAGATTTTGTTTATTTCTTTGATAGAGCAGAAGTAGGCAGAGCAGTAGAGAGATGGAGAAGTAGAAGCAGGCTCTCCTCTGAGCAGGGAGCCTGATGGGGGGCTTGATCCCAGGACCCTGGGATCATGACCCAAGCCGGAGACAGACGCTTAACCAACTGAGCCACCCAGGCACCCTTAAGTAAGCTTTATGCCCAACTGTGTCTTGAACTCATGACCCTGAAATCAAGGGTCACATGCTCTACTGACTGAGCCAGCCAGGCACCCCCTCCCACCCCCAGGACCTTTCATTTTCAACAAAGGAAGAGTAAACTCTTCTGCTCTAGTTCAGGACCTGGACTAGTTTTAGTCTAATGCAGGGTCGATGTCAGAACTAAGAAGGAACCTCTCAAATTCAGGTGACTGCTTGACAGAATAGAAAAAACTAATGGTTTCCAAAATGAGTCAGTATGAAGGGGATGACAACATCAAGTATAATTTATCAAGTATCTGATCAAGCACACTGTGAAAGGCAATCAGGGTGTAATTTCATGTTATAAAAGCATTCCTTGTAGTTATCTATTTTTCAAAGCATACTCATACCCGTAACTTCATCAGATTTGCCTAGGCTCCTTTTTGATAAATGACCCACATCTCAAAGTCTTTTAAAGCATAAAAACCAAAATATATTTTATAAATAATTACATATTAATTTCTTACAAATAAGAGCCCTAAAATGTTTATTCTTCTTCAACTCTGGTTTTGGGTCCCTGACATTTATTTACTTTGCTAGTCAGCTCTTATCTCTTTTTAAAATAATTTTTAAGTAGGCGCCACACCCAGTGTGGAGCCCAATGTGGGGCTTGAACTCAGTTGACCCTGAGATCGAGACCTGACCTGAGATCAAGAGTCTGCCGCTTCATCGACCGAGCCTCCCAGGCAGGCCCCCGGCTCTTCTCAATTCCAGGCCATAAGCAAATAATTTTTAGTTTCCCAGTTTTAGAGGAACCCTGGGCTTTTTTTTTTCTACCTTGTTTCCTTTCCACCCATTCTGGGCTGTGACTTGTCCAGTTAACCTGCTTGTCCTTAATGCAGTGCCTTACAGAAGAAGTGTCTGGAGTCCGCGGGCTGAGTTTTGAACCCCCAGCGCTGTTACGTCCTAGCATTTTGGTCCTGAGCAAGTTTCTAAATCTGTAAAGCAAGGACAGTAACCTGCCTCTTATAACTGTTGTAAAGATTATATGAGATGTATGTAAAAGAGACACAGTAAGCAGGTAGTAAATGTTAGCTGTTATTATTTGTGGCTAAAAGAATGAGTTCTGCCAACCAGTGCTCCTTGCTCTTTCACTGCACACGAGAAGCTTGTAAGAACCAGCAATTGCTATAGCGTCCACAGTCTAAGCCCCATGAGACAGACTTCGTCTTGTTCATCGCTACAGCCCCAGTACTTAACCCATGACCGGCATACAACAGGGATTCAATACCTATTTACTGAATGAATCAATGAATGAATACAGGTAGTATAGGTATAATGCTACCTTCACCTGTGGATGAGGAAACTGACGCTCAGAGAGGTTAAGTGACTTTGATAAAGTCCCCCAGCCGGTTAGGGAAGGATTAAGATCTAGTCCGCCCACCTGGGTTTTCTTCTCTTTAACCATATCACCTCCTCGGGCTCTTACCCCATGAGGCAAAAATTCAGGTGCAGGATCTATGTTACTCAATGATGATGTTCAAGGGGGCAGAAATGACTCTGAAATTTGCAAACCTACCGTGGTATCCACAGCCTTGACTTTCTCGGTGGGAATGTGCTTTGGCACGGGTTCTGTCTGTGACAGCATCACACATCCTTCAGCACCCAAGGTGACGATGACCACGTGGCAGCCCCTTTCCTTGAGCACCAGCGCAGCCCGTCCAGCGTCTGCAGGGCTGCCGACCGCCAGGCCAGTTAGGATCTCAGCCTGGGATACAGACAAGTGAGAGCAAACAGCGGTGAGAACAGAGACCTGGGTCCACTGCCAGATTAGATTTGTTTTTCTTAGAAAATGTCTCCCTTCTTCTGCATAACAACCTATGTCACGGGGAACACGGAAGCTTACTGGCTCAGGGAAAGAAATAAAAAATCCAGTAACAATGACAACAAAAAGGAGCTCTCGAGGACATTCTCGGAACAACTAGGGACATTTGAATGTGGCCTGGATGTTAGATGACAGTAGAGAATTATACTTTTCTCAAGTGTGATCATGGTATTGTGGCTCTTCTTAGGAGATGCGCACTGAAGTAGTTAGGAGTCAGGTATCATGTTACCTGCAACTTTGAAACAATTCAACAAAAACAAAAAGAAACACACACAGGGGAGAGAGGAAGCAACATAGCAAACGTTAACAACCATCTGGGCGGACAGTAAAGGACGATTCATTGTATTGTTCTTCCAGCTTTTCTGTGTGTATGTGTGATAATTTTCTTCAAAAAGAGAGGGAACAAAGAATTCTACAGAAGAAAGGAAGAGGGGAGGGAAGACAGGAGAAAGGGAGGGGCCGCTGCCAATGATTTTGATATAAATTACGCTTGTAAATTTCACACCTGAGGCGGTAATTCTTCTAAGCCCCTCTTGGGCCATAATGCCTTTCTCTTATTACTAGTTACAGCTTCCCACGTTTGCACAACACCCATTTTTTGTGTTTGTTTTTGCTCAAGAAGATGGAAACAGGGTAGGAGGGTCACTAATGTAGCAGAGAGAGCAACGTGCTGACATTCAGGAGACGTCCACTCCTTATGCTGGGACTTTCCCCAAGTCACGTGCAGTCTGTAAAATGAGGGGCCTGCACAGGACCACAGTTCTCTCAGAGAGTGTAGAAAGGGCTCCGGCTGAAGTAGGGGGGGAAGGACTGCGGCCTTGCTTCCTCATCCCCTAGGTACCCCTCTAGCATCTCTGGGGACCCTCTCTGGTTCTGAAATTAGTGGCTACAAAATGACTGGACTAGATAAATTATAGGATACTTTTGGACTCAAACGTTTATAACCCAATTCTGCCTTTTCTGTATCTCATTTCTTCCTAAGAAAGGGTCTGTCTCTCCCGTGCCTGCTTTGAACGCGTCCGGATTAACCCCGCCTGGGGCCTATACATCACCCCACAGCCTCTGCTCCTTCTGGGCTTTGGTCTTCCCAGCAGCAAAGGTTTCGTTCATTCGACTATATGTATCCTTCCTGAAGCGTCTTTTCTACAGACCTTTTCTGTCCGAGTTGGCTATGTCTTGAGGCTACCTTCTGTTTTCTTTTCGTAAGTTTTCCACTCATCTTCATTACTGAGATCACTTACATCTATGGGGTTAGATGGTCTATTTTCAGAAACACTGAATTCTTGTGCTTTCTAAAAACCTGTTAAAATACTATTCTTCAATGTAAGGATCCTGAACGTAAAAAATAATGCAACAAACACCCATGTACCTACCACCCACTTTTAATAAATCTTAATGTGTTACTTTATTTGCTTCAGATATTTCTCTTTAAAGAAGGTACATAATGTTTTTTGTAGATATTATTTGGCAATGTGCTTCTTCCCTTAATATAATTTCATTTGCATTGATATTATAGCTCTACCTCTGTTGAACTGCACAGTATTCCATTCACTACAAATACAATGCAAATATACTACAGGTTAAAAAAATCTATTCTTTTCATGGATGCCAATTTTTCCATTTTCCCCTTTTACAAACAATGAAGTACTGGATATTTTTAGCACTTAAATGTAATCTGCCTTTTTTCCCTCTGGCCATTTAAAAATATTTTTGTCTTTACGTTTCATTTTATGCAGTTCCATTAAAACGTACATTAGTAGAGGGTTATATCCATTTATCTCAGGTGATACTTTTTTTAAAAAAAGATTTTACTTACTTATTTGAGAGAGAGAGGGAGAGCGAGAGGGAGTGAGAGAGAGCATGAGCAGGGGGAGGAGCAGAGGGAAAGGGACAAGCAGATTCTGTGCTGAGTGTAGAGCCTGACATGGGGCTCGATCCCACGATCCTGAGATCATGACCTAAGCCCAAATCAAGAGTCGGGCGCCCAACCGACTGAGCCACCCAGGCGTCCCAGGCAGTACTTTTTTTAAAAAATATTTTTATTTATTTATTTTACAGAGAGAGAGATCACAAGTAGGCAGAGAGGCAGGCAGAGAGAGAGGGGGAAGCAGGCTCCCTGCTGAGCAGAGAGCCCGATGCGGGGCTCGATCCCAGGACTCTGAGATCATGACCTGAGCCGAAGGCAGAGGCTTTAACCCACTGAGCCACCCAGGCGCCCCAGGCGGTACTTTTAATACACTTTCGATCTGAGGACTCATGCCCTTCTTCAGTTCTAGATAACACCTTGCAGTTTTTCCTCTAATATTGCTTCTCTCCAGTTCCCTCCTTTCTCTTCTTCTTTCACTCCAATTAGATGTAAGTTGAAGCTGCTCGAGCTATATTTCATTTCTCTAAATTCCTCCTTAATATTTAAAAATTTAAAAAATTTAAAAATAAAAAAATCCTTTCTGTGATACTTTCTAGGTGAATTGAGTTTTTCACTTGTTTGTGAATTGATGACTTCTCTTTCAATTCACCAGTTCTCCCTTCCAGTCTAATGTTTATCTTCCTAACGAGTGTTTTATAGAAAAATTCCAAAGGTGTTTTTTCATTTTCAAGATTTCTAACTGATTGGTTTTTAGATTCACATATCGTTGCTTCGATCCTGTTTCTCTTCCACACTTAACTTTCTCCTTTTTTAATGAATGAGAATCTCAATCGTATTTAAAGTCTTTTTTTTTTTTTTTTTTTGGCATCGTTTCATTATTTGAATTGTTGGATAACTTGAGCATTATGTTTCTTCATTTGCAGGCTCATTTGCTGTCTGTGAGTTGGGGAATCCCACACTTCAGCTCCCACTAGGCTTATCCCTGCCTTTCCAGTGGTCTCGTAGTTGCACCCACCAGGCCCCGAAGGGTCTCTAAACCAGAGCCAGGTAGGTGTTACGTCAGCAATATGGAGCTCTTGTTCTGCTGTCCTCGGTGATATTGCCAATCCGGTCACATTCCCGGTCACCAAGTTAGCAGTTGGCTTGATTCCTTCCTGCTCACAGGCAATACCTCTGTCCTCCTGTCTCCTCAGCTTGGTAGCTTTACACAATGCTGTAGTCCCAGGTAGCAGGCCTAGCAGCTTCCTCTACTTTTTTGGTTAGCAGGGGAGCCTCAGCCCAGCATCTCTGGGTCCCAGCAGTGGGCACTGCTCCAGTCTCCCATGAGGGGCACAGTTTTTAGTGCCCGTGACCCATTGGAGGTCCCTACCACCTACACCTGCTTCTAGCACACTCAGGGCTGAGCACTCTAGGATTCCATTCCCTTTCTGATCTGTGGAGTTATCTTGGTTCTGAGCTTGTATCTTTTCATTGTCTCTTGCATATGTATATATTAATGGTTTGTGTGTGGCTCGGAGAGAGTTTTTTCTTTTTTTCTTTTTTCGTTCTTTTCTTTCTTTCTTTGTTTTTTTGAGAAAGAGAGCAGTGGGGTGGGGAAAGGGAGAGGGAGAGAGAGAATCTTAAGCAGACTCCACGCCTAGCACAGAGCTCGATGCTAGGCGCGATCTCACGACCCTGAGATCATGACCTGAGCCAAAATCAAGAGTCGGATGCCTAACCAATTAAGCCACCCAGGTGCCCCCAGATAGAGTAACTTAAAGCATGAATTTACATTATTATCATGATTAGAAGTCATCCATAAGAACATTAAGCTTTTAAAGTTTTTTTTTCCATTAAGTGTTTGAATTTACATTATTATCATGATTAGAAGTCATCCATAAGAACATTAAGCTTTTAAAGTTTTTCTTTTTTCCATTGAGTGTTTGAGATCAATTTTCTTAAAGACCAAAGTTTGTTCATTTGTTCATTCACTGAAAAAGCATTTACTAAGTGCCAACTATATGCAAGTACTCTATAACAGATGGTAATTTCCAAAGATAACTCTATCGATATATATCACATCATATATGCTCTTTTCATACTGTGACAAGGACAATCTTCTACTGAGAGGTGGGGCGCGAGGGCAGACTTTCCTCCCTCAATCAATAGAACGGACCGGAAGGGATACTGTGTGACTTCAAAGTAATAAATAATTGGAGCTGTGATGAGGGTTTGAAGACTAAATATAGGGCCCTGCAAGTATGCAGCAGGCAAATCTAAGCTAGTTGGCAGTGGAGGGTAATCGAACTTCTTACTGGGAAATGGTAACTATTTCCCACAATCCCTTTCTCCTAGCACAAGGCCTGGCCGTGGTGGTTGCTCCAAAATATTGCATAACCTACTGTGATTTGTTAAAATTAGTTTCCTTGGGGCAGTCTTCTTTTTTGTTTACTTCATGTTCTGAGAGATAAAATTAGCAAAAGGGCAGGTCAGGAAATCCTGGAAACATTCATTCAGCCTTTGAACCACACGGACAATTATTATTACAGTTCTTTCATTACTAACTTTCACTCTCTGCAGGTTGCATTGTATCATATGTCCTGCCTCCCAGTATTGAGAGAGAGCTCTGGTCTGAAACTGGCCAAGAAAGGGAGAAATAGTGAAATTTTCTTCCTAAAATGCTTCAGCATGAATGGCACAGTCTGAATGTGCTGGTAGATATCTTATGCAGCTGTATCCATTATGACCCTCAGATGGACGGAGAGGGCCTCTCCTAACAGGGGCCCCCGAGGTCCTTCCTGTGGCATCAATGGAGCACCTGTGTTTGTCCACCCCTGCGGTCGCTGGGTCTTCACAAGAGAAGGTAGCACATGCTCCAGGGGTCGTAGATTACTTAGTGTTGTTGGACCCGCTGAATTTGAATTTCAGATAAATAACAAGTCATTTCATACTATAAGTACATTTAATATATTATTTGCTGTTCATCTGAAATTCAAATTTAACTGGGCATCCTATGTTTTTATTTGCTAAATCTAGCAACTCTAATACTAATTAATCCATAGAATACAGAATTAAAGAAGAAAAGAAACCACCAATAGTGTGAAGGCAAGGAGGGGACTAAAATTAGCTGAGGTTTGGTAAGTAACAGATTATGGTGATGACTCAGATAATCTTTTTGTTTTCCCCCTAGGAGTCATTAATTTCCTTTTTCCACATCCCAGTTAGTGCAAATTGTTTTCACTGGGTCCAAGATTTACATGCAATCAAACTGACGTCGTTAGTCTTGCCTCTTTGCCTTATCCACTTGCACGGAAGCCCTTGGCTTCTCATGGAATGAGCAAAACGTCCCATCCTTACCTCGGTTTCATTGCAGCAGAACACATCTGAGAGGGTGTAGAAGCGAGGGTCCAGGTCAGCAACAGCCGGAGCTGGATTGAACAATGTTTTCACTGTAAAGGAATGGAAAGGGGGTTCAGTGGTCATCATTTTTAACATGGTGCACTTACAGTCAGTAAGGGAAATCCACTGTGCAGCCATTTTCCCCATTAGATGAAAAATCAACTTAGAAAAGTCTGAAATCTCAATCTCCATGGTGACCTAGTACCAGCCCCTTCTTATTTGTATTTCCTCCATTTTTAACTTTACAACATTTCAACTTCAAGGGCAAGCGACAGTATTACAACCAAGGCGATCACAAAGTTATGGCAAAGGGCAACAACATTAAAGAAAATTTTAAATATCGTGGCATGAAAGAACATGTATGAATGTGAACATTCAGGCTGGTGTGAACATTTTTGTTCATAAATCCATTTTCCAGGAAAGAAAAAGAGCTGATGTTAGGAAAGAAATAATGAAGAAGTAAAAAATCTCCTGGTAAGAATAGGACATAGGAAGTTCATGTACATATATGTAGGTTTTGAACTCCTATGCATGACTTCCAAATATATCACGATTACTTTTGCAAACATAGACTTTTTTTTAAGATTTTATTTTTAAGTAAAGATTTTATTTTAAGTAAAGATTTTATTTTTAAGGTGTGACCCAAACCCACAATCCCGAGATCGAGAGTCTCATGGTCCACCAACTGAACCAGCCAGGCGCTCCAAACATACACTTTTCGCAGCAGTTTACGTTCTTGGCAATCTGGGAACATAAAGGAAAGCCTGAGAAAGGAGGAGAAATTCAATCCAAGGCTGAGAGCTAGCTCAGACTAGGAGTCTACAAGAGAAGGAGATGGATGGGGATAGCAGGCACAGGGGAAATGAGAATGTCACAGCGTTACAGGGTCAGAAGAGTTTTTACGTTTTTCAGAGGAGCAAAGTGGGTTTCAGAGGTGAGGTCTGAGGTCATACGCTGGGACATGGGTTAGCTGGGCCCGCATCCGGATTCCTCCAGCCGTAAGTCCAGTGTTTGGTCGTCGCTCTAGGCCAGGACTCTGTTCGTGGCAGCACAAGCCCCCATCCCGATTTACAATAGTTCGAAATAGGCTTTGGGGTGGAACTTTGTAAATACATATTTTTTGAAGTCTTCAGAGATTCCATACACAGGAAGCTCCTCCTTTGTCAAAACGCTTATCCACCAGAGGACCCGACTAGATTGGTTGGTCTTCTTTTCCTCTCCCCAGGTCCACTGGGGTGTTTAGTGACCTCACTGGTGTTTAGTGACCCCAACCTACTATAGACCCATAGAGTCAAATCTGCCAGCTGCAGGTCTCAGAGACCCTTCTAGAACAGTGGCTCCCAAGCTGAGCTGCACCCCAGCATGACTAAGAGAGCTTGTTAAAGTGCATGACTTTTGGGTTCCACCTCAAACCCAGTGATCGGAATCTCTTGGGGAACACGCGCACGGATGAATTCCCCGCGTGGCTCTTCCACGTTCTTGGGGAGATGCTCACCAGCATGGGCTGATGCAAACTGCCCACTACTTCTGCCTGGTGAGGCTAGTTTGCCTCCACACCTTCCTTGGTCTTCACATTTTGGTTTGGTCAGTGGATCTTGTCCAGTGGTTTACAGGCTAACGCAATTCCCACATTTTCATTATTTTAGAATCCAGAATGTCCACCCACAGAGACTCTATGGTATATTTTTGGCTGCCCATATTTTTGTACAGGTTACTGCGTAGCTTAAATTAGAAAACGGGTGTAAAAGCCATGTGTAAACTGTAGAGCGTTGTACAAATGTAAGGGATTATTACTGTTATTATATTGTCCTTCACACACAGCCCGACACCCCCGCCTGTCCACCCATCTCTTTTGCCTTCTGTTGGAATTTGTAGCCTGGCAACAGTCTCTCTCATTGATGTCCCCGCTTCTGCAAGGTCTTAGAGATGTCAATTATGCATAAAGGCCCTCCATGCCCAGCAATGCAACACCCCAATTTACATTTTATGGTTCCAGGACCAATACATTGCTCGCTATTTTCCTCAAGTGGTGAATTGAAAAAGCATGGCTCACGTATTGTGATCTCCAAATCTGCATGCGAAGGCATTTGAGCACAGGGTAGAGCAAGCTACCAGTAGGGAAAAACAGCACTGAGCCATTCTTTTTTCTTTTTTAAAAGATTTTATTTATTTGAGAGAGAGAAAAAGAGAGAGCGAGCACGAGCTGGGTGGAGGGGGCCTCCCTGCTGAGCAGGGAGCCAGATGTGGGGCTTGATCCCAGGACCCTGGGATCATGATCTGAGCCAAAGGCAGCCGCTTAACCAACTGAGCCACCCAGGCGCCCCAGCATTGAGCCATTCTTTTAAAAGTTCCATTTTATCTCAAAAGATCCCTGATCCAGCAATTCCTTTTCCAAACCTATCCTACAGACATACACAGGCATGCAAAGATGAGGTCCAGTGACATTCAGCTCTGTTTTAACACACACACACACACACAAAAACCAAAAAGAAACCTAAGCTTCCAACAGACAGGACTGGTTAGGGGAAAAAAAAAAAAACACACACAAAAAAACCTCTAATGGAGTACTCTGCTGCTGTTAGAAAGAATGAAGCAGATCTCTGTTTTGTTACAGAAAGATTTCTATAATTTGGAAGCAAAAAAAGGAAGTGTGGTAATAAAATCTACAGTATGACCCCCTCTTTTTTCTAACAAAACAAAGCATAATTATATGTGTATTTACATTTATACACTTGCATAGAAGAGAAAAAAGTCTGAGAGCTTACTCCCTAAACTAATAAGGGATTAGTTCCAAAGGGTGATGGGAATCAATCTGACCAGAGATTACCTGGTATACACCAGGCAAAGACAGCATTCTTAAAACATGTATAATATCTTACATCAAAAACCAAGTATATTGTGAATGACATGATAGAATGTCTGGCTGGCGCTTCCGAACATAACCCAAGGTTGCAGTGGGAGGGGGTGGGGAGTAGTGAGTTGGGGTGTAAATGCTACGGGATTGGCCACGTGTTGAGAATTATTGCGGCTAAATGATAGTATATATGGGTTTACTATACTATTCTCTGTATCTCCATACATATTTGAAATTTTCCACAAGAAAAACACATTTTAAAGAAATAGTTACACTGAATTTTAAGCAATAAAAGGAGTTGCTGGAATGAGAAAGCCTACAATTTAATTTGACCATAAATATTGTGTAAAAAAACAATCAAATCTTAGTTGCCTGTATTTTATCGAAGGAAAGCATTCTGACCAATGCCGGACAGTAACAGTCTGGATGCATAGGCTTAGAGTCTGACTAGTAACTAAATTTAGGGGAAAAATGAAAGTCCATAAAGCAATGACTCTTCTTCATCTCATGCCACCATAAATAAGCATAAACACTGTACCGTGGTGAAAAAAAATGCTAAGAATCAGTAGATGTCGCTAATCAAAGAAGAATGCATTAAAGTATGATTGGGGTGCCTGGTGGCTTAGTCGGTCAAGGGTCCCACTCTTGATTTCAGCTCAGGTCGTGACCTCAGAGTCGTGAGATCGAGCCCCATGACGGGCTCCTTGTTCAGCACAGAGTCTGCGTGGGATTATCTCCCTCTACCCCTCCCTTGGCTCTCTCTCTCTCAAATGAATAAATAAAATCTTAAAAAAAAAA
>CM052885.1:18691216-18849005 GCA_028534135.1 Potos flavus
GAGGAGGAGGAGGAAGAGTGGTGGGAGGAAAAGGGGGAGGAGGAGGAGGAGGAGGAGGAAGAGTGGTGGGAGGAAAAGGGGGAGGAGGAGGAGGAGGAGGAGGAGGAGGAGTGGTGGGAGGGAAAGGGGGAGGAGGAGGAGGATTTTACCACCTTTCTTATAGATGGAATACTGCTGTCAGCACACAGGCAGTCTCACCGGGCAATGGACAGGCCTCGCGGTGCTCAACACATCTCTAAGCACTGCCGGCTCTGCTCTGCGATCACTCCATTCACACATCCTGACGTGAAGCAGCTGGGAGAGCTCTCAAACCCGTTCTCTTGTTTCACAGAGGCCCAGAGCGAAGAACCGACTGACTTGCGTGTGGTCCCTTTTTACTAGGGACGGATTCTGAATTCAAAGCCAAACTTCATGAGTCTCAAACTAGTGCTCCCTTCGTTTTATCAGCCTTCTCTGACATGAGGATGAAAACACAGTAAATTCACACACACACACACACACACACACACACACACACACACACACAGATGGTATAGAATCTAAGCTGCTTCTGGCTGGTTGCTACCAAGGGAGGGAGGACCGGCTGAGTTCCGGTCAGCAGAGTACGTGTGCGTGTGTGCATGCGTGTGCATGCATGTGTTTTATGGGAGCGGGTAAGGGACACATCGCAGGAAGCATTCTAGCGTCACCGAGAAGTGAGCAGCGAAAACACTCAAAGCTGAGGCCATATGTTGAACAATGTTACAGTTCGTGGATTTTACTTTTCTCCATAAAGGCTCAGTTCCTTGGAGTCCATGGGATGTGGCAGTTTCTTTATTTAACGTGTGTTCTAGAACACAGAAGTTGGGTCTTGGCCTCTGAAATCTGGGTTTCTACACTGACCCTGGTTGAGCTAATTACTCTCCAAGTCCATCTCCCTGCCTTCAATTTGGGAGAATAATGCCCGCCATATCTTTGTCACAAGGTTTTTCTGAGGGTCAAATATTTATGAAAGTGCATGGAATTCACTCAGACATGCTGGCTCTTAGTAAAAACATGAAGTTGGCTAGTGCTCTTTGGCTTACCATCACTACCCCTGCCTGTTCCCTCCCTATCTGCCCCCCCCCCCTTTATTTTTAATGCAGGGCTTGAATTCACGACCCTGAGATCAAGACCTGAGCTGACATCAAGAGTCAGATGCTTCACTGACTGGGCCATCCAGGCACCCCATACCCCTGTCAATTCCTGACGCCCCCGGTCCTCCAGCTCCTCAGCTGGCAGAGCGGCCTGGCAGGTGACAGGCTGTTTGCCCATCTGGATAACTCCAGCCTCACCTGTGAAAGGTCAGATCCTCAACTGTGGTGGCTGTACCTTTCTCTCTGGGTAGCTAACATGTAACTAGACTAGGACAGAGGCACCAGTGAACTCTGAGAAGCAAGGGAGAGTAGGAAAAGGAGTTAGAGGAGAATACGCCTTGACCTAGAGAAGGCAAGACAGGAGCGTGAACCAAGGGGCGTGTTGTACCCACTTTGCTCGATGCACATGAGGTCAGCGCAGGCAACGCTCACCAGAAGCATGAGGCTCTATCCGTGACACCCTGAGAAAACGTAACCAAATGGGTTTTGGCTTCGAATGCTTTCTGACAGCTTCGAGTCCATTAAAAATATATTCAATGTGAGTGAGAATTTTGCCACGGCACGTTGTTTTGCCAAGAGGAAAATTTGTTAAATCTGGCCATACATTTAAAGATTCTCTACAAAATCATTTCAAGTAACTTACTTTCATTGCTACGTATAACGCTGTAGACTTTGGGAGAAGTCACTTATACAAACACACACACACAACCCCCCCCACACACTTACTGTTCTTTTTCTTCCCTTTTTTTAGTTTTGTATCTTGACGAGAAAGTTTTCTGTGGAAAAGTCAAAGAGGTTCTCTCTCTTAAGTCACAGAACTACGGTTACAATATCAAAAGGAAGCCATTGTTTTAGAGTGGTGACTTTCTATTTTGATTTTTTTTTGACCAAATGGTGTTGAGATCCGGATATTACCCTAATTTAAATTTAAAGAGAGAAGTGAAAAGGAGAAGATTGGGATTTATTGAGATTTTATTTTATTACGTCATGCTCAGCATCATATTTTATTTTATTTTGTTTCATTCTTAGAAGAACAATTCTGTAGGGGAGTATTTCTATAAGCATTTCACAAACAAGGCTCAGAAACGTCGGATAATTCTGGAGACACCACAGAGCTAAAAAGGAACGGAAATGGGATTCTACTTCAGAAGATGCTTTGCCCACGAGTCAATGGTGAGCAAGAAACAAACACAAAGAAACTATTTGGATTTTTTAAAGAGTTTGTGATTTGCTGAGGGTGGAAGGGGAGCAGTGAGTGGGAGGACAGATGAATCAACGTTAGCCACGCGCTGGTAATTGTTGATGCTGGGTGAAGGGTTTCACTGTGCAATTCTGCTTGCCTTTGTATGTTTGAAAATTTCCAAAATGGAAGGTCAAGCAAAACCAACTCCCTGCTTAAAGGACATTGACAACATAGAAAACACTACATATAAATAATCTTTTGTGGTTTATAGAGCAGAGATGGAGTTTTAGAAAAAGGAGAAAGAGCTAATCTTCAATTCCTAGAGACATTTATTAAAATAGACCCACCTGTCCGGTTGCAATACGTGACATGCAGCTTGGCCTTTGCTTCTTGGAAAAGCCATCATTCTGCTGTTGGGCCCTGGGCTGCTCCTGAGGTTCTAGCCGCTACTTGTATATTTCTAACTAGATTGAGAATTTATATTGTGGGATATCAGTAGTGCTACTCAGGTTACTTTTTTACCCTATTTGTAAGCCCTTCTAACACTATCAAGACTACAAGAAGACCGTGAATCTCACAGGTGGGAGAAAGCATATTTCACTCCAGGGAAAGTACTGCTTGCTTAACTCGAAAGGCTATCTTTTACTAAAACAGCGACAAAAGCTTTTCTAGGAAGAATAACAAATATAAAAAATCACCTCCATTGCTGTGGGCCATCGTCAGAGCTTCCAAAGATGTTTCTGGAGTTATTTCTAACTGGCAGATCGTTACTTTGGCTCTGCTAATGGTCCTGGCTGCTTCTGTTAGGTCTTCAGTATTCAAAAGCAAATTTGCTCCAGCCACTATCACGATGATGTTCTGGCCTATAAAGAATTTCCGCATATTTATAATAAAAACCAAGCGATGATATTCTGCAATGTTACAAGCACCCTTACAAAGTCATTATGCTAAATGTGTTGTAAGTCTTAATCTTGACATTCCTAGGTGATTCAGGTGAAATTCGAATTTCCCACTGTATCTTCGTTGATAATATCCTTGCTCTGTAAGATTAATATTATTCTGATAATTTTGAGTAAAATTGAAAAAAATAATTCCCCTATCAATATTCTTATATACAAAGAATACTGGCTGGAAGGTGATACATAACATAGTTAAAAATGACTGGTACAAAGAGTGTGGTAAAGATTCCAAATCCGAAATGACAGAGGTCATAATGATGTGTATGAACAGGAGTAAACTTGCCCATCACTAAAAACTAAGGCTCTGTAGTACGCAGTCAGTTCGAGTGCGTACCCTAGGATATTCTGAAAATCAAAACATATTTTATAATACCTAACAGAAGGGAAATTGTGCCAGATCACCTAAGGTCGAGAGAGGGACATTTGACCTATGCAGCATCGGATCAAACAGAAGCAGAAGAAAGAATCTTATACATTCTTTACTTGGACCCACTCTCTACAGTCCCACCTAAATGGGGGAGGAAGTGGGGGTGCATTTTATCTGTGAGGTGAGCTCTCAAGAGCTGTGCCGTCCCATATGAGAGTCATGAGCTCAAGCCACATGTGGCCCTTGAGCACTTGAAATGTGTCTGGTCTAAATTGAGATGTGCTTCCGTTGTACAATACATAGCAGATTTTATTTTTATTTAAAAAAAATTTTTTTTAGGGGCGCCTGGGTGGCTCAGTGGGTAAAGCCTCTGCCTTTGGCTCGGGTCATGATCTCAGGATCCTGGGATCGAGCCCCGCATCGGGCTCTCTGCTCAGCAGGGAGCCTGCTTCCCCCTCTCTCTCTGCCTGCCTCTCCGCCTACTTGTGATCTCTCTCTCTCTGTCAAATAAATAAATAAAGTCTTTAAAAAAATTTTTTTTTATTCTGTTCAGTTAGCCAACATACAGTACATCATTAGTTTTTGACGTGGTGTTCAATGATTCATTAGTTGTGTATAACGCCCAGTACATAGCAGATTTTAAACGCTGAGTGGTGGGTATTAAGGAGGGCACGTATTGCATGGAGCACTGGGTGTGGTGCATAATCAATGAATCTTGGAACACTGAAAAAATAAAATTAAAAAAATAAAGACTGAGTACAAAAAAAAGGAGGTAAAATATCTCACTAGTTTTTAAGAACATTTTGATCACATGTTGAAAAGAATAGATATATCGGGTTGAGTATATTAAGATTAATTTTACCTATTTCTTTTGACTTTTTAAAATGTGGCTCATGGAAAATTTCAAATTATGTCTGTGGCTTGCATTAGATTTCTTTTGGATGGCTCTGATCTAGAGGGACGAGTTGTAGCAGTCATTTCTTTTCTGTGCTCCGGGCTGCTCATGCTGATCTTGTGTAGACATGTCCTAAAATTACCTCTGAACACAGAACACATGCTAGCCTATCATCTTACCACAGATGTGTCTGTTGGCCACAAGAAGGACTTAATAAGGTGGGGATGGTTCAGCATAAACCCAATCTTGGTACTGGAAAAATTCGAAGTACCCACACACTGAAAGACAGCCTTCTCCTTCCTTTTTCTCCTTCAGTGACCTCATTCTTTCTGCTAGAGTCAACTGCTGTTTCTGTGTCGCTGATTCCTGGATCTGTGTTTCTGGCCTGGCCTTGGCTGATGGGCAACGAGACCTAGACTACAACTGTCCAGTAGACATGGCCATAGGGTGAGATCATTTATGCCACCAATTTAGCTTGTCAAAACTGAACTCCTTACTTTACCTTGCTACTCATTCCTTCACTTAAGGGAGCTGATGGTCCCCTCTCTGGGTATGTGTGTTAGCTCTTCTAGGACAATCTATAGTCTCAAGGGTATTACCATATATGATATATAACTCAGACAAGTTCTAGCATAACGGGCACTCAATACACAATATTAAACTACATCTTTGCATGGAAAGTGTAGTTTCTTGCTACATCGATAAGGAAGAAATGGAACTCGAAGATATCCCTACAACACAAAAAAGAGGTTCAAGACGGGGAATGAACTGCTATTGGCAGCAATGATTACTTAAAATGCAGCTTCAAGTAATGAACACAGACTGTCTATTGTTAGAGTGAAAAATTTTATCTTCTGGGGCGCCTGGGTGGCTCAGTGGGTTGGAGCCTCTGCCTTCGGCTCGGGTCATGATCTCAGGGTTCTGGCATTGAGCCCCGCGTCTGGCTCTCTGCTCAGCGGGGAGCCTGCTTCCCCCCTCTCCCTCTGCCTGCCTGTGATCTCTCTCTGTCAAATAAATGAATAAAATCCTTAAAAAAAAAAATTTATCTTCTTTAAGTGGAATACATTTTTTCATTGTTGTTATTGCAACTTTGGGATCGCTAGAGTAGAGCTAAAAATACTATGTCTTCTGTGAGAAACGATCATATGAGAGTATATTACAAATCAAAGACATATTCTGACAAATCGTAATTCCACAAAATGCACGCTGACTGCCCACGATGCACCAGGTTCTGTCTGAAGTGCCCCATGAAATGCTTGGTCCTTAATTCTGAATTAAAGAATTTCACGTAGATTTTTTTTTTTCTATATATATATTTAAATATTTAAAATAGTTGGCAGAAATGATGAAAACTTTACTGGAGGGTAAAGGGAAGTTACTGTTTTTCAAGACAAATGTTTCAACTGTCGCAAGGCCCTGTGACAGACATAGTTGTATATATAGACTTTTGAGAGTTGATTGCCGTTTAAAGAGCAGACAAAATTGAACACTAATGATAAGTTACAAGTAATTAGTTGCTGCCATTTGCTCAGTAAATATTCTATAAATATGATTCATTAACTTCCTTGTGCACCTATCTATTTACATTTATTTACCTAGTATAACTGAAATGACAGATGAATACTTAACTGCTTTTATTTTATTTTTTATTTTTATTTTTTTAAAGATTTTATTTATTTATTTAACAGAGAGAGAGAGAGAGAGAGAGAGATCACAAGTAGGCAGAGAGGCAGGCAGAGAGAGAAGGGGAAGCAGGCTCCCGCTGAGCAGAGGCCCGATGTGGGGCTCGATCCCAGGACCCTGAGATCATGACCTGAGCTGAAGGCAGAGGCTTTAACCCGCTGAGCCACCCAGGTGCCCCCTTAACTGCTTTTAGAGACAAATATCAATGCTGAGTTCACAGGAAGGATAATGGGACGTTTCAGGATATAAATATTATTCGGAGGCAACTGTAACACTTCCTATGGATTGGATGGCCAATTTTATATTTAAACGATCAAGTTGGGAAGTATAAATAAAAGGAAACATGCATAGTTAGATGGGAAGGACTACACTTGAGGCCTTGGGGCGGTGGGTGTATGGTAAGAGATCCATAGGATTATGGTAAAAGTCAATGCCCTAGTTCTGGACACGAACTGCTTGATGAAATGACACTTCAGTATGTGAAACACGTACCTTCATTATTGACAATTATAGACGCAGTTCCTGTGGCAGCATCTTGAGTCTGATATGCAAATTCTAAAAGAAAAAAGAAATTACAATCATGTACACACAGCCTGGCATGGATAATCTCCTTGAGCAATTTCAATGCACCACTCATCTTTGGAAAAACCTTTTAACCTCTAACCATCTGGAATGATAAAAGAAATAAGCAATTAGCGCTAATTTATACCCATCACCTATACGACGAGGAAGACCGAAGCCTTTACACTTAGTCGCACCTTTGCTCTACATCAGGAACAACCCAGCAAACCACCCCCCCCTTCCAATTCGCCCACATTATTCATAGAGGATACATTTGCATTATTCTAGACCATCACGTTTCTTTTCTTCAGTGAAAGAAATGACAGACTTGAGTTGAGAGATTAAAGGTCAAACCTATACAATGAACTTGGTTGCGTTTCTTCATAAGCTTTGCATCTCATCAAGAATCCTGGTCTGGAGTGTAAATGGCAATGTTGATCAGGCGGCCTTTGGCAGCAGCGAAAAGCCTTGAAACAGAGCCAAAGACCTGCATTCTACTTCTGCCCTGGCTCCAACTAGCTATGTGCTCTTGGACGTGTTGAGAACCAATCTGGCCTTCAGTTTCTCTTTTGTGCAACTATGGCATCAGCTTCAGTGGTTTCGAAGATCATTTCCAGCCGTGACATTCAATGACTTTTCTTAAAATGTCTTTTATGAACGCAGCACCTGTTTTCTCTTGTCACCTGCTTTTGAAACATTTCTACGACATGAAGGTTTGTAACCTCTTATCATTTTATTCCCATCTGGAGGAATATACATGAAAGAATTAACCAAACGACATTTAAGGAAGACGAGACGAGGCTGTGCATAAAAATTCTCTGGCCACCAGAGGAGGATCTAATAATTCTATTCCATATTCAACTGCTCTTGTAGCCAGATCCCAGAGGAAAGCCATCAAAACTAACTTTAAAAAAGATGCAATTTTACCTGTAGAAATATCGTTCTGTTTTAAGTTTTCTATATAATCATTGCCAAAAGAATCTTTGCCAACCTGTACCAAAAAAATGATGAATGTTAGATCTTTTACATTTAGTAAAATGCTACAATGTAGTTTTTAGAATACTTAGCATTTTAAAAGGGCATATCTGCACAGTACTTTATAAACATTAGCTAATTAATCTTCTTAATGTAAGATGCTA
The DNA here is from genome assembly GCA_028534135.1 of Potos flavus. NCBI lineage: Eukaryota > Metazoa > Chordata > Mammalia > Carnivora > Procyonidae > Potos > Potos flavus. The sequence goes on from CM052885.1 coordinate 18,699,119, forward strand.
GACTTGATTTCAGCCCAAAGAATTGTTCCACTTACATCCTACCTAAAATGTGAAGCATTTAATGACTGTCATGAGTTCTAGAACTTTGCTCTCATTTTGATCTGTCCGTGTGGAAACTCCCACCGAGACAGAGCTGTCTACCATCAACAGTCCCCAATATTTATGAAGAATCTCAGTTGTTTGTACTACACTACAAATGAGGGCATCTTTGTAATGACTTACCTGGTGTTTTAGAATCTTCTTATCTGACACAGGATGGGGGCAGAGAAGAGGGAGTTTAAAAAGCCCCGGCTAACTTGGGTAACAGTATCGTGGAAGTCTGTTGCTTTTGTATCCTTGCCTGCATTCTGGTAATGACACTTCAGTTTTCCTCTTGGACACCCACTCGTCTTCCATTCATAGGCAACACAGTATGGTGGCACATTTGTTACAATCATTGATCCTATGTTTGCCACATTGTTACCACCCAAACTCCATAGTTTACCTTAGGTTCACTCTGACACTCTATGTGTTTTGACACATGTATAGGCACGTATCCACCATTATAGTATTATCCAGAATGGATTCCCTGCGGTAAAAGCCCTCTGTGCTCTGCCTATGCATCCCTCTCTCTGTCCAAGCCCCTGGCGACCACTGATCTTTCTACTGTCTCAATAGTTTTGTCTTTTCCAGAATGCCATCTCCTTGGAATCATACAATATGTAACCTTTTCAGACTGGCTTCTTTCACTTAGAAAATACATTAACGTTTCCTCCATGTCTTTTTGTGGATTAATCACTCATTTCTTTTTAGTGCTGAAAAATGTTCCGTGGTATGGGATGGACCGCGGTTCATCCATTCACTCACTGAAGGACATCTTGAATTGCTTCTTAATTTTGGTAATGACAAATTAATGTGCTGGTTTTTGTAGCAGATGCTTGATTTTATTTTTCTTATTTTATTTTTAGTGGAGTTAATGTACAGTGTTATATTGGTTTCCTCCTATTTTATTTTAAATTTTAACCAGCTGTCACCATTTAAGTATTAGTGGACTTCACAAAAACAAATTTCCAGGAGGTCCTGAAAATCCAGAGGTTCTGTTAACACCGGGCCCACATTCCTGCAAGGCCACCCGGTTGGAATTGCCCCAAAGGTGAGCGCATGCGCTCTAGACCACAGCCCCCACCTGGCCTACTGCAATTTATGTTACCTGCTTGGCACTTGTAGGCTTTAGGCTTGCCTCTCCCGCACTACTATCTCTCTGCCCTGCAGGTGAGCACTACTTCAATGGATCATGTATCCGTCCGGGTCTCAGCCACTCCTGGCGTGCTCTGCGTTTCCACAGAAAATCGCTTCCCTCTGGATATATCAATAGAAAGAAGCCTACAGATTTATTTGGGTCAAGATCCTCAGTGAGTGACGAGAAAACTTCCTGGTCAGATTCTGGATTGTCTAGATCAGGGGTTGGAAAATTTTCTTCTATAAAGGGCCAGAGAGGTAATAGTTTAGACATTGTGGGCCAGATGGTCTCTTTTGCAACTATTCAACTCTGCTGTTGTCGTGTGAAGGCAGCCAAAGAAAATCTGTGGACAAATGGATGTGGCTGTGTACCAATAAAACTTTATAAAAATACGTGGTAGGCAAGATTTGCCCCATGGGTGGTAGTGTGCTGACCCCTGATTTAAATGCCACCTCTGAGAACTTCTTCTTCAAAGGACATTTTTCCCTGTGTTCCTTTTCTGGCAGAGATGTGGATTAGGCAATAATCTGGAACGATATATAATAATTTCTTATTAGCAGAATTTCTATCTCTACAATGAAGAGCGTCTGCTAGAAAGCACTGCCATGGGGGAGAGCTCCCTGGTGGAAGGAGGTCTTCTACCAAAGGTTTTCTTCATGGAAGGCTGGCCATTTATATACCAAAGCATCCCATTTCTTAGGTCAAAGATTCATACCAGAAACGAATTGTTTTCTTTCTCTCTTTTTTTAAACATCATTTAGCTGTCTCCCATGGGCAATCAAGATGCTATAGAGTTGGGAAAGCATCATTATAAGAATGTTGTAGGGATTAAAGGAAGGCCAATCCTAGGCATGTGGGGCCTGGACAGATTAGAGAGAAGAAACTTCTCCCCACTTTCCTATCAGTTTAATACAGGCAAAATCAGCCCCCCCCCCAGCAAAATCTGTTTAAGGTGAATTTCAAAGGCGTATTTGATGAATGGTGTGGTGATATAAACATTAGGAAGTGCAGGGATTAGGAAGATTTGTTGGAAGGGAGGAGAAAACCAAAAAGCATGTGGCTTTGCCCTCCAGGAACTGTCAGAAAATAGACCGAGAGAAGCACCTGTGTCCTACCAAGTGGAATATTGCACGCATCCGAGACGTAATTAGGAAGGGACTGCATGCTCACGGTAACTGCATTTTGCAGGCTTGCTGCAGTGGCATTTTATTTTATTTTTAAATTTTGTGAGGCTTGAACTCACGACCCTGAGATCAAGACCCTTGAGGTCAAGACCTGAGCTGAGATTAAGAGTCAGACGCTTAACCAACTGAGCCCCTCAGGCGCCCCATGGTGCAGTCTTCTTCCTCCTCCAGGAATCACCTGATGGGCTACATCCCTCAGGGATGGTGCTGGTTCCAGATTTATTCCAACAGTGATTTCCTGGCAAACCTGTCGGCTGGCATTCTTACTGCTACGTGAGATGTGGAACAAAAATATTTTGCCTTTGCCCTCTTGGATATTCCCATGATAAAAATAAAAATCTGGTAACTAAAAAATAATGGCAAAGTAACAACACTGCTGAGGATCAAGAAAAGTCAACCTGAGCTCCATTAACTTGGCCTTGGGGTCGTGGTGACACATTACCAAGTAAAAGAACTGATGAGAAGCCTGCGAATAGGAAGGCGATATTCACATTTGTGTCGTGGAAGTCAGAAGCCCCTTCCTGACCCGTGTGGTTTGGGGCAAGCCGCTGTAACTGCCTCTCAGTCTCAGTCTCCTTATCTGGAAAGTCACAGCAAGTTTGCTGCGGGGATAAAACAACACGCGTGAAGCGGGTTGACAACTGTGAAGGATTCAGTGACGGCTTGATGCTATCACTGTCATCGTCATCATCCCTATCTTCATCATCACCAGGGCAGACCTGCTGCCACGATGGCCGCTTCCCTGTGGGGAGGGGCACGGCTCCTGCTGCTTGGATTCAATTTATAAACTACGCTCCTGCCTGTCTGGTTCTCCCTGACGCTTCCAATTCTTCCTGTTGCTCCCTATTTTCAAACAGAAGAGCACCTAGTCATGGAAGCAAGCAGGTGGGTGCACCGAATTACTTTTAAAATAAGACCGTATTACTATTATTGTAATAAAAACATAACATCTGCATTAATGGTGAAACTAATGCTGTTTAATGTAACCAGGTATCCTGTTACTTCCGTAAGAATAACAGAGCCAACTGTGAGCACGTCTGTGTCTTGGACATACCTATTTTAATACCGAAACGTGGGCAAAAAGCAGCAGAGACTGAGGCCTCTTTTTTCTTTCTGCGTTACAGAGTAGCACGGATGCTTTGGGCAATGTCATCCTAAAAGAATGCCATTTTCCCTGTTTCCCCACCCTCAAACCTCTTACACAATCATTTATTCTGCTGGATTGACTTTAAAAAAAGGTCGAGAGGAGCAAACACCTTCCAACCCCCTTTGGCTACTTCTGACTCAAATGTAAGCCTCTTCCGCAGGAATTGGAAATTCATAACCAGAAATCAGCAGTGGGACCCAGGCTAAGGTGTCACGCATTGCCTGCCATTGAGAGCTGGGTGAAAGTATCTTGAAAATAACAGTGAATGACACAAATGGAATGACTTGTAATGACTATGAATGAAAATCACAGTGAAGAATTCTTGAACACTACATCTGAAATGAATGATGTTGGCTAATTGAATTTAAATAAAAAAAGAAAAAGAAAAAAGGAAAATCACAGTGAATGATTCCAAATGGTCCCTGAAACAAAAAGGACTTGACATAATAATATCATAGGGGAACCTCCGTAGGTATTTTTGGAGGTTTCTCTGTTTTCCTGATCACATTTTGCCTATCAAATTGATTAGAGAACTTTAAGTGTATCTTGGGCATGAAGCAAAATAGTGCGAATGGGAAATTGAATTTGAAATTGAAATTGAAATTGAATTTCAGTTCTGCCATTTGTCAAGCTAGTTAAAATTCTTTACATTTTGCTGCAAACTGTTCCACTTGAGCCAGGTAGGGTGGGACTGGGGTGAGGTCTCTCCGGCAGGCAGGAAACCAGTAGCTCTCAGCCTTCGCTGAGCGCCAGAGCTCCCGAGGAGCTTACACACGTCCTGGTGCCCAGGTTACGCCCCAGATCAATGAAAGCAGCCCCTGTGCAGCTGAGACCGTGGCCCAGGCCCCAGGTGATTACAATGTACGCCTCCAGCTGAGGCCCACGGGATTGCAGGATGAATGCTGGGAGAGTGTGGGTGAAGCTTTGGGTGGAAGAAGCGAGGAGGGAGACCAGTCCTGCCTGGCGCTACATTGGGAAGTCAACTAAGTGGGAACACACAGTGTGGCCTGCAGAGTCTGCCTGGGGCGAGGGGCCCAATGGGGCCCAACACGGGGATCAAGGTATCGTAAAGCTGCAAATTCCCACGTGTGTGTTTGTGGACTCTGGTCTCATTTTGATGTCACCAGGCCTGCCTCCCCTTGCTCTGTGGGCTTCTCTAACGCTCGTATTTGGCAAAAATCGTTGGATTTCTCTGTTCTACAGAGTGGTCAGCGGAAAGGCACTATTAACTTGATGTTATCATTTGACTGTGTTAAAACACAAGGTGAGTACAATATATTTCTGTTTATTTTCTTGCTTTCTAAGAACTTAGAAGTCCTTTCCTCTCTCCACCTAATCAAACGTCACCGGTTTTTCAAGTGCAACTTAAGGCCTACCTCCCCTATCCTAGCCCTTCTCAATGCTCTCATTTCCTCAACTCCTAGAGCATTCCTAATAGATACCATTAAATATTTAATTGAATACCACCTTTTATTGTTTGCCTAAACTATCTTCCTAAAAGTCTAGCCTTCCTAAAAGCTTATTGGAGACTCTAACTTAGCATATATTTATCCTTCCTTAAGCCCCGTGCATGAAATGTCTTCTATACATATTTAGTCATCTTAGTTGCCTGTCTGTTCATTTTCCTTGGCCTATCTTATCATTCTTAAAGGGACATGACTACAGGCACTCAGACTGTCCTAGCTGTGGCTGCCAAAAGGTTTTGCTCCTAATAGCCCCCGGAAGGCATTCCTATACTCTTCTAGTAGCAGCAGGGAAATACTTTTGGGCAGAAGGATTCTGGGAAAAGCACATAGAATGAGGTAGCCTGGGTAAGCCTGTTCTGGGTGAAGGAAGTCAGGTCATCCATGGACAACCACTTGCACTTAAGCCAAGGCAACTCCTATAACCCCAGATGCTCCTCAGGAAATCCTAGGCTCATCTCTTCCCGGAACCTTGTAGAGTCGTGCAGTTGAACAGAACTTTCTGCAATGCTGAAATGCTCTCTCTCTCTGTGCTACCCCAAACAGGCACTTGAAATGTAGCCACTATGAGAGAGCAACTCAATTTAAAATTTTATTTTAGTTACATTTAAATCCAGCCACACATGGCTGGTGGCTGCCATCTTGGATAATGCAGCTGTAGAGAGATGTAAATTAGAATCACGGAAAACGGCACAACTGGGTGTATCAGGAGCAAGACCATTTCCTCCAGCTAAGGGTCCTGAAGTATTTCCTTCACTTTTACCACTGAGAAGGCTCTCTGCATTGAGGGAGAGCCTGTCAGTGGCTTCCACAATCCAGAACCGTGATTTAGTGCCGAGGAAAGTGACTGCAGCTAGCACTACCATGTAATGAATGTCTACATTTCAAAATTGTTGAGGAATGGGCTGCTTGGAATCCTTGAATGGTAGAAAAATAGCAGAAATTCTAGGAATTCCATCTATTGACATATAGCTGAGGTAAATAAAACCTAGAGGACCAAGATATCTTACCCAAGGTCACCTGAAGTTGAATATTTCTGCTAAAAAAGTTATCACTTATGATAAAACAGGTTACCAGTTCTCAAAGTTAGAATGCACAGAAATATAATTAACACTAAAACCAAGCTGAATGCAACTTAATCTTTGTGATTCAGGACAGAAGAATACATAAAATTCCAGTTGTTCAAGCTAGCTGGTGGATTAAATCCTATCTAAATGGGGATAATGGTCTTTAACATACAAAATTAATGTTATGGTCACCATTTATGGGTTCCGCTTATCTGAGAGTGGAGGTGGGTAGGAGGTAAGAGCTGGTTGGTGGTAATCCAGTTTTCTTCCATTCTTCCTATATGAGACACATACTGTTTATTTGCTTAGGGTCCTAGGGTACCCTGGATTTGGACACGTGGTCAGGGATTCTAATCAATAGAGCCTTTAGTTTTAGCCAGTCGTCCTTCAGAAAGTTCAGGAAAGGACAAATTTCACTTCATTATATATAACCTGGAAAGTGCTGGTGACTACTTTTGATCTTTGAAAACTAAATTTTAATGCACGATCAGCTGACTGTCCCATAGTAATCTAATAGACAATCTAACTTTTTTGGTTAAGATGACGAGTACTCTTAATACACTCCTTTTCAAGCCATCTGTAGTGAAGACTGTTTCTTTTTTTTTCTTTTTTTCATTTTCAATCTACTGTGGACTAATAATTCCGTAAAATATGACAACGATGAAATAAAAACAGAAAAGAGTCCTACAAAATACCAGGCTTAATTTATTATTACTATTATATTCATCAGCTATAAACATTATTCTGTCAAATGCTGTAACTGTTGCGAATTGCTTATTCTTAATTCCTGTACTGTCCAGACCAGTGACCATTTGCAGCCTGGCCCAACGATCAGCTTTGAGCATCATGGCTCTGATATCTGCCCATTCTGCAAGGAAAACAACACAGGTGCTTGTACTACAGAGGTGGGTTTTTTTTTTTTTTCTTTTTAAAGGAATCTCTACGTCCAGTGTGGGGCTTGAACTCACGACCCCAAGATCAAGAGTCACGTGCTCTACTGACTGAGCCAGCCAGGCGCCCCTAGAGAGTGTTGAGAGTGTCATGTTCGAGGAAAGTAAGACCAGCTAATTTGTTGAGGGTCTTCCCACTTGGCTCATTTCAGATCTGGGTCATTTGGGTCCATGCTTGTTCAAGGCTTCTTCCCACCACATAAGAAGCCGGGTCTTTGGGCTGAGAATGGGCCACTGCATCTCAAACTCTTTTTTTCCTACCCTGGCCCTCCTGAGCAGCCCATTTTGGATATCAAGAAAAAACATTTAGCTTGAATGGAATGATGGAGGAGGAAACACTTAGGAAAATCAGATGAAGTCCTATGGAAGGTAGTCTCACAGACTCTTTGTCCTGCCAAGAAGACTTTCATTTTCTATGATATCTGTCTGGATTTGTAATCTAAAAATATTACTTCCAATTCTCCTTGGACTGTGGGCTTGGGCCCACGACTCTAGTGAGTACTGACTATACCACTCTTTAATGACTTGAAGTGTTTCACGATTACATGTTTCCTTGGATACAAACTGATGGGCTCCCGCTTAATAGTCCTTGTCACAATATCTTGGCAAATAAGTCCCCTGAGCTCAATATAAGCTGTTTTGCATGTGCCATCGAATGGTCTTACTTCACCAGAGCTTGGATTTTGGTTTGTTATAGGGTGGTAGTAGGTAAGTTAATGTGGTTAAGGAAACTGAAGGAAATTTCTACCTCTTTTTCTTTTGCTCCATCCGTTCATTTTTATCTTGAGTAATTTCATGATTTTAGTTTCTACTTGGAATTTGTCATCTTAAAAAAAACTGCTATACAGCAGGTTGGCTACTTTGCTTAATGAGAATATACTTCGCCAGGGAAAAATATTGTGATGAATGGATAACAATAACTTCTATTATAAAGAAGATATTTTTCTTTTGAAGAAGTCTAAGAATATTATGCAATTTGTTTAGGCTTAAAGAAGTCCATGTCAAAAGATTCCAGGTTGTCTAAGCAAAGTCACCCCGTGTGGATTTTGGCTGAAGCCATGTTTTCTTATCCCCTCTGTTCGGACACCCACGCTAAAGCCGACCTTGGGGCTAAATGGCTGCCGGCTGCCTCCAGGCACTGTGGATATGAACAGCTTGCCCAACTGTACAGGTGCTACCGTAAACTGTCATACGCAGACCAGAATAAAACAAACAGGACCGCTGCTTTATTAAACTCCTGACTGTACCATTTCCCCAAATACAGCCCTCTGCCGTCTATTCCTCTCACATCCACTCCTGATGGTTGCATGATTCACTTCCCAAGTTCAGTTCCACAACTCAAATATTTTCTATTTTGCGTTTCTCTTTGCCTCAAATTCAACAGACCCAAAATAACACCAATCTCAATCTTCGAGTTGGATGAGATCCCAGGGGACATCCAATTTTGACTTTCATGGCTACATGAATAGCATTTATGCAGCTTCCAAGAGGGGTTCTCTAATCTCTCCCTTTACGGCTCCAGCTCAAGGGAACTCCTCTCTTCCCAGAGCAGCCATTTTTGGTACTTTGCTTCCAACACCAATTCTCTGTCCATGTTTTCCCACCCGGCAAATATCCTCCTCTTTCCAGTTCCCAAGCCCCATTAAGTCAGCACCACCTGATGACTCCCCAGATCCTTCATTTCTAATCAAGTATAGGATCGTCAGGCCTACAGCTCCCTCTCCAAGCCCCACAATTCCTAGCACGTACAAGGTCATCAATAATTAATGGCTGATTAGTTGACACTTAAAATCAAGAGTTCAACCTTAGAAGATGTGCGTTTCTTACTTTGAATCTTGGGCTTCGTGTGATCTTTTTGACCAAAGAGCTAGACGAGAATTTCATCAGGTTAATCATAAATTAGAAATAAAACTACAGTTGATTAGCAGATGAAATGGTAATTGTATAGTTTGTACATCACTGAAAGACTCCTGTGGGGAGAAGAGCGCTGTAGGCAATGGGTAATGACATTGCAGAGAAATTTTGGTAAGATTGATCCAGCTCACAGGAGCGAGCTCATTCTTTGAAATTTCTCAGAGTTTTCTTATCCTTTACTGTGCAGACCGAGTCTAGCTTTCCTACACTTTCGTGTTCTACCAGTAATGCTAGCATCTTAAAATTTCATTAAACATGCAAACATTGAACCTTTCAATGTTTCATTGAATTTTCAAATGATTTCAGTTGGATGGCTAGAAAGAGGGACTACTGTATTTTACATGCCATTTCCTCATATACCTGAAAACAGAACTATGCCTAAAGATTAGTTATGGGTAGTTCATTAAGGCCCAGATTCCTTTCTGATCCAAGAGCTAGCATTAGAAGAAATAACTTAGAGATGAATGAATCACCAGTTATTAGACCAAGTTTCCAAAAGCCGTGTTGCAGCAAAAATTGCTAAAAACAGGATGACTTCTGCTGTTTAGAAGCTGGACTGTAGAAACCCAGTGGGGTAGGCGAATTCCTCTCCCTTCTCACCCTTCACTTAGAAGCTCAGTAAGTTAAAAGAATGCAGCATTAAGCTACTTCCCAGAGGATTCAGTGAGGTAGAAACAAATATAAAGGATAAGGAAAATGACTCTCTCCTATTTCAATCTTTAACGACAATACAAAACAGATACTCAAGCAAGTGCATGCACAAGCATGTTCACGGCAGCACCGCTCACAACAGCCAAAAGGTGGAAACAGCTCAGGTGTCCATTAACAGACAAGTGGATAGACAAATTATGGGCTATACAGTGGGATACTATTCAGCCACAAAAGGAACAAAATAGATACATGCTACACGGTAGATGGACCTGGAGAACATTCTGCTAAGTGAAAGAAGCCAGACACAAAATGTCATGTATCGTATGATTCCATTTAGAGGAAATATCCAAAATAGATCAATCCACAGAGACGGAATGCAGACTGGTGGATGCCAGGGGCAGGAGGTGGGATGGGGGACTGCAGGGAAACTGCTAAGTTTTATTTGAGTTGTGGAACTGAACTTGGTAAGGGGTTTTACTTCGGAATGATAGAAATGTCCTGAAACTAAGAGAATGGTGGTTGTCCAGCATTGTGAATGTACTAAATGCCACTGAATTGTTGCTTTTAAAACAGTGAAAGAATAAAAACAATCAAGTCTTAAAATGAGACCCTTGCCTCTAGAATCCTCTCCACCATATTTTACACTTACCTTGCATACCATGGATGTCTTTGCTCCAAGCCTGGCAGCTTGGACACACTGGTTGGCACCTTTCCCTCCAAAGCCAATAAAAAACTTATGTCCATGGATGGTTTCTCCAGTTTTTGGCAAACGAGAAGTAAGACTGCCATAATTTAAAAAGAGAAGGGGGAAAAAATGCACATCAATTTAAGTACTTTAGAAGAGAGAGGGAAGGTTCTCTGATGGGAGTCGAGTCTCAGCAATCAGAAAGGCAAGCAGAAGCACAGAAGATCACCTTTTCCTTTCAGCATTCGGCAGTTGGCATCGTGACCCAGAATGCATCTGCCGACAGGAAGTCTTCCCGCCCCCCACCCCCAGTCCCACAGCCACGCTACTGAAGAGCCACTTCGGATGACAGTTTCTAGTGTCCACTGCATCAGGGGTGCTCGTGGGTGCCTCCGTTTTCCCTCATGGGGAGCTCTTGCAGGGAAGCCCCTTCCAATTCCCACTTCCCAGTGCCCAGCACAGACCTTTATTCACAGTGGGATAAGTTAATGTGTGTTTCCGTAGAGGTGTATCTGGTCACTTTAACAAGAAGTAGGAAATGTACCAGGGTCCTGGTAACCATGCTCAGGACCTAAGGAAAAGAGGGAAGTTGCAATTCTAGGCACTAAGGAATCCCATCTGTTTCCTGGCAGGTGGGGCGGGAGTGGGTTATGACTTCGATGGCGCGGTCAGGTTGTAGTCCCAGTCCGTCCTGTATCCCACCCATTTCAGGTACTGACTCAAAAAGAGCATCTATTCTTTAAAAATGGAGTCGAGAGAGTTAAGTTTAGTTGAAAATTTTCACTATAGACAATTTCAAACCTATAAAATTAGACAAAACTGTATATTGACTTCCCCACCCCCGAGCACTCATCGCCCAGATTCAACTACTGTCAACTCCTAGCCAACCCTGCTTCAGTCTCTGCCTTCGTGGACTTCTCCAAGAGCTAAGGATTTTTACTCCCCTGTTACTGCATGGGGAGGGTAGTAGTAAAGGAGACCAAAAGTCAGAGCAAAAGGTTTTCTCCAGGGTATGATTTTCATAACATTAAAGTGGAAGCTTTGAGGAATCAACATCTTTGAGGGACAGCAGATGGGAAAATGGAGAGAGTCCTGGGTGTAAGGGTGAGGAAGCTGGACTTGAGTAGCACGAGGACTGGATGGCCACAAAGAAGTGGGCCAGATGTAGCGATTGCAGGTGTGACCAAAAAAGGTTAAGTAGCTTTAGATGGGAAAGAAAGGCCAAGAGGGGAGTTCACGACACTAAGTCGATTGAGAACCTGCTTGTTTTGGCAGATCTGAAATTTATATTCATTTCCCACCAAGGCTGTGATCGATCTGAAACGTCTCCGATGCCCAATATTAAAGTACCAGGACAATGCCAATTCCTACAGGTCCCTAAGAGCCTGTTTGCAATGGAATGACCTATGACTGAGGCCAAGAACACACAATGGTGTTGATAATGACCAAGTTCAACGTGTGCACCTCCTTTATGTAGTTCTAAAAGTGTCAGCAAATTGGGCTAAACTACTCCATTCCCTAGCACTGCAGTGTCAAATATGGTTATTTGAGATTCAAAAGAGACTCATCAATAATTTGAAAACATTCTATTCCACTCCTCCCCTTTTCAGTGCTATTTTTACCTCCTATTCTAAATGCATTTATAGTACTGATGAAAAAAATATCCAGCTACAAGTTCACTTCTGAAAAAGGTACTCAATCAAGAGAAAAATGGTTTTAATGTAATGTTATTATCCTGTCATTTAATTTAGCAGTGACAAGTGATGATGAGATTTTGATTTGCATCAGAAATCTTAAACATTTTAGGATTCTGTTATGAGCAGGCAATGATGACTAATCTGTGCGACTGAGTAACTATGTGAATTCTTGGCTTATTGACGCTGCTACAAACAACATCCATAACAACCTTAAAAAGAAAAAATATCCAATGCGGCTAAAAACAGGCCAAATAACTGAATTAGTAAGACGGTCGGTATAGAAACTTATGACTTCCACTATATTTATGCTTAGATCTGGGTCACAATACTCTGGTTTGAATCAAGTATATTTTTTATTATTGGCTGTGGGAAATCATGAAAAATAGATCAGCAGATGATTATTGGGATGTGTATGTATGGGATGGAGGAGTGAAATCGGGGGTACGGTGTTATGTGTTTGATGTGGGAGCAGATGGCTGGGATTTAAACTCCTTTCTAAACAACTTACATTAACACAAGCACTGTACTAATTTAGCCATCACTGAAATTTCTCCCTCCTTGGGAATTGTACTCTTTTCTTTCTGCATCTCTGCCCTACTCTTCCTTCTTTCATTCAATTGTAGACTCTTCCTGTATGGGGACAAGGACCAAGTCTGTCCTGTTCTCCATTTTATCCAGAGTGCCTGCCACTTAGCATGGGTTTAACGTATTTTTTGACTGAGTGAATTTTTTAAAGAGACTTCCCTTGTCTCCCTGAAGGGTAGCAGAATATGACTGGAGGAGCTCAGGACACGCTGGCCAAATAGGCCGCTTTGGTATACTGCTGACGGCGAGCGGTAGGCATGTCAAAAGGAGCAAATGGAGGGAGAGGCTTTCTCTGAACTGCCCTGTATCTGCCTCAAGACCAGTCCCCCAAAATGACTCAACGGCCATGAACCCCCTCCCTAGGAGTTTCATCAACCAGCAAGGATGGACTCCTGTCACAGGTGAGAAGTTGACACCACACCCAGACAAACATTGTCACAAACACTGTCATACCTCCTATTTATTCTACTGAGGGCCAGTCCATCTTTCCTAAGTCATTAACTCTCCCCTAAGAGGACTCCCATCTTCCTCCCCCTTCCCTATTTAAGAAGCCTGAGTTCTTAATCACATTGGAGCGTTACTCCTTTTCCCCCTGGCCTCACCCATATACCCCTGGGGCATACATGTTAGTACATTTGTTTGTTTTTCTCTTGTTAATCTGTCTTTTATTACCAGGGTCTCAACCAAGAACTGAGAAGGGAAGAGGGAAAATTATTTCCCCTTCCACCTCTCTTTTCTGTGTCTCCCCTGTGTAGCATCCATCCCTATCTGAATTGCAGATGTGGAGGTGTTGAATGGGAAGGAGGAGACTGGAGGGAATGTCAATTATCTGGCAATGACAATTCCATGGTTTACTAGACCTTACCCACTGCCTTCCCCTTATTAGCAGCACTCCTCTCCTGTAAGCAGGAACTGTAACCAGAAATCAGACTATCATTCTTCATTCATGTGTTAATTCGACAAATGTTAAATTGGTGTTTTCCAGTCTACCTCTATGAGACAAAAGCAACTTACTGACAATATAATAAATCCTAACCCTGGTGCAAGCAATATATAAGTGGAAAAACAAAAACAAAAACAGTTCAGAGCTCAAGATTATTATGATCCGATTCATTATTTTTTTTTCTTTTAAAGATCAAATTGGTTTTATTAAATGATTCGTGAATCAGGCAGCATCTAACAAGTAGAAGGGAGCACCCCAACTCATGGCTTTTAAAAATAAAGAGATATATGTATATATTCTCATAACATGTAAATGCACAGAAAATGACACGTTAATGACAGGTATCCATGAAAAGGGTGGAGAAAGGGAGCAAAAGTTCATGTTTTACTTTATATACAGAGGTATATGCAATAAGAATACCTTTGTGCATTATGGGAAGCCACTTGTTACTACTTCAGATTCACCTGGCTTCCCAGCATCTTTTTCCAGCTACCTGGGCTGGTTGCTGGGTCCCTGTAGGTGCAGCCTAACAGAGCCTTGCCCAAAGCCACTCTCTATCCATTCCAGGGTTTCTGTTCCTTTGGCATGGTTCCCCGGCTGTCCCGCAGCATCAAGCAACCAGCTAAAAATGTCAAGTGTCTTTGTATAGGCTTTTCTTGCTCCCTGGATTACAGTCCTGCACAGATTATATGCTCTTAAGCCTTTGTCTTCTGACCTTTCTGTTGAATCCAGACTAAGACAATTTACTGCTTACTTATTTATCTTTTAAGTAAATGAACTGGAGCGGAAAGCAGAGTTGAGAGCAACTAGAAAGTTAGTTACAGACAGGCAGAAGCATTTCTGAATTAGAAATCCTAATTTACCTTGAACCAGGCTTTCGTGCCTCTTTCCTTATTAAAATCATGAAATCAAGGTCTGGCTCAAGAAAGGACCTGCACAAAGCACCGCCCCCTCGATGAAAGCATCGCTATGATTTGCCCTAATTCAAACATGAGGTTTAGCAGGGTGCCAAGGACAGACGAAGTGCTCAAAGGAAGGTAAGAAGGGAGCAGTATACTGGTAGTAATCACTGTTGCTACCACTTAAAAATTAAAAATAGAATGAAGTTTCTGGATGACGGAGAAAACCCAGACAGAGAAAACCAATCATAAGAAATAATATTTGAACTTAAATTTGTAGCTTTAAAAATGTCACATTTTAAATTTGCACAGGAGGAAGCACTGTGAAATGTTCATAGATGGCCCCACAGTCTTCTGGGCCCTGAGAGGTCACGTGCCGCGAGCCTCGTTGCGCAAGGCAGCAGGCCTGAGCCACTTACTGATTGTACTACCTTTGACAGCTTTTCCCTCTTTGAACCAGCTTCTTCTCTTGCAAAACAGGTTTAATAATACTTGTCAACTCCTTAAATGCCTGGGTTTTGTGCTCTGAGTTATTTCACTGACAGGTGTTATCAGAACAACTAATCAATTGCTTTTAGCTTCTTGACAATGATGTGCTTGTTACAGATTCTCAGAGATGATTCATACCAAAGAAGGAATGACCTGGTGAAACAGGGATAAGAAGTCTTTCGACCAAAGAGGTCACACTATCCCGGCTCCAGCCCAAAGTCGAGGAATATGTTGCTTTTTGGCTTTTTGTGTTCCATCCTTTTTTCTGGCTGCAAGCTTGCCACACACTGTATGCCTCTCTAATAGGGGATTGTACTATTATTGCTCCATTAAAATTCATTACACTCATTTATTATTCCTATTGCCTGTACTCTTCAGCTGTATCTATTCTTCTCAGCATTTGTGTATGTCACATTTATAGGAATGAGCGTCATTTCCAAAAAAACCTAGTGATCTCTCTAGCTCTGCAAAAAAAACCAGCTTCCAATCTTCATTCTGTGGTTCCTAACCCTAAATTTGCAGACATAGGATTTATTTAAGGGAATGAAAGCTGAATTATGCTTTAACCAGTTTTTTTTTTTTTAAACTGATTTCGATTATTAACTCTTACTTTTCCTAGCTAACCAGTCTGGGGCTAAAAAGTAGTTTTGCCTGAAGATGTAGCTATCTTTGAATTTATAGAATAGATATGAAGAATATTGGTCACAAGTGGCCAGCCTTTCAGAGTGTCCTATCCTTGAACCTTATTTAAATTTTGCTTGTGTGAAAAAGTGTAGTAGGCATGGGGAGAGCCAATGAGTATGTTATGGTCTTACATGGCTGCTTTCCTTCCCATCTCTGCTCAGATGTTATCTCCTCAGAGAGGCCTTCCCAGACTACCTTACAGGAGATGTCCCTATTCCTAATTTTTGTTAAGTTATTAATTCATTCAGACAAGGAATACTATGTTTCTGGATCAGAGACAGATTTTTAATTACTCTTAATTGTGTTAGCTCTCTGTGTCCCAATCTCTCCCAGGGTTACATGAGCGGAACTTGCAAATAATGAATTCTTGGGAGTTTATATAGAAGCCGACACAGCTGCTGCTCCTCCCCCCCTCCAGGGTGGGGAAGGAGAGGAAGAAAACACGGCCTAGTGACCTTTGCTTTGTAATATAAACGAATGCTCTCAGGGGAGTGAAGGGGTGGGAGGTCTCTAGATTTACAACCCCCAGAATGTAAATAAATGTGTCCAAGGAAGAAGTCCCTAAATCTCTCCAGAAGTCTCTGGCTTGCGAGGTTTGTTTGCCTTTCAAACATTCTTTACTCCTGGTGCTAGCGATCTTTACTCAGAAAGTCCTGATCATGCAGAAATGTGAGATCGTTCATAGGAAGAACATTCACTGCTTCCCAACGATTTTCTTCAGATCAATAGCACTGTCTGACATTATAATACTCATTTCTCTCCTATCTTCTTTTGGATTAATTGTATTCTATTTCATCTTCACTACTGATGTTAACTCCTTTTTCCCTATTTTTCAAAAAAAGATTTTATTTTTAAGTAATCTCTATACCCAACGTGGGGCTCGAACTTACACCCCTGAGAGCAAGAGTCGCATGTTCTACCACGTGAGCCAGCCAGGTGCCCCTCCCTTTTTTCTATTTTAAAAATCTAAGGTTTACAACGAGCATCTTTAACTTATCACAGCTTATTTTCAAACATTACTATACCACTTTACTTGTAAGTGTAATTTATTCCTATTTCCCTTCCTAATCTTTGTGCTATGTTGTTATGTATTTTACTTCTGTATGATATAAACCTTACAACACTATGCTATTATTTTTTATTTAAACCATCAATTGCCTTTTGAAGAAATTAACAATTGGAGGAAAGAAGTCTGCATTTGCCCATATATTAACCGTTTCTAGGGCTTTTCATCCCTTTGAGTAGATCTCAGCTTATATTTAGCATCATTTAGGTTCTGCCTAAAGAACTTCCTTCAATATTTATTGTAGTGTGAGTTTATGGTGATAAATTCTCTCAGCTGTTGTTTTTCTGTCTTTATTTCCTCTTCATATTTGAAGGATATAAAATTCTATGTTGACAGTTTACTTTTTAAGGAGTTTAAAGATTTCATTTTTTTTTCCTGGCTTGCATTATTTCTGACAAGAAGTCTGTAATGAATCTTTGTTCCCTTATATGCAATGTCTGTCTCCCCCCCACCCCCCAATGCTTTTAAGAGTTTGTTTATAATTGGTTTGCAGGAATTTGATTACAGTGTGCTTTGTGGTTTACAGTATACTTATCCTGGTTGGGGTTCATTGAAATTCTTAGATGTATATGTTTATAGTTTTCATAAAATTTGAAAAATTTTCAGTCATTATTTCTTCAAATATTTTTTGTGCCTCACCTACACTTTCTCTTCTTAGATTCTAATTACACAAACGACAGTCTCTTTGTCTCACATCATAAAGACTGTGTATTTTGGTCATTTTTTCCTCTATGCTTCAATTTAGATAATCGCTCTTACTGTCTTCAGGTACACTGATCCTTTCTTTTGTAATGTCTACTCTGCTGATAAGCCTATCAAGTGTATTTTTCATTGCAAAAATTTTATTTTTTTCATTTCTTAAACTTCTATTTTTTTTTTTTTTTATGTGTCTCCCACTTTTCTCCTCATTACATTCATGTTTTTCCTTTGAACCACTGAGCATTTTATAATGGCTCTTTTAAAATCCCTTTCTGCTAATGTCACCATCCTGGCCATTTCTCTATGTCAGGTTTGGTTGGCTTTCTTCCCCTTGGTTATGGATCACATTTTCTTGATTCTTTGCATGACTATTGATTTTTAAGTGAATGCTGAATGTAGAAAATGTTACACTATTGTCTTAATTTTGTTGTATTTTCCCAAAGGGTTAAACTTTGCCTTTTTTGGGCAGCTAAGTAATTTATTTGTTTGGTCCCTTTGAGGATTGCTTTCGAGATTTATTAGGGATAGTTTCGAGTAGCCTTTACTTTAGGGCAAGTTTACCCCTTTTACTAAGTTGTGGTCCTTCTGGGATCTCTCCTGAATGCTCCAGAGGTTCAATAAGTCTCTGGCCAAATAGAATGCAATATCTCCCTATTCCTGTATAATTTCTGTGAAATGTTCAGCTTGGAGCTCTCTATTTGTGGCCCAGCTTTGTGGAGTCTCTATGTATGTCCATGTAGTATTTATCAACAGACTCAAGGGGACTCCTATGCAGATTTCTGGACCTTTCCCTGATTAGCTTCTTCCTCTCCAGTACATGTTCCTGCAAATTCGAGCCACCTGAGTCTCCCTAAGATATGAACTCAGTTTTCTCAACTCATGATCTTGCCAACCTTCCTTGAATTTTTTCTTGCTGTGCCACGATCAGTAATGTACCTCCAGGACTCACCTGTTTGTTTCCTTTCTTGTCTGGATAACACTCCTGTTGTCTAACATCTGAAACAGTTGCTTCATATATTTTGTCCTTTATATATGCCATTTTCTTGTTGTTTATGGTGGGAAGGTAAGGCTGGTACTAGTCACTCTATCATGGTCAGAAGTAAATAGTTTTTTTAGAAGATTTATTTATTTATTTTAGAGAGAGAGAGAAGGAGAGTTGCACGTACATGGTGGGGAGGGGCAGAGGGAGAGGGAGAGAGAATCCTCAAGCTGACTCACCACTGAGTGTGGAGCCCGATACAGAGCTCGATTCCTGAGATCATGACCTCAGTGGAAATCGAGAGCCGGCTGCTTAACTGACTGAGCCACCCAGGCGCCCCCAGAAGTAAATATTTTTGAATGCACGGTCTACACCTTAAAAGACATTTATATAGTTGGGATGCAGATGCCCGTTTACACAAGAAGTCAGAGTGAGGTGAGAGCAGTGCAGAAGTGCTACGTACGAGCGTGGCCCAAGGAGAAAAGTAAACCAGTTATTAAAAAGGAATATGGTCAGGATAAAGGAAACAAAAAGGGGCTGCATCCTCCTTCATCCCTCTGACACAGGATTGAAGAGTACAGAAGACACTGGGAGAGGCATATAGGTCAAGTAGTTAGAAACATATTTAAAAATTAAAATGCCATCTGGTGTCAACTAATCTTTTTGAATAATTATACACAGACCTCCTTCCTCCCAGCTCAGCAAAGTTCTGGACAAGGAAGAGAAGCTTGGATAGAGAGGTAGAGAAAGAGCTAATGCTGGAGCTAGAATGTGCAAGAGGAGAGGGCAGGAGAAATGTGTGTGGAGGGGAGTTAGTGAGTGGGGACTGGACAAATGGAGGATGCAGTAAGGTATGTGGGAAAACCAGGATGCAGAAAAATAGAACAGAAAAGGAAATGGTGAGACTAAAGCATTCATCAAAGTTCCTGATGAAAACCATTTTAATCCATTGAAGAAGGCAAGTATGAATAGTGACAAATAACTACAAAACTGGTATTTTATTTTCTATTTTGCCAATTAATTATAGTAAACTTTAAATTTCAAAATGACTTCTGTCACCACATTGTAATTATCTCGGCTACTTCTTCCTGCCATCTGCTGGTGTAGGTTAAAGAAATACAAATGGAATTAATTTTATCCTAAGCAAAATATAATTAGAAAGATAAATCAGCGTATAAAAAATACTGTATCCTGGAATCAATTATTAAAAATTTTAACTACGATTTTTGGTTTTTGGTGCTCATGCTTCTTTCACATTCCCATCATCATGAATAATCAAGAACAGATTATATTTGAGCTTCCCGATACGTTTGTAAGATGGGTTAGAGTAGGCATTATCTTCACTTTGGCAGCCAGTGAGCTCTGTGAAATGTCATTCCTGTCCTTGGAGCCCTTCACTGGTTCCCAGGGCCTACGGAATAAAACCCAGGCACCTTAGCATGGCTGATGAGACCCTTCTATAACATCTTTCCTCTGATGCTCTACGGACCCGGTAGCGGCTGTCCCAGCATGCTCCATACATACCCGCAACCGTGACTTTGCTCTTGGGGGTTATCTCGGCTGGCCACAATGTATTCCCTCCTCTTTTCTGCTTGGTTAGCACCTGCTTATCTTCTAAATCTTGCCTCAGGAGGCATCCCATCCAGACAGTTTTCCCTATACTCCCACAGAACCTGCAGGCACTAACCGCATCACACTACAATGATCTCTCTTTGTGTCTGCCTTCTTCTTTGGACTGGAAGTTCCTCAGGAGCAAGGACTATGTTTTACTAATCACAGTATCTCTAGCACTTAGCACAGTCCCAGTCTTTCAAGTTACATAAGTGACTGAAATCCTGAAGAGACAGTCATCACGAAGCCCACCCAACCTTCCTCTCCTAAGAGTGCAGAGACAAAGGCATGAAGGCATGAAGTGCGGGCAAAGCAGGGGATCATTGAAGGAACTTGTTCATAATACCACACGGTAGGTGTGCTTGTTTTGACATGTGCAGTTTACTTGTTAATGTGTTTTCCTCAAAAGGACCAAAATTAGCAAATTTCCCATGAATGATCTCTTTTGATATTAGGAAATTTGGTTGACGGAAACATGTTTACCAAAATATTAATTTAAGAGTTGGTAGCTGACATGCAACTTTCAAGACCAATTTAAGGAGCAGAAAGGATCATAAAGGATATTCCTTCAACACTGGGAATGCATGATACTCCTCCGGTCAACAATCCTCTGGCTTATATTTTACTGAAAATGTGATGCAGAAGAGATTTTTCTGTTCCAAATATGACAAGTCGAGAGGCTTCTGGTGGAATGCAGGTTAGAGGGTTACTGTAATATGGTAGGCACAGGTAACCTTTTCTAGGTATGGCATACATTTTTGGCTTTTTTTTTTTTTTTTAAGTAATCTAGGTCCTACGTTTCATCCACTTTGGATCGAAAAGCTTCTAAATTCACTTATTCCGCCATCCAATTAAAATCTTTTGACAGTTAAGCAATCATTTCCTGACTTGCCAAGGATTAAATTTAGATGCTTGGTTGAACATGAGCCTTATCTCTCAAGCCATCACTTTTAATTGGAGCATGTAAAAGGATAACACAGGGTTGTAGCTGACATCATAGTCTATCACCATGGAAATGTAAACATGGGTTTGTATTGAGCTTGTCTCAAAGCAAGTTTTAGGGATAGAGAGAGACTGGGCGATGGGAGATAAATTATGTGAAAAACGTATGCTGTAGATGTTGGAGTGCCCTAGGAGTTCAGACCTTCAGTGATCTCATCCTGCCTCATGGCCTCAAATATCCTCGATACACTGATGACTCTCAAATTTATATCTCCAGCTGGTCCTATCCTCTGAACTCCAAACTCCTGTATGTCTTCTTGACGGCTTCAGTTGGATGTCTAACAGGCACCTTGGATCTCACATGTCCACCCTGAGCTCCTGATACTGCCCTCTCCCCAGCCAGTTTGCTCTGCTCCCAATCCTGTTTCTCGGCAAAGGTCAGCTTCCCCTTCCACGTGCAGAGACCGCAGAACTTGGGAGTAATCCTTGACCCATCTGTAGTCCTCAGCAAATCCTGTCAGCTCTGCCTTCAAAATATAATCAAAAGATGCTTGCTTCTCCCCACTTGGACTGCTTTCAAGCTACCGTTACTTCTTGCCTGGATTATTGTAACGACTCTGAACTGGTCTCCCCTTTTTGCCCTTGCCTTCCTTCAGTCTGTTCTCACACAGCCCCCATAGTGATGATATTAATATGTAAATCAGATTAGGTCACCCCTCTGCTCAAACCCTCCAATGGCTTTTCATCTTATTCAGGGTATGACCCCAAATCCTGAAATCATTAATTGCCCTTCTCCCTCCCTTTTCTTCTTCTTCAGTCACACTGGGCTCCTTGTTGTTCACTGATCATAAGAGGCATGCTTCTGCCTCAGGCCCTTAGCATATGCTTTTACCGTGGTTAGCTGTATAGCTTGCTTCCTTTCCTCCTTTAGGTTTTTACTCAAAATCACCTTCTCAGTGAGGCTTTCTGTGGGCAAGGA
The DNA here is from genome assembly GCA_028534135.1 of Potos flavus. Classification (NCBI taxonomy): domain Eukaryota; kingdom Metazoa; phylum Chordata; class Mammalia; order Carnivora; family Procyonidae; genus Potos; species Potos flavus. The sequence continues at coordinate 18,720,972 of CM052885.1, forward strand.
CCTAAAATTACTACTCCCATCTCCCCTTCATACCTTATTTTCCTCCTTAGCATTTATCTAACATACTATGGATTTTACTTATTTCTACTGATGCAGTCTCTTCCATTAGAATGTAAGTTCCAGGAGGCAGGGATTTCTGGCTGTGTTTTTCACTGTTGCATCCTCTGCACTTAGGCAAGTACCTGGCATATATAAAAAGTCAATAAATATTTGTTGAATGAATAAAAGATGGGTGATACATGTCATAAGAAATAAAGATGATTAGTCAAAGTATGATTACCGAAGATCTGTGAGCTCAATCTCTAAAGAAGTTCATTTCTTGTTGGGTTTTCATGGAATTCTGTCTTTGGAGGAGGATTGCTTTTGAGATTAATTTTCCACAAGCTTGATTTCTCTTATCTTTGCACTGTGGAACTTCAGAGATGGGTGTTCAAGAAGAGAATGACGATAAACATGGGTGGGTATTAAATAATGTTCATTGTTTGCCATGTCGGATGAGCTAATGATATTTTAAAATTATTAGTACATAACTTACTATTCATAGCAAACTGAAATTAGACATGAAAAAAAGTTGCTCGTTGATTGAATTAGCAGTGTCTGGCACACAGTAATGTAATATATAAAGTGAATTGGATTGAGTGCTGCCCAAGAGGGCTTGGTTACTGAAATAGTTTTATTTCTGAAGTGAGTCTATGGTATAGGCACGGGTGTCCAGGCTGGCTCCAGTTAAACCAAGAAATAAAGTAAGGGACAGTCACGAAGATACCATCTCTAGACCTGAAAATTATAAATCCTTATTGTTGTTCTTTATCAGCTTACAAAGTAAACAATGAATGCACACACTGCAAGCTTTCAAATGAACTGCAGATAAAAAGGGCAATAAATACCAGCCAGAGGAAGAGGTAGAGGCAGGATGATATAATGGAAAGATAAAGCTTGGGAAACGTGGGTTTCCAACTTTCACTGCGCCACTAACTGGCTGTGTGACTTGGGGTGAGTCATCTAGTCTCTTAGTTAACTCACCTGTAAAATGTGGAGAATGGATCGATGGGCTTCAGTGATCCCCCAAGGTCTAAGTATTGTAAGATTTTTTAACTTTAAGCTTTATCACTGTGGTAGGGAGAATAATGTCCCCCGTCTTCCCTCCCACCCCGCCCCAAGGATGTCTACATTCCTAACCCCCAAGAATTTGTGAATGTTACGTTACATGGTAAGGGAAATTAAGGTTGCTAATAAGCTAACTTAAAATAAGGATATTATCCTGAATTACCATTTGTGCCTAACATAATCACAAGGGTTCTTATAATGTGGAAGAGGAAGGCAGAAAGTGAGCATCAGAGTGATGCCATGTGAGAAGGACCTGACTGACCACTGCTAGCTTTGAAGATGGAGGAAGGGGCCATGAGCCAAGGAATGTGGGCAGCCTCTAGAAGCTGGAAAAGGCAAGAAAACAGATTTCCCTTAGAACTGCCAGGAAGGAACACGGCCTACAAAAATCTTGATTTTAGCTCAGTGAGATTTGTGTCAGATTTCTGACCTCCAGAACTGTATTAAATTGGTATTATTTAAGCCACTAAGTTTGTGTCAATTTGTTACGGCAGCAAGAGGAAACTAACACAATCATGATATATACCATAACCAGCAAAGTTGGACCCAAGCTTATCACAGATGCAGGGTTTTGAATAAAAACAGGTATTTTGTAAAGTTCTTCAGAGGCAGGAGTAATCAGCAACCATAAGAAGTCTGCAGAAAATCTATGAGACAATCTCTAAGGCAGTAAAATTTTTACTAGTGATTCATGAGAAGTAGAAACCTGGTTATTTTATTTTATTTTTTTTAACTTTTTTTTTTGGTAAGATTTTATTTATTTATTTGACAGAGAGAGAGAGATCACAAGCAGGCAGAGAGACAGGCAGAGAGAGAGGAGGAAGCAGGGTCCCTGCTGAGCAGAGAGCCCGATGCGGGGCTCGATCCCAGGACCCTGAGATCATGACCTGAGCCGAAGGCAGAGGCTTTAACCCATTGAGCCACCCAGGCGCCCCATAAACCTGGTTATTTTACAAAGGAAAGAAAATGGCGAGAGAAAAGAAATTAGAAAGGTTATATGCAATATAAGAGTTTCTTATTTCTCTGGACCTCAGTTTACTCCTTTATGAACTGAAGGAGTGGGATAAATACTCTCTAAATTCCTCTAGATCTTTTTTTATTTTTTAAGACAGAGAGGGAGGAAGGGAGAGAAAGAGAGACGGAGAGAATCTTAAGCAGTCTCCATGCCCTGCGTGGAGCCCTGTGTGGGGCTCAGTCTCACAATCCTGAGATCATGACCTGGCTTGAAATCAAGTCAGTTGCTTAACTGATGGAGTCATCCAGGCACCCAAAATTCTTCTAGTTCTTAAATAAGATTTTAAAATCCTGACAGATGCTACATGAGCCCTTGACACTCTCCCTCCCCCAAGTATGAAGAATATTCATTTTATGAAGTATAGTTATCCTTAATGTTTGATGGTCAAGCTTCACAGAAAGCTCAGACTTAGTTTAAGAAGAAAGTGGCTCTGAATTTTAAACCTGACACTTATCCAGGTAGGGTGCATAGGAAAATTATTTAGCTTTCTGACTCTTTTGCCACTATACCTATAAAAGTATGTTTTTGGCAATCACTATACCTGCCCCAGCAGTCTCTCCCCATTTCTACTCTTTGTCTGGAAATTTGACAACTTAGCTTATAAATAATGTAAGCAACATAAGACTAAATTGGTTACATACAGACTCTGGAGCTATTTTCTAAGTAAAACATAGGTGGTGCAGAGATTTGATGACTTGATTTTCCCAAGGCCTTTTTACTTATTTCCAGGCTCTCTGCTATCCTTTGGAAAAGCAACGTTGCAGGACAGATGAGGTCTTACTGTAGTATCTCTGATCATTTTTAATTTTTATAATGTAAAAATAGCATATTTGAAAGGCCAGTCACAAAAATATTAAACAGAAGCAATCTGAATGGTAGAATTTTCTTGGAATATCTGATTTTTTTTTTATAATGAACATATATTATTGTTATAGTCAGAAAAGCCATTTTCTTTCTTTTTTCTTTTTCCTTTCCTTCTCTCTCTCTTTTTTTTTTTCAGTAGGCTCTAAGCCCAAGGTAGGGCTTGAACTCACAACCCCAAGATCAAGTTGCGTGCTCCAGTACCCAGCCAGGTAGGCACTCCACCATTTTCATTTAAAAAAAGAGAAAAATTAGGGATCTCTCCATCCAACCTATTTTCAGTTAGCGTATTTTCATTATTTGATCAGTTTTTTTTAATGTTGTAAACATCCTGCTTATGGGTTTTTGATTCGCACTCGGGTTGCCATAAGATAACCCATATACTGATACACATAATACTGAAAAGCAAGGTGTAAATACGAACTACTGCAGGAATGCCAACAATCAATATGGTAAAAGGTGACTGATCGATCGCCTTTTTGACCTCTGCTCCACTCATTTAAGTTCAGACGAATAATACCCAACCTGGTTCATGTCACTGTTCACAAAACACTTTCTTTCATTTAGTCCTTATAACAACCCTGGGAGGTGGGCACGTTCTCAGAGATAAAATGACTTGACCAAAGTTACTTAGGCTAGTCGGGGGAGAGGCTCAGCAACTTGGTCAAGAAAACCGGAGCAGATCTTCGCAGGCGCTTCCAGTAACAGCAAGAGCTTCCACTACACTCTGGCCTCTTACATTCCTGAACTTGACAGTTACCTTACCAACTCAAATTCTGCCTCTTCCACGCCAGGGAGGCAGGCTGCGTGCTAGGGAAGCCTGCAGCTCACCCCAAAAGCGGGCACTCTCCGTTGCCAAAGCTCTGGCGCCAAGCACAGTCCGCCCCCTCCCGCGACCGCAGGCTCTGCGAACTGAGCCGGACTAACCTGACCAGGTCGGTCATGCAGGAGCCCACTACTACCACCGCGGCCACCTCCTCCTGCCGCTGCCGGCCGGGCTCCCCAGATGCTGCCATGGCCCAAAGGAGGTGCTCTCCAACCCGGAGGCTGACCTTTGCCCTTTGCCCTTTGTCCGACCCCGTAACCAGAAACGCCGCTCCTACGCTCCCTAACGACGCGGGCCTTCCAGACGCCTCTACGGGTCGCCCACCTGACTGCCCGAAATAACCCCGCCCCCAACCGCCCTCTGTTCTTCCCGGGACGGTCTCCCTGCACCACCTCTCGTTACAGAGCCCCCCTGAGAGTTCCAGACTCCACGCTGCTCGCTACCCACGAGGCCGGCGCGGAAGAAGGACCTTTCAGGCACGGCGGGGACGCCCTTCCGAGTGCCCGGCTCGGTGCGTCCGGGGGCGCGCACGCCGCCCGGCTCCCGGGCCGCAGAGGGGGCGGGGCGGGACGTCCGGGGGGCGCGCACGCATCCGGCTCGCGGTGCGCGCGCAGGTCGGTGCGTCGGTCGGGGGCGCGCTCGGGTAACCTGTACCCCACGTAGTCGCCGGTTACCGATCGGACTAAGTTCCAGGTACCTGGACTGGGGCTGGTGCGGGGAGGTTGGATCCCGAGTCGCACAGGTGGCCTGTGCAGAGGACCGTGGTTTAAGTATGCCCAGGGCTCGCCGCCTGTTCCTATAGAGAAGGCCCCCGTTCCAAAGATGCCCTGCTCATCCCCATCACGCTGGTCCCCGCAAGAACGAGCCCCCCCCAAGGCCAGAGGCTGCTCTTTTTGCCTATCTAGCCCGCCCCGTGCTCCCTCAACAACCTCAGACTCCTTTCTTCTGCCCGCCTGAAGAGGGGACCATACAGTTTGGGAAAAGGGAGAGTATCCCTTTTTATATGGCCCCTAGAGTGGGGTGGTCATTCTTTGGGTCCGAGCCGACCTGTTTTTCTTGAATGTTGCCCCTGGAGAAATTGCTTCCCCACTTAACTTCCCTCGTGCGCTGTATGACGTTGAGGTGACGCAGCAGGACGCCACCCCTTTCCGTTCCATGACGTCAGCAGGGCACACGTTTCCGTGTTTATCATCCCATCTTAATTGCGAGATACTGGACGATGCGTTAGACGTCTTTGTAGTCCTCAGGCTGCCCATCTGAGGACCTTATGTGACCCTGTTTCGAGCAGCAGACCCTGTAAAAATTGTACTTCTGCATTTTCCTTTTGTACTACGTCAAAATCAGGAAATACAAATTGCACAACTAGCATTCAGGGGAGGCTGGCCACTGTAAATTTGTGTCCAGCTGGGATCTATCATAGAACTGTGATGTGTGAAAGCCACTATTGTGGGTGATCCCCCATCCATGTCCCTGGCTCAAAAAGATCACACCAAAGAACCATCATCTTTGGCTATTTGGTGACCTCTGGTTTTGGAGTATTTATTTCTCCTCTGTCTTAGAGAAATCACTAGGCTTAGGGTTGAAACATTTTAAGGCTGCAGGAAGTCTTGCACTGCCAAAAAATAGTATTGTAGCTGCTCTGACACAAAATTCATTCCTCCAGGTGTTATTGGAAGGTCCTGACAGTTGCTGAATTGGGATGGGCTGCTGTCACCTTAGGTGTAGTTTGGCTTTTGGCGCAGATTTCTTCCCTGTGGCATTTGACTGGCAGATCCCTCAGGCCAGCTTTGGCAGCAGACCAGCTGTAGTCAAACTGTGTTTCTAGTGGGCAGGCAACCATTAGTGCAAATTCATAATTTTTTTTTCTATTCCAGTTTTATAATTTGTGCACTTTAAACATGACTTTGATGCCTTTCTCTTTGCTGATTGCAATTATAAAAGCTTATGTCAGAGGAGGATGGCTATAGTGGAGTTTGAGGGAGATCTGGATTTGAATTCTGATCTTTATTCTTGCTACGTTGGTGACTTTGAACAAGTTACTTAGTCTTGCTGCCCTTTAGTTTTCCTGTCTGAAATGGGAACAGTAATAGAGAACAGGGTTGTTGGGGGGAAGTAAATGAAATTACAGGTAGAGGTGGGTGATAGAGTGCCTGATACTCAGTAGATTTTTCAGAATGTGTTGATTCTTTTTCCGTTTTTCATAGAAATGAGAGGTAAAATAATGATAGTTATTATGGGAAAAAGCATGGAAGAATAATTTTGTAATGTAGGTGAGATCCTTTGCTTTTTTTCCAGATGAGTATTTCTGTGTTTTGCATATGATCTAGATAAGCATCCTTTGAAGAACTATGACATCAGTGGATAGAAATAAGAATGGAAATGTCACAGAATAGAAAAAAAAGTAGCTTCAAAATGATAATATGGGTTAGTATGCTGTTCAAAGACAAATTACAGAAATTATCCTTATCTCCCGTAGAGTGGGAATTCTAATACCTGCCTACTGCCCAGGATTGTGAAGATCAACTGTGATAATTTATTTGGAAGCTCTTTACTAGTGGTAGTGTTACAGAAATGTACAGCGTGATTTTTATGATTGACAATACAGGGCGTTAGATGTTTATTCTTACTTTGTAGTGACACTGGAATGGTGGGGGGAGGCCATCTGTTAAGTGGCTGGAAGAGGAGCTTGTTTTATATTTGCAGAAAGGATGATTTGAGTACTGAAGTATAAAGCCTCAAAGGTACTTCTGGGTATCATCACCACATAAGGTCACCAAGTTATTTTTTGAAAGATCATTGCAGTCCTTCCCTTTATTACTACCTGAAGTGATTAAAACAGGTACTGGTTTTCGACATTTCTTTTGGCAGAGACCTGTGAGCCCCCATATGGTAAAATATATGAAAACTAGGACCAGAACATCATTGCCTTATAGTTGTAACTTGTAAGAAATTAATTTGCTTTTGATGCGGGATTATCCTTTCAGATTGAGGAAGAAAGTAACTGTTTAAATGGACTTATTCACCTCTGAAAGTAGTTGTTTTCATTTAGTAATCTATTTAGAGGAATTCATGCATTCCCTCCCGTAGCCCCCTAGGTTTCCAGATAATTTAGATATGCTTTGTTGGTTTTACTTCTGTATTTTCAAGTGCAAGAACTTCTTAGTGCTTGAAAGGCAAAAAGACTTTTTGATCCATGTTAGTTTGTGTTAGCTTGTGGATAAGTGTATATTTTCATGATTTAATTGTTAAATAGCTTTTTTCTACGTATGTTCCTCAGACACATTATCCTCGACCAAATTTTTTTTAATTTAATTTAATTTTTTCAGTGTTCCAAGATTCATTGTTCATGCACCACACCCAGTCGGCCAAATTTTTTGAAGGCATATTGTCTTCTCTCCATACCTTAATATTTCTCTAGTTTTTTTTTTTTTTTTGTCTCTTTATTCATTTGTTTATTAAAAGATTTTTACTGGGTGCTTAGCGTGTGCCAGTTACTTTTGTTAAATGCTAGGGATTCAAGACGTAGTCCCTGCAGGGGAGAGATCGAAAAGCGGGTAGTTACAACACACTGTGGAGGGACAGTATATCAGAAGTAGATAATTTCTCGTAAGTAACCATTAGAAGCAAGTTATGCTTATTCTTGAATTTCATACAGTATTACCAATCAAGTCCTTCTTGTGGGGTCACAGAGGGAGCAGTTCCTAACTTAATGGTGTGTACATTTTGTGTGTTGGGAGAGAGGATTGTTAGTGAAGGCTACTTAAGGCCTCAAAGTAGGAAGCTGCCGGTTGTAAGATAGAGCGGGGTAGATTGAGGTCCCGTAGGGCAGTGTAGCGATCAGCTTTGGAAAGGAGGAGGGAATTGGATTAAAGGGTTGCTTCTGGTCCTGAAAAGCATTGGTGCCGTCTCTGTCCTGAGGAGGTGAATAACAGGGGATTGGTTTCTTCTGGAGGGGTTGTTGGAAGAGGCCACTGTAAGACAGGAAGTAAAGTATTTATTCATGCAAGAGAAACTTGCATGTTGCTGTGCCAGTTTTCAGGAAACTCGTTCTATCTAGTTCCTCTGAATACTCTGACCACCATCCCTTCCTTCTCCTTTCAGTGTGATTTGCAAGTCAAGCCAAAATGTCCCCAGAAGTGGCCTTGAACCGAATTTCTCCAATGCTCTCCCCATTCATATCTAGCGTGGTCCGCAATGGAAAAGTGGGACTAGACGCGACGAACTGTTTGAGGATAACTGACTTGAAGTCTGGGTAGGTACCAGCACTACTTCAACTAATGTATCAGACGCAACCCAGCTTTACCTACTAATAAACTTTTCTAACCAGATCCATAAAAATGGAACACCACAGAAATTCATCAAGTCTTGAACTTATCACATGTTGGTTTTGTCCAGATTTTGCCATAGTATGTTTCAAGTTGTTTTATTTGTGTTGTGGGCCATTGCTTTATGATCACAATGTTCGTGTCTTTTTTTTTTTTGGCATGTCTCTTTGTTAGCAATGTGCCATGTGGCTTTTAGCAAGTGTGTTTTTCATTCGTTGACTCGATTTCTTGTTACGTCTGTTGCAATCCAGCATGTACTCTTAGAGTTGGGTTTTGGGATTCTGAATCTGATATCATTTGGTAATTTCTCCTAATAGGAAAATTAAAATAGCTAGCCAGAATGAGTCATTTTTCACAGTGGGGTTGAAACTGTAGTATCTCACACCTGGAAATGTTGAATTAAAAAGCCCCAACTTTAGACGCCTGGGTGGCTCAGTTGGTTAAGCGGCTGCCTTCGGCTCAGGTCATGATCCCAGGGTTCTGGGATCGAGTCCCATATCGGGCTCCTTGCTCGGCAGGGAGCCTGCTTCTCCCTCTGCCTATGCCTGCAACTCTGCCTGCTTGTGCTCTCTCTCTCTGACGAATAAATAAATTAAAAAAAAAAAATCTTTAAAAAGCCCCAACTTTATATTTCAAAATAAATGTAGATTTACAGAAAATTTACGAAATCCTACAGAAAATTAACGTTGCTATAATGCCGTCGATTGTTCTACAAGCCTTGTTTGAATTTTGCCAGTTGTCCCACTCAGGCATGTCCTTTTTTTGACCCAGGATCCAAACTGAATTTAGTGTCACATCTTGGTCTTAACGTGTTACTGTTTCTGTCTTTCTTTGTCTTTCATGATTTTGACACTTTTTTTTTTTTTTTAGAGATTTTATTTATTTATTTGTCAGATAAAGAGAGAGAGCATGCACAATCAGGGGAAGCAGCAAGGAGAGGGAGAAGCAGGCTGCTTGCTGACCCTTGCTGATCATGGCCTGAGCTGAACGCAGGTGTTTACCAACTGAGCCACCCAGGCGTCCCGATTTTGACACTTTTGGAAATAGCACTGGTTAGTTATTTTGTAAAGTGTTGCTCAGTATGGGTTCATCTACTGTTTTCCCTTTATTACAGTGAGAATTGCGAGTTTTCCCCCCCAAGAATACTACAGAATTGATGCTTTCTGGTTTTCAGTGCATTAGGTCAGGGAGTACGTGATGCTCGTATGTCTGTGACTGGTATGTTAACTTTGTCCACTCAAGTAAGATTGTGTCCACCAAGTTTCTCCACTGCAGCGTTAGCTCGATCTTCCCTTTGTCATCGGTGAATATCTTGTGGAGTGACGCCTTGAGATGGTGCAGATGTTCACTTCCTCATCGTACTTTTGGCCACTAATTTCAGCGGCCACAGACCGTTCTGGCCTGCAGTCATTATCACTGTGGTGCTGATCTAAATGATGTTCTATTTCCCTTACTCCTCCCACCCCCACACTTATTAACTTGAATTCTACTGTAGAGAAGCGTTGTCCCTTCTCCCCCAGTCACTTACTTAGTCACTTACTTATTTATGTCAGCGTGAATTTTTAGGTGTTTTAGTCTGTAGGTTATCATCCAAACACTGCGTTCATTTATTTTGTTGCTATTGTTCTAGCTTTGTCGTTGGGAGCTCCGTTGAGTTGGCGTTTGTGTCTTTTTGACATATCCCCATCAGTTTTTGAGCACTTTCTTATTGGAAATATTTGCATTCTTGATTCTCTTTTAGCTTTCCTTTTTAGGCTCTTTTGCCTTCTGTAAGTCTTGCTGTTTTTCGACTAATCAGAAGATTTAGATACGAGGATATACACTTTCTTCAGTAGGAGGATAGAGAAGACTAGGTTAGTTGGATACTTTATTGGAAAGATCAGGCATTATTTAATCAGTGGGTGGGGGGTTTCTTTTGGGGGTGACAGCAATGTCCTAAACGATAGTGGGGATGGTTATACAATTCTGTAAATATATGACAGGTGACTGAATTATGCACCTGTAAGGGTAGGTGGATTATAGCTTAGGGAAGCTTGTCATCAAAAGAAGCCAAACCCATGAACCATTTATGTTTACTGTCCCAAATGGATAGGGCATGGAAATGGGTCTTTCTTCTTTAGTTTGTCACAAATATTTTTTTTTAAGAGATGGTGAGGACCTGACAGGGGACTGATGGCCAGAGGACTGGAATTGGCTTAGGTGAGATGATGTCATCTGAACTTCTTACTCCCGGTATCAGTGTCCGGAGGGAACAGTTGGGTTCATCAACATGAAGTCACTTTACTTCTTTTCCGCAGACTCCTTCTCCAGTGCTCCCCAATTCCTGAATGTTCGGTTGAGTATTTAAGGGCAAATGGTGGATCTGATGATACATTTGAAATGAATCCACTAGACCTGGCCCAGGATGGACTAGCTCTTCGAAAAATATTTGAAATGGCATCGATGGCATTTAGTATTTATGGAATTTACTTTCTTTAGATTTAAGAAAGGAATGCAAATACCTCTACCTACGTTAGCTGAGTTGCTATGCATAAAATGATGTGAAAAGCCTGATTGATCTAGAGCATTAGTGATGCCTTTTATGTAGTGCTTGTCTGAAAGATTCATGAAAGTTCCTCGGAGTCTCATTAACAATTCCTTCTTCAATCCTTCCATCAGGCAAAGTGTGCATTCCTCAAGTTTCTATAGCAAAACAGTGGTGGGGTTTGGGAACAGAATGGCTTCTTTTTAGTGTGTCACTTATTGGCATTTCCCTTCCTTTTAGATCAGCAGCACTCATTTACAAGAAATGGGGTACACATTTATGAGTTCTGTGAACTCAAAGGGGCATACCCTATATGGCACAGCATACACAGAACTAGTCTTGTTTCTATATATGGCTACTTGCCCTTGAAGAGATGAGGTGTGAGTATCTATATTCTAGATCTGGCTCATAGGAGGAATAGATAGGTAAGAGTCTATTCCAAGTAAGATTTTTTAAAAAATAGCAACTCATCTTTATTTCTCTAATGGCACCTAAATCTTTGTACCTTACGTACACCTATATATGTATGTATGTGTGTGTTTCTGAGCTCCATTGCTAGACTGTCACGATCCTAAGGACAGGGTTCTTATTTAATTTATTTTTAGGCCTCCTTAAGGTCTGCTGTGGTACTTCTCCTACATAGTGTAGCAAGTAGGGGTTGAATGAGTGAAGAGGTAAGATGTTTTCCTAAAGATGTTGCCTGGTTTGGGGATCATAGTGGTTTGTACTTCTGGCTTGGAAACCCGTTTCTTGGTCTGGTAGATTATTGCTTAAACTTTGTTATACATAATCCTAGAAAATGTCATTCCTTAACAAGTGAATTGATATTTTTGAAATATCAGTATTGAAAAACCAGCACTGGGTTTACTCTTCTAGGTAGAAGGGTTGAATTTTTATTTTAGGGAATTATTCCATGGGGCTACTGACTGTTTATTAGCTTTTTGCTCTGTGTTAATTTGATCACAAGCACATGCTATTTGTAAGATGCCATATTTTGTCATTTTTGGTGATTTACTAATCTCGAAGCTGTCTCCATGTTCAGTGTTCTGGAATGGTGCCTGGCAAATATAAGAGAGGAAAGCAGAGGGCTTAGTGCAACCTGTGGCAGCCAAGCCTTATTATCTTTTTTCAGCATATCACAGTGACTCACCCTTACTGGCACATGGCTGTGTTTGGGGCATCTGCTATGACATCTCAGCCGCCCACAACTACCTGTTGCATTTTTTGTACATGTTCTGAATTTCATTACTTAATTAAAAATAGATACTCAGTGTACTTAGTTACTAAATAGAACAGTTTTCAAAGATGAGTGCTATAAGCTTGAAGACTGATCTCCATTTGCTGCATCAGTCCCTCTGGCTGGCAGGCTGAGCCTTTATTAGCCCTGTGCCTGGAATGAAGCTGCTGGCCCAGGAGGCAATACTTTAATTTTGAAGATGGGCAGCTTTTAACCATTTAGTATCCAGTTGTTCACTGGGTTTTTCCATTTCACTTTCTTTTCTGTATTCTTTTGTGATCTTTTTCCTTTTCTCCTGTGCATATCTTTATCCTTTATGTGTTCATTATATAAAAATATATCCCTAAACCATATATAGTATTATATTGCATGTTTAAGAAGTTTATACAAATGATATCATCCTATATATATATATATACACACATATATATATATATTCTTCTGCAGCTTGCTTCTTTTGCTTAGTAGGAAGTTCTTGAGATTTACTTATGTTAATACTTAGGGTTCAAGTTCTTTGGTTTGGATTGCTGTATCATATTCCATTGTGTGAATGCGCCTCCAGTTTTTTATTGACTCTCCCACTGATTGACTTATATATTGTTTTAAATTTCTTTTGACAAAGATTGCCATAATGGACATTCTCTCACCTTTGTGCAAGAAGATATGAGAATATTTTCTGGGGCATGGGTTTTTGAACTGGGTGTGTTTACCCATTAGTGGTTATAAAATCTATTGAGTGAGTCACTCCAACATTTAAAAAATGAATGAGAATAGAATGGAAACTACCAGAATGTGTCACACATAATAAGAGTAAGCACTGTTTTGTGAATTTTGCTTTCAGTTAAATAAGTATGTGTGTACTGGGTTACAATGTGAAATATGTGTGTCATGAAAAAAAATGTTTGAAAGCAAAAAAAAAGTTTGAAATTTATTCCTCTAGGTATATTCCTAGGAATAAAATTGCAAGCTCTTAAGGTATATGCATCTTCTATTTTATTAGATATTGCCACATTATATGAATTTCCTTCCACCAGAAATGAATGAGAGTTCCCGTTGTTCTGTAGCCTTAACAATACCCTGTGTTGTCAGACTTAAATTTTTGCCAGGTTGATGGGTGTGAAATTGTATCTCATTATGTTTTTAATTTGTATTTCCCTGATTACTAATGTAGTGAAGAATCTTTTCAAATCTTTATTGCTAATTTAGATTTCTTCTTCTAGGAATATCCTTTGCCCATCTTTTAACTGGGTTGTTTATAGTTTTGTTTAAGTTTTAAATAATTCTTTACATATTTTGGAAACTAATCATTTAGCAGTTATATGTATTACAAATACCTGCATTCAGTCTGGCTTATATTCTTAATTTGATGCTACTGATGTCCAAAAGTTTTAATTTTAATGAAGTCAAATGCATCAGTATTTTCTTTTATACATTTGTGCCGTGTGTGTGTGTGTGTGTGTGTGTGTGTATGTGTGTGTTTGTGAGAGAGACAAAGCATTTCAGAAAATTCTGTCATACTCAAAAATCATAAATCTTCCTCTAAGAATTTTAAAGTTTTCCTTTTTTGGCCTTCAAGTAGAAATTTATTTTTTCTATAAAATATGTTGTGAGATAGAGATATAGTTTTTTTGTTCGTGCAATTCATTGATTTTCTCAGCATTATTTATTGAAAAGGTCATCCTTTGCCTATAGATCTGCAGTGCTACCCCTCTTATTATGTCAAGATCATACACGGATCTGTTTCTAGGCTTTCTGTCCTGATCTGTCAGCCTCATTGTCCTTTTGCCAGCTGCACACTGTCTTAACTATTACAACTTTATGGTATGTCATAATATCAGGTAGGAAAATTTTCACCTATCTTGTTTTTATTCTTAAAAATTGTCTTGCTTAGCCATATGTTCTAGATACTTTTCGATAACCTCATTTAAATAGGCACATGTCGTTCTCTTAGGATATCCCAAAATTCAGTTAACAAAAATTCTTCTTTTTAACTCATTGAGAAAAGGAAATGAAGGGAAACTGACCTGGTGAAGGACTAATGGAGAATTAATGGTCAGGAAAGCTCTCTGAGGAAATGACATTTAAGTGGAATCATGAAAGATGAGAATAATCCAATGTGAAGAGCTGGGGAAGTTGTTGTATAAAGGGAATATGATGTATAAAAGCAGGAGAAAGCTTCGTGTGTTCAAGGATGTGCAAGGCCAGTGAGTGTTGGAATGTAGTAAGAGAGCGTGAGAGGGAAATGAGATGAAATTCTAAAGATAGTCAGGGGCCAGAGTATGCTCCAGCCCACAGTCTTTTCTTCTCTTCGATCTTTAACTTGGGTAGCTGCCTGTCCAGCTGCCTTGTGATTATAATAGTATAACACAGTAATGTAAATAATGTTTGTTAAACAGTTAATGGGTCTCAACATTTCAGAGAGCTTTCATTTATTTTGTATTTAGGGTTTTTTGGGGAAAAAGTCAAAGGGATGGTATTGGCCTTGACCCAGTAGACTCTGAAATCATTGACCTTAGGAACTTGTGCTAGCATTCCACAGTCTTCCCACAGAGACTAGAGAGGTGAATGCTGGGAGAACTCTGGCTCTGGAGTTTTAGATGGTTATGAATCTTGGGCTTTTCGTACCCTGCAGTGATTTCATTTCGGAAAGACTTCCTTTGGTATGGAAGGTGGGGTAGGGGAAGAAGTGAAGGGAAGAGCGTCTAATGTGTAAAGGAAAGGAGGTAGAAGATTTGTTTAATCTATTCCTAGCTCTACTTTGTACTATTCAGGGGAAAAAAAATCACTCTTACTGTTATCTCTTATATCCTCTCTTCTATGTGATTTTAAGTGGTATTTTTTGAAGGTTTCTGTTTCATTAGAATGACAAATTTGCAGAGTTCTTTAAGATTAGAAGATGAACGGGGCTCTTTCAGTTTACGTTAATTGGCACATGTTAATAAGTTTGTCTCAAGACTGCAAATTAACTAGTCCTGTGCTCTCACTTATGTGTTAAAGGACCCTTATGCCCATGCAGACAAGCCCCCTTTTTAACTTCTATGATGCTTGAATAATCTTGCTTTCTGGTGCCATATTCTTGAGAAATAATTTTGTAACTTTCCTTTCAGGGCCACATTTCCTGAGTAATGTGGTTATCTTTCTAGTGGCATGTGATGAAAGTTGTTTTTCCCATTGACCTTGCTTCTCTTGACTTTTTGAACAATGTATCCTTTTTGTTTTCTGAAACAGTTTTCATCTCAACCTTTGCTCTTGCCAATTTATTGATAAGAGCTCTTGAGTCAAGTGGAAGTTTTGGAGAATGTTTTGAAGTTCTACCGTGAAGTGGGTACAATGCCCTCACGATGATTGTTTTTTCCATCTAAGGACTCCTTGGACTTTTTTTTTTAATCTAAAAAAAATCATTTTTAAGATTTTGTAGCTCAGTAAATTATTACCATGTAAATTCAGTTTGGGGCTTAGCACACACTTTTCTTGTCTGTGGTAAAACATACATTTCATTTGCCATTTGCATTAGTGGCCTTCTAGTTCAGTGGCGCTGAGTCCAGTGGCCTTCCAGTTCAGTGGCGCTGAGTACACACACATTGTTGTGCAGCCGTCACCACCATTCATCTCTAGAACCTTTTTAATCTTGCAAAACGGAAACTCTCTGCCCATTAAATAATAACTCCCAATTCCTCCACCCTGGAAATCACTATTTTATTTCCTGTCTATGAATCTGCCTACTTTAGGTACCTCGTGTAAGTGGAATTATGCGGTATTTGTTCCTTTATACCTGGCTTATTTCACTTAGCATAATGTCTCCAAGGTTTTTCCGTGTCATAGCATATGCCAACATTTCCTTCCTTTTTAGGCTTAGCTGAATAATATTCCATTGTATGTTTAGACCACATTTTGTTCATCCATGTGCCCGTCGATGCATACTTGGCTTGCTTGCACCGTTTGGCTATTGTGAATAATGCAGCTGTACACATAGGCATCCAGATATCTGTTGGAGCCCCTGTTTTCAGTTCTTTGGGGGATATACTCAGAAGGGGAATTGCTGGACCATATGGTAATTCTCTGGTTAGTTTTTTGAGGAATCACCATATCATTTTCCGTAGCGGCTGCATCACTTTGTATTGCCACCAGCAGTGTATAAGGGTTCCAGATTTTCCACATCTTCACCAACACTTGTTGGTTTTTAAACTTTTTCTTTGTTTTTAAATTAAAAAAAATTGCAGTCATCCTAGTGGGTGTGAAGTGGTATATTGGTGTGGTTTTGCATTTTCCTAATGACCAGGGGCATTGAGCATCTCTTCAAGTGCTTAGTGGCCATTTGCATATCTGCTTTGGAGAAATGTCTGTTCAGGTCCTTTGCCCATTTTTTAATTGTGTTGTTGATGGTAGTGAGTTGTAGGAGTTCCTTATATATTCTAGATAATATCAGATATATAATTTGAAAATATCCCTTTCCCATGGGTTGCCTTTTTATTCTGTTGATAATATCTTTTGATGCACAACATTTTTACTTTTGATTAAGTCCAGTTTGTTAATTTTGCTTTCGTTGCCTATCCTTTTGGTTTCATATCCCAGAAATTATTCCCAAATCCGGTGTCTTTTTTTTTTTTTCCCCTTTGTTCCAAATCCAGTGTCTTAAAGCTTTTTCTCTATGTTTTCTTCTAAGGGCTTTATCATTTTAGCTCTTATGGTTAGGCCTTTGATCCATTTTGAATTTTTAATTCAGAGTTTTTGTGTATAGTATAAGGGTCCAACTTCCTTTTTTTTTTTTTTTTACATGTGGATACTCAGTTTTCACAGCACTATTTGTTGAAAAGACAGTCTTTTCCCCCACTAAATGATTTTGGCATTGTTGTTGAAATTATTTGACTCATATATTTGAGGGTCTGTTTCTGGGCTATTTCTCATATAGTTGGTCTGTATGTCTGTCTTTATGCCAATACTGCAGTGTTTTGATTACTGTAACTTTGTAGTAAGTTTTGAAATCCGAATGTGTGAGACCTTCAACATTGTTCTTCTTTTGCCAGATTGTTTTGGCTATTCAGAATCCCTTGAGCTTCCATTTAAATTTTGGGATGGCTTTTCCTGTTTGTTGAGATTTTGATAGGAATAGCTCTGAACTGATAGATTGCTTTGTGTGGTATTGACATTTGAACAGTAGTAAGTCACCAGTGAACACAGAATGTCTTCCCATTTACCTGTGTCTCCTTTAATTTCTTTCAGCAGTGTTTTGTGGTTTTGAGTATGGTAGTCCCTCTTTTTCTGTGGTTTTGCTTTTCGTGGTTTCAGTTACCCATGGTCAACCATGGTCCAGAAGCAGGTGATCCTCCTCCTGACACGTCATCAGAAGGTCAGTAGAAGGGATGCCTGGGTGGCTCAGTCAGTTAAGCATCTGCCTTCAGCTCAGGTCATGATCCCAGGTCCTGGGATTGGGCTCCGAATCGGACTCCTCGTTCAGCGGGGAATCTGCTTCTCCCTCTGCCTCTGTCTGCTGCTCCCCCTGCTTGTGTTCTCTCTCTCTGACAAATAAATCAATAAAAAATCTTAAAAAAAAAAAAAGGTTACTGGTAGTCTAATCCTACCTCGCAATGCCTACCTCATTCACCTCACTTCATCTCATCATGCAGGCGTTTGATCTCATGTTGTCACAAATATGAGTACAGTATAATAAGAGCTTTTGAGAGAGAGGCCACATTCACATAACCTTTATTACAGTATGCTGTTACAATTGTTCCATTTCCTCATTAGTTTTTGTTATTAATCTCTTACAGGGGTTACTTTATAAATTAAACTTTATCATAGCCGTATAGGGAAACACAATACACAGAGGGTTTGGTACTGGGCTTTCAGGCATCTGCTGGGGCTCTTGGAATGTATTTCCTGTGGATAACTGGGGTTTACTGTAGCCAACCCTCCCCCCCTTGGTTAAGTTTGTTCCTAAATATTTTATTCTTTTTAATATTATCGTAAATGGGATGTTTTTATAATTTTCTTTCCAGTTTGCTCATTGTTAGTGTATACAGAAAGGTAACTGACTTTTGCATGATCAAGTATCCTGCAGCTTTGCTGAATGTGTTTATTAGTTCTGATTGTGTGTGATCGTGTGATTGTGTGTGTGTACTCTTCAGGGTTTTCTACATGTACGATCGTGTCCTCTGCAAACAGATATTTTTTCCCTTCCTTTTGGATGCTTTTTATTTCATTTTCTTGCCTACTTGCTCTGGTTAGGAGTTCCAGTACTATTCTGAGTAGAAGTGGTGAAAGCAGGCATCCTCGTCTTATTCCTGACCTTAGAGAAAAGGCTAGCAACCTTTCACATTTGAGGGTATTTTTTTTTCCAATTCATGCTTTGATTTAAGCCTTTGGCTAAGGGGGCAAACAAGTGTAGCAAGAAAAGTTAAAATAGTATTGAAATGGTGAACTTATTCTTGAACTGTGAATTCTTATGAAAATCGCTTCTGTAAAGGATTCTGCCCCCGATGTAAGCCGGAATAAATGGGTGGAGCACGCTCATGGTTTTAGAAACAGCTGAAGGTCTTTAAACTCAAAGAGGCTTTTTTTCCCTTTTCAGTCTGTGTAAGAACATAGGTTTGCATTCACACTGTGTTTTCACTCTTATACTGTAAATGTATCTCAATATACACTGGTTAGTGTCGGGCTGAGGGAAAAGCAGTTGGGAAGAACAGAGGGAACCAACATCTGTAGACAGTTTGGGCTCTGTGCTAGTGGCTTTTAGTGGGCTTCTGCCTACAAAATAATCACAGTAATGGTAGCAGAAGTAGCTGCTGCTCCAGATCCTATCCTTACCATATTAGGTCTCTTACTTCCTGAAACCTCCCATTGCTGTACGAGGCATAGATTTGAGCATCCTCATGTTACGGGGGAAGACTCAGTCCTGAAAGGTCAAGGTGAGGGTCCCGAGCTATTATGTGGCAGTGCTGGAGTTTGAAACCAAGTCTCTGATTATATAGCTCTGCAGCTTTCCCCTAAATGTGTTGTCTTTGTTTTGTTTGACTTTAATTCTGTAACTGTATCTTAAGCTTCTTTAAAAATGGACCTTGACTCATTGTGGTCAGCACCAAGAGAGTGCTGGTCATATAATAAATTAAGGTACAGTCCTTCATGTACATTTCTTTGGTTGGTTAATTTGATGTCTGAGATGCTGATTATCACTTCTCTGGCCAGCTCCTCTCTTAGCACTGTCTCTTTGTGCTTGATTTTCTTTAAAGGTGAGAGAGGGCTGTGCTGAATTTGAGCCAGGCCTTTGTATCATTAACACCTCTTTAGAAGGAGAGGAGAGCCATTAATTGATAGACCTGCTTCTACCCAGAGTAGAAGCCTTTTAATTGAGAATTAGTGACCCATAAAATATTATTCACTGTTACTATTACTGTATTAGTGCATAGATCATGCTCATGTTGGTTAACTCAAGCGGCTCTATATTAAGCAGTAAGGACAATAATAAGAGCTATTATCATTCATAATGCTATTATTGTAATATAAGTGTTTTGAGAGATATTATCACGCTTAATCCTTATAATAATCCCCTTAAGGCGGATGAGATAGCTGAGACTCAAGTAAGTTAAGTGACTAGTTCAGGGTTGCCTCGGTAGACCATTCCGTCAGAAGCAGGTCTCCTGTGTTTTTCTCCATCCCAGGCTCTGTCCTCTTGCCAGTCTCAAGCTTTTATTTATATATGTATGTATATGTTTATCTGTTTTCTCAAAGAAAGCAGGGGCCTCATCTGGCGTCACAGCTGTATCCTCCATGCCTCACACAGAACCTGGTACATAGGAGAAGCACAGTCAGCATGAAGTTGGGAAACTGAAAGTAGATTTCATGGTTCCAAGTTCAGGGTTGTATCACAGGGGTCTTTGGGCTAGAAAAAATAATTAGAGGGCACCAGGGAAGGCAACAAGTGCTTAGTCGTTGCTCTTCTCTTTCCCTGGACGTTAAAGGTATAAACTCATTGATGGAAAAAACCTTTTTATTGAGGTATGATATATATTTAGAAAAGTGCTCCTAAGCATATGTATATTACTCAGAGGATTTCCAGAAACTGAACGCATTTGAGTAACTGGGACCTAAAAAAAAGGAACGTTACCAGCACCTCACACATCTTCTGGTGCTTTCCCCCTCCCATCACACACGAACAGAATAACTCCCATCCTGCCTCCTAAAAGCAGAGGTTGCTCTTGCCTTCTTAAGAAAACTTAATATAAGTGGAATTTGTATGCCCCAAAATGGCATTTTGTGTCTAGCTTGTTGGGCATCATGTCCGTGAGAGTCTGTGTTGTCGCAGATCTGTTCATTCTCCTGGCTGAGGAAGGAGCATTCTGTTCCACTGCCAAAGGACATTTAGGTGGTTCCGAGTTCTTGTCTCTTACGAACAGTGCGCCTGTGAATATTCTAGTACATGTCTTACGGTGAAGGTATATATACATGTCCTCTGGATTTTAAATTAAGAATAGGATAAATAAATATTGAAGAATTATTTCAGTTCCACATCGTAATTAAGTAAGGGATAAGGCTAGCTTGGGAGGGAAGAGAGAAGGGGAGTAGAGGGATAGAGGGGAGGCAGAAGGGCGGTGTGAAGGGGAGATAAAATCAAGAAGGAGGAAAGACTACGAAGAACGGGTGAAGAGAAGCAGAGGCAAGTGTACAGCCATTGAGAGGGGCTCCTAAGATTTTATTTATTTATTTTTGTGGGAGAGAGAGCACAAGCGTGGGGCAGGGGCAGAGGGAGAAGCAGACTCCCTGTTGAGCGGCAAGCCCAATGCGGTACTCGATCCCAGGACCCGACCTGAGCTGAAGGCAGTTGCTTAACCGGCTGAGCCACCCAGGCACCTGAGAGGGGCTCCTAAATGCAGTGTCCTGAAAACCCTGTCCTGTTCCAATCTTGAGGATGGGCTTCGAGGTGTTACCACTTCCTGAAATGCCCCCCTCTGGACTCCTGCACGCACCTCTCAGAGGCTCTCTGGCCTCCAGTCTACCATTTACCTCCGTCTGTGCAGGGGGATTCAGATCTCCACACAGACAGTGTCTGTCATTGCTATTTTTTTCTATGAAGAAATGAGCAGTAAATGAATTTAGTTTTTGTGAATAATAGAAAGCTCTTTTTTCATAGGTTGTCTTTGCCCTCAGTAGATCTGTGAGGAATGTTTTTATACCCTCCCGTCACAACTTTTTTTAAACACATGAGGACAACACGAGTCTCAGAGAGGTTAAGCATCTCATTCAGGGTTATGTAGCTGATAAGTGGTGGAGGCCAGGACTAGATCCCAGGACCGGATCCAGGTCTTCTCTACCAGGTGTTATGTATTTTTTCAAGAAAGCATTGGCCATCATGTAATTAAGGAACAGATGCCTTATAGTGTGCACCTAGGTATTAGGTTTACCTAGTCCTACTTCTTATTTTCTGGATCTGCCTAAAGACCAGGAATAAATTAGGTCTCTAATCTGGGTTCCATTTGATATTTATCCCTCCATACGCTAGTTAGTCTGTGTTGATTTTTTTCCCTCACAAATCTTTTTGAAGAAAGTATACTATACTTTAGCAATCCTGTTCTTATAGCTCCTCTGTGGTGAATTAAATCTGTTTGAATTAAGATTTTTTTATTATACTTTTTTTCAAAAAATATTTTATTTATTTATTTGACACAGAGAGACAGAAAGAGCACAAGCAGGGGGAGCAGCAGCAGAGGGAGAGGGAGAAGCAGACTCCCCGCAGAGCAGGGAGCCCTATATGGGGCTCCGTCTCAGGACCCTGGGATCATGACCTGAGCTGAAGGCAGATGCTTAACCGACTGAGCCACCCAGGTGCCCCATACATATTTTTTTTAAGTAGGCTCCTTACCCAATGTGGGGTTTGAACTAATGACCCTGAGATCAAGAATCACACGTTCTACTGATTGAGTCAGCCAGGCACACCCTAAAACTTTTTTAAATACAAGTCCTGTATAATGACACTGGGCCTTCTTAACTGAAAAAAAAAAAAAAAAAAAAAAAAAGGCATTGCCCAGGAAAAGATAAGAATCACTTGCTAATATAGTATAGTATAGAATGGGTTTTCTAGCTATCTGTATTTATCTGTATTTATGAAATATCTTTAGAGATGAACACGAAAAAGCCCCCCAATTACTGATTAGAATTCAGATAGAAATTGGTTAGGTGATTGAGATTAAAACTTAAACAACAGGAATAGTGCAGTTTTAGAACTCCTTCAGAAAAGATAGCTATCTAAAATAGCAGTAATTTCTATGCTATCGATGGGTTAGATCCCAGATCATTTGACAAGAGTTTGTAGATGCCTGCAGATTAAAGATTGAGGGGAGGGAATACAATTTCATAGTTTGTACTACGACAGAAATTCAACACATGTAGTTATCTTATGGTCTGTCACTGATTGACTCTTTGACCTAAATTATCAGACTGTTTTTTTTTTTTTACATCATTTAAGTCATTGAATAGTTGAAAGCTTGGTTGATGTTGCAAATCTTAACTAAAAGCATGTAATTATTGGCACTGTGGGATAATTTCTTACAGCACATCACCGTGTATTTAACTTTTCCTAAGCGTATGACTCATCATATTTTTATGTAATAAAATTATCTTTAGGAATTGTTTGTTGGTAGGTTTTTATAAATATATTTATTAAATCCATCTTTATACATGTTTATGTAAGAAATAAAAGAACGTATAAGTCAGAAGAGGATTCCGGGGACCAAAATAGTTCAAATGGAGAATTGAAAGTACAGGTGTGTTGGCAGAATTGCCAAGATAAGGCGTCTTTAAGCATGAGTGGAGGCCCGGCATTTAAAACTGTGCTGTGCTATCATCTCTGGACTCTCAAAAATGATGACTGACTGCCACGGATCGTGGCAGCTGTCATGTTGCAAGATCGGGTGACCCTTCAGACTAGGCCATCAAATTAGTTAATATCTTCTTACAAGGAATGAATCCAGGAATATGTTGGAGCTACATCTGGATGCAGATGAAATAGTGTTGCACATTCTGAGCAGTCAGATAACCTGATGATAAATTTTAAGCAATGAACTATGTTGATATTACTGACAATTTAGCAGAGATATCAAACGAACACTTGAATAAATCAGTAGGGTTTGTTACCATGGTGGGGAAACCAAGGTGAATGGGGAGATTGGGGGACATCAAAGTAAAGCAGTTTATCTTCCTATGCAAGGACCTTCAGCATTTAAAGGAATTTTTGAGAAGTTTTCTCTGTCTTTGGTGAAAGATAAGTGTTTTAAAATTTTCCTGATCTGTTACCAACTGATAGTTTTGTAAAATATAATAGAAACAAATTACTAGAAAAATGAAATAAAGACATGAGATACAAGGCTGGGCTTTTTAATATTTGATTTATCAGACTTAAAACTAGTCTTGCATATTGCTATTAAAGTTTCTTACTCTCATTTTCTCTGCTTATCTTATTATGGATTAGTAACAGTTAGTAGTGCACAGGTCCATGGGCCCCACTTTGAGTAGCACTGTTCTAGAAGGGTTTTCTGTATTCTAACAGTCCAGGAATTGGCTTCTATAGAATTCTGTTTGAGAGTAGAGATAATACATTAGTACATTAGTGATAAATAATTCCTAACTACACATTGGGTAATCTGAGATACTGCTTTCTTTTTTCTTTTTAAATAAATATGGGAGAGGGTTGTAAAAATGAAGACTTCTCTCAAAATTACTAAAATTTTCAATTAGTTGGGTCAGTAAAAAATGAGAGAGAAGTACTACTTTACTTATGTAATCTGCATGTATAGCAAAGAAGCATGACTTGAGTAAGGAGAGAATGTTTATAGTATAGTCTTTTCTGGGTAAGTGTTCTTCCTTTATTCATGCACATATTAAAGCTCAAACATTATTTTGCTATTTCCTCACTAAAACAATATTTCTAAGTTGGTGTACATCTTACACCAGATCATGATGTGGTTGACATTTCAGTTTTCTTTTTTTTTTTTTCATTTCAGTTTTCTTCTGATTGGAACTGATGAAGCTTGGGTGACTGTGCTAGGCACGTTGAGTCAACTTTTATTATATTTATTTTTGTTAAAATATCATCATTTGCCTTTTCAAGTTGGTTTTATGTAGTTCATGGTAGAGTTTATTACTTTTTTAAAAAATTTTATTTTTTTAAGATTTATTTATTTGAGAGAGAGTGCGAGTGAGCCTGGAGGGAGGGGCAGAGGGAGAGGAGAGAGAGAACGTCAAACGGACTCCCCGCTGAAGGTGGAGCCTGACTCCAGGCTCGATCTCACGACCCTGAGATCATGACCCGAGCCGAAATCAAGAGTCAGATGCTCAACTGACTGAGCCACCCAGGTGCCCCAGAATTCATTTCTTTTTAAAAACTTAATAAATGGTATTGCCTTTAGAAGTCATATTATAGTATAATGTTGTCTTAATCTAGTTGAGAATTATAGAATTTAAAGAGTAGAGGCATTAAACTCTAATCACCACCATGTGCTGAATGAGTGCCTTCTAGACTTCTCTGCTAGGTGACTGTCTTGTCACAGGGAACCCCCCTGAGGCCCAAGGCTGCTTGCTGGGCTGCAGATACTGTTAGAAAGAGCTTTCCTATGTTGACTGAAACCCTTTTTTGGTCACTTGTACGTCATGGCACAGTATAGAACAAGCTTAATCAGTCCTCCATGTGACAACACTTCAGATAAATGAAGCTAGCTAGCGTGTGTTGTATTTTTCTCTTCTGCAGTCTAACGTGGAATCTCTGCTCATAACCAGGTGATTCGTGTCCTTTCAGCATCCTTGCTGGCTCCTTCCCAGCGAGATCCAGTTAGTGTCTGTCCTTCTCAAAGTGTAACACCTAGAACTGAATGAGGTGAAAAGAAAGAATAAATAAATAAAAAGGGAGAGGATCTGTATGGTTTACTTGGAGAAATGTTAGTAATCAGAAAAGCAAATAGTGGGCTAATGCATAGATTTCTGGAAAAAAAGAATAAAGAACATTTCCATTACATAGAAAAAAAACTATCTGGAATTCCACATATTTTGTAGAAGATCCTGAGAACAAATTAGAGTATCATTTTAAAGAATAAGCTTTATGCCAACTCACCATTGCAAAACGTTGATCTGCTAAATAGAGAGGAAATATTATGTGATTCATATCTCAAGATGACTTATGTCTGGCCAGGCCAGTGAAAGCATCAGCATGTTATTTCTTCCATAGTGATAACCTATAGGGATTAACTCAGAAATCTGTCAAGAATTATATATGACCATATATATATATATATGATCAAGAAGATATTCCTTAATTGTCCTAGTGACTTTAAAATATAGAATATATGTAAAGAACTTATTAGATACTTTCTTATAAAATGCCAGTATTTTAGAATGTATTTCGTATCCCTGAAACTGTAGATTTTTTTTTTTTTGGTAATGGCCATGGTTATTTACATGTATAATAATGATATTTATTTAAGAGTCTTCATGATTAAATTACATTATTTACCTGTCTTGCCACAATTTAAAAATTTCATTTATCTATAAGAAGAAAATATGGTAGTTTCTAAAATATTAGAGTGAGGAAGATCATTCTGTCACAAGCCCACAAGCCATAAAACAAAAAATAATAAATTCAAATATGTAAAAAAAATCCTGACCAGTTAAGTAAATATAAAAAGGAAAAGCTGTTTCTTATTTGTGTACAATGTATAGACATATACACGTACATATATAGTTACTTCCCTTTTACTTCCCTGGGTTTAAAGAAAATTTTGTTTATGTTTCAGCTATAGACAGAAGATACATGAATCTTAAATCTAGCAAAATGTATGCAACAGTTATCTTTTCTCCTTTTTTAAAAAATTTTTCTAAAGATTTTATTTTTAAGTAATCTCTACACCCAACGTGGGGCTCAAACTCATGACCCTGAGATCAAGAGTCACATGCTCTAGTGACTGAGCCAGCCAGGCGCCCCGTTTTTTTTTTTCTTCTTCTTTTTAAGTGTAGCACCTACAACTCTATGAAGTGTTTAAGAAATAGTTTTGACCAGTGTGGAGTGGAGTACTATTGTCTTCATTTTTCTGGAAGCCACATTCCGTGAGGTTGTGTTAGATAGAGCTGTGTGTTGCAGACCATTGGTAGATTGTGATCCACTGGTGTGGGTCATGTTAAATGAAATCATTTTAGTGGGTCTTGATTTTAATTTAATTTAATTTAATTAATTAATTTTTTTTTAAAAGATTTTATTTATTTATTCAACAGAGAGAGAGATCACAAGTAGGCAGAGAGGCAGGCAGAGAGAGGTGGGGGAAGCAGGCTCCCTGCTGAGCAGAGAGCCCGATGCGGAGCTCGATCCCAGGACCCTGAGATCATGACCTGAGCTGAAGGCAGAGGCTTTAACCCACTGAGCCACCCAGGTGCCCCTTGATTTTAATTTTAAAAAATATGAAATAAAATTTAATCGAACAAAAAATATTTGTACATTTCATGTGGTAAAGCTAAGTATTGCATAAAAATTTGTTTCAGTTTACATGTACATACAAATACACACACACATATATATGTACATACATGTGTACCAAGTGATGATATAAAATAGTGATTTAAAAGTTTCTTACTGTGTGTAAAAAATTTTGAAGGCCTCTGGTCTAGACTAGAGGCTTCTCCTTTTTGTTTTTTCTCTAACAACTCCTTCTAGCCCCTTCTTACCCTGTCTACCACTTAGATCTCCCATTTTCATTCTCTTCTCTGTCTTCTCCTATGGTTCTTCTGCTCTTTAACACGAGGAGCCTTAGGGGCTCCATTAGATTTGCTTTAGGACCTAGGAAAATCATTTAATTGTTCTGATTCAATCCCTTGTTAATTGGACTCCCTCTGAGAATTTTTGTCTGTGGAATGAAGAAGGCGTAGTAATGCGGTAAGAGGGTCAATTGAAGTTTTTTTTTGTTTTGTTTTTTTAAATTTTGAAAATTGTTGCCCCATGAATTAAGGGTTTAATGAAAATAGTGTTTGCAATAGACCCTCCTCTGTGTTTTTGACTTTGCAATTTGTGCTTTTAAGTAATCATAATAGTAAGTATCTACTCTGTGCTAGGCGCTGTTCTAAATACTCTGTATGTACCAAATCAGAGGATCCTCATAACTCCATGGGGTGGGGCAGGCATCCCCATTTTACAGACGGGGAAACCAAGGAAGAGACAAAGTACTTAACATGCAGAAGGCTGGAAAATTCATAGTGTGTAATGATAGTATCTCAAACAGCAATCTAAGAAAAAAAAATCCCCTCCAAACCATGGAAAACCCCCAAATACATGGATGCATGTTTATCTCATTACCCTGCAGTTCCAGATACGCTCATATTAGCAGGTGCTCAGTCTTTTTGTAATCACTTTAGTAGAAGAGTTTGAGGATTTAAGGAACGTTTCTTGGGCACCTGGCTGGTTCATTTGGTTAGGCGTCTGCCTGCAGCTCAGGTCATGATCTCAGGGTCCTGGGATGGAGCCCTGATGCTTAATGGGGAGCCTGCTTCTCTCCCCCCCCCGCCCCCCCGTGCTCTCTCTGTTCTCTCTCTCTCAAGGAAGTAGGTACGATCTTTAAAAAAAAAATTAAAAAATTAAAAAAAACCCACCTTTTTCTGTCTTTAGAAGGCACCTTTCACCACCAGGAAGGACAATCCTGTAATGGCACTTCAGAATCTATTAATTCCCCTCTTCCCTTCTTTTCCACTCTTCCACTCTTTCTCCATTTCCCCCTCCACTTTCTCTGTTTCCACTGCAGCTCATTCTTCCGCTTTTTTTCTTCTCCCTGTTCATCTACCCCCTTCACTTCTACCAGTTTTCCGTCTGTTCTTTTCTGTATCTTGCCCTTGTACTGTTCCTATTCACTCAAATGTATTTTTCATACGGAAAGCATGTACTGAGCACTTAGTGTGAGGCACTGTGGAAATGCAAATATAAATGAAGCAACATCAGGAAAGGCAGTGAGGGAACGATCACAGCTCTGCTAGTTCATTCCCTTGAAAATCTGAGCTCCATGCCATGCCAAGCTTCTTTCCAGTCCTTCCCTGTGAGGAGCAGGAATTGAGATTGGGATTTAGATACATAATATACAAATGGTATAAAATATAAAGCCCCCAGAATTCAGAGAATTAGGAATACATCCATTTAGGACATGTTTTGGGTCAAGGAATGAAAATGATGACCTAAAAAGTTTACAGGAATATTTTTACTGAACAAATTAAAGAGTTTAGTATAAAAATCACTTTTTATAAAATCATGTTGCACATTAAATGTATAGAAATAGTATGTAAGCTGGCTTTGTCCCTGGGGATTTTTTTAAAGATTTTATTTATTTATTTATTAGAGAGAGAGAGAGAGAGAGAGCGCGCACATGTGCACATGAACAGAGGGAGGGGCAGAGGGAGAGGGAGAAGCAGACCCCTGCTGAGCCGGGAGCCCCACACAGGGCTTGATCCCAGGACCCTGGGCTCATAACCTGAGCCGAAGGCAGCTGCTTAACTGACTGAACCACCCAGGTACCTCCCTGGGAATTTCTTATAATATTTATTAATGGAAAAATGACCAGCATTCCCACAGTTGGATAGGACATCAGTCCAGGATATTCATGTAATTTGTTTTGACTTTGACATGACCCTGGAGTGTGCTTGTCATCTCCAGCTCCATTCTTTGACCTGCCCTGTTTATGGGGCAGGTATCAGGTGCTTGTTGTGTGCCAACAGGTGGGCTGCGGGGCACTGAGGGACCCAAGGTTTAATAGACTTTCATTAGAGAGCTTTCAATCTAGCTGAGTTTCTGTCTCCTTGGTTTTGTCCTTATTTAAGGACAATGGTAAGTAAATATTTTCCTTCCCCTACCTAGCTCGACGGGATCCAGTGCATTCTTACAGGCCAGTGTATTCCAGTGAACCTTCCTTGATTACCCAGCTGGAAGTGGTTTCTCTGCTCTGGCAACTTCTATTGTGCTTATTTTCTTTAACCACTAATTTGGCAATTAATCATGTTAATTGCTTTGTGACTTGTATCTATTGTTGTCTTGAATTGTTATTTAAATTGTGCTTATTTGACTTCCAGGGGTTTGATTTTTGTCTTCTGATTTACAGTTCAAGTTTCTAGAGAATAGACACTCCTTTCTGTACTATTGTAGCAGTGATTTCTAAACTTTTTTGATTATGCACCTCAAATTATTTATGAACCCTTAATACACGTGTACTTATTTAATTATGAAATATATTTATATATTATAAAACATAAAATATAAATTAAAAAGAATGATATAAGATGAAGTGAGGAATATTGAAAATAATTCATATTGCTTATAATACTGTATTTTCACTTGTCATACCCAAGACAGAAATCTGCAAAAATATATAGATACTAATGAAAGAAAGAAAGAAAGAAAGATACTAATTATAGACACTAATGAAAGAAAGGTAAAAATACATAGATACTAATGAAAGAAAGGCAATGCATACACTATAGCATAGATCAGTTTTTAAGGGGCACCTGGGTGGCTCAGTTGGTTAAGCGTCCGCCTTCAGCTCAGGTCATGATCCCAGGGCCCTGGGATGGAGCCCCACATCCCTGCTGAGCTGGGAGCCTGCTTCTCCCTCTCCCTTTGCTGCTGCTTCTCCCTCAGCCTGCTTCTCCCTTTCCCTTTGCCTGCTGCTCACCCTGCTTGCGTACTTGCTCTCTCTGTCATATAAATAAATAAAATCTTTAAAAAAAATGATATAAAAAAGACTCGTTTTTAATCCCACTTAGTAGTGTTGGTTTGATTTTAGCCACCCTGATGGGTGTGATGTGGTGCCTTATTATAGATTTAAATTGCATTTGTCTTGTGACTAGGTTAAGCACTTTTTCATGCTTATTGGCCATTTGGATTCCTTTTTATGAAGTATTCTTTCAGGTTTACTAACTTGCCTTTTTCTTATCACTTTATAGGATTTTTTAAAATATATTTTAATATCAATTTTATATGTTGCAAATATGTTCTCTCTGTGGTTTGTTTTTTCACTCTAATATTTTTTATGAACAGAAAATCTAAAGATTTTATTTATTTATTTGACAGAGAGAGATCACAAGTAGGCAGAGAGGCAGGCAGAGGGAGAGGGGGAAGCAGGCTCCCTGCTGAGCAGAGAGCCTGATGCGGGGCTCCATCCCAGGACCCTGAGATCATGACCTGAGCCGAAGGCAGCGGCTTAACCCACTGAGCCACCCAGGCGCCCCTATGAACAGAAAATCTAATATTAATATAATCCAGTTAACTCATCTTTTCCTTCATAGTAGTACTTTTTGGGAATTTTTGTTCACCCCAAGTTCTTAAAGATATTCTTCTGTTTACCCAATTAACCTTCCCCTTATTGTCCTCTAAAAATATTTTGCTTTTGCTTTTCCCATTCAGAGCTTCGGTTCACTTAGACTTGATTCTTGTGCATGGTATGAGGTAGGGATCAAGTTTCATATTTTTCTTATGTCTAGCTGACTCAGCATTATTTATTGAGAACAATTTCCTTTCCTTACTATACAGAGATCCCTTTATCATAAATTAAGTGTCCAGATATGGGGACTTGTCTCTGGATTCTATTCTTTGTCTATCTTTGTGTATCAGCATCAATATTTTAATTACTAAGATTTAGAATAATTTTTGATATCCAGTAGAGCAAGTTCTCCTATTAAGTTTTCTTCCTTATTGTGGTAAAATATGCAGAAAATTTATGTGTACAATTTTTTTAAGTGTATAATTGATAGCATTAAGTACATTCACATTGTTGTACAACCATCATCACCATCTATTTCCAGAACTTTTCCTCTTGCGAAATTGAAATTCTGTACCCATTAAATACTATCTATTGCACTATCCCTCTGCTCCTGGCAACCACCATTCTTTCTATCTCTTTGAATTTGATAACTCCAAGTACCCCATATGAACAGAATCATACAGTATTTGTCCTTTTGTGACTGGCTTACTGCACTTAGCATAATATCTTCAACGTTTATCCATGTTGTAGCATGTGTCAAAATTTCTTTCTGTTTTAAGGCTATTAAATAATATTGTATTACACATATATGTCACATTTTGTTTATCTGTTCACCGGTCTCGATGGACACTTGGGTTACTTCCAGTTTTTGGCTATTGTGTATAATCCTGTCACGTTTTTCTTCCTCAAGAGAATCTGATCTATTCTTGGTTCTTGACGTTGTATTCAAATTTTAACATCTGCCTCTCAGGTTCCAGATCAATTAAGGGGAACTGACGTCTTTTCATTATGTGTCTTTTAATCTGTGAACATATCTTTATTCATTGATTTTCTTCCTCTTCTAATAAGAGCTTTCTACACAGAGATCTCGTACATCTTCTGTGACATTTCTATATATTTGATAGTTTGATATTATTTTCGATGACATCTCTCTGAAAGTTTTTATTTTTTAACTGATTGTCGATGGTGTGTAGATATATGTATACAGTCTATAGTTGATTTTTTTTAAAAAGGTTTTTATTTATTTATTTGACAGAGAGAGATCACAAGTAGGCAGAGGCAGGCAGAGAGAGAGGGGGAAGCAGGCTCCCTGTTGAGCAGAGAGCTCGATGCGGAGCTCGAACCCAGGACCCTGAGGTCATGACCTGAGCCGAAGGCAGAGGCTTTAACCCACTGAGCCACCCAGGCGCCCCTACAGTTGATTTTTGTGTATGTCCTTTGTCTAGCAACTTTGCTAAGCTCACATATTTGAATAATGCCTGTGAAGATAAAAGTTTTCTATATGCACAGCCATCTTATCTACAGATAAGTATAGTTTTATTTCGTCCTCTCCAATATTTATACCCTTTTATTCCCATGCTGCACTGTACTTGTTAGGACTTACAGTTTAATGTTGAATAAAAGTGGTAAGAATGGGTAACATCTCGTTCTCTGTCTCAAAGGGAAAAATGTAACATTTTGTTACTAAATGTGATGTTGTTGTAGGTTTTCTTGTAGATGGCCCTTAGTATATCAAGGAAGTTCCTTTTTGATCCTTATTTGCAGAGTCTTTAAAATCATGAATGGATGTTTAATTTTATCAAACATTTATCCTGCACTAATTGAGATAATCCTATTAATTTTCTTTTATTCTGTTAACAGAGTGAATTAAGTGCACATATTAGAAAAGAAGAAAGGTTGACTATTAATGAGCTAAGCATCCATCTCAAAATATTAAGATTTCCTCCCTCCTAGTTAACTATTAAAAAGAGTTTTTGAGCCCCTCATTCCTACTGGAATCATACTGTAATTTAAACCACGTTTTTGTTCTAGGAATACCTACTAACACTTAAAAATATTCCCTACTTTATAACTGAAGTCTATCATTTATAAATGGGGATACAGCATATAAACTGGGATCAACTGTTACTGCCACATGAACTGGCAAATACATTTTTTTTAATATTGTAATTTTATAATTTTTAAAACGTTCTGAGCTGAGTCACATATTTTGGTAATGGCATTTTGGAATCCTGTGCTAAGAACTGAATCCGTCACTTTCTAGTACGGCCTAGAAATAGATTTCAGGCTTTAGCGATATAGAGGAGATATTTGGTGTATCGGGAACATCGTATGTCATCAAGCAAATAGAGCCATTCTTCTGAATGATTTAAAAAATCTCTCTCAGTGCAGTTTTTTTTTTTTTCCCCTTCTTTTACTTGTTTTAATTCATGAGTCCTCTCGTAGAAACCCTAAACTTGACCTAGCGGGTTTTGATGGGCCATAATTCCCCTCTAAGGCTGAGGGTATAAGATCCTGTGGATCAGAAGTGCAGATGCTTTTGCAGACCAAATGCCTTTTTTGCAGATGATTTGGTAGCTGTCGAGATAGCCTGAGGCACTCTTCCAGCTTTTTTGCTGCTGCCTTTCAGTCTAGAAGCTATGATAATTTTGTAACTGCTTTGGTCTGAGTGGAATCAGAGGAAAGAAATTCTATATAATGAAACGGTGGTGAACAGGAGCTAACAGGAATCCACTCTAATGTTTGCTACTTCACGTTCATGTAGCAGACGGTTATTGGTGTCAGAGCCGATCTTGTTTCACAGTTACCTGTGATTTTAGGTTGCCAAGGCTGAGGACTTCCTTCTCAGCTGCCGGTGAATATTGTTGGTTAAGCACCAACGTCATTATCAAGAAAACAGGAAGCTCTGTAGGAGAACGGGCCAAATGGTAAATTAATAGCGTAAAGGAAACTGACGTAGACTCAGGGAAGGAACCCTGGACTCATCTACTTTGTTCTTTTCAGATGGCTCAGAGAGGAGAAATGGTTTAAATCATTCTTTTTTTCCAGAAAGCATATCCAATAATAGGTTCAGTATTAAATTAGAAAGCATGTATTTTGCTTTTATTTTGCATTCTCTTAAAAATGCTAATGTCTTGTTGCAGAAAACTTTTGTATAACTTTGTTAATTCAGATTAATTTTTGGCTGTCACTAAAATCCTATAAATTGTAGTGAAACTGCCAGCTTTTCCTGTTTATAGCGATTCCTTAATAATTTGAGTCAGATCTCAGGAACTATGAACAAATAATAATTTAAAGGTGATTCAAATCCAAATTTACTTTCACTGTTTGTTGAAAGGGTTTGCTAAATAAGTCAGTAGTGTTAACACTGCGGAGCCTATTTAATCAAATTAGGAGCACCTTGTTTCCGCTTTTGCATCACTGATTTACATGTAAACAGTTCTAATACTTATTATTGGTAAATCCTTTTCATTTCACTGAAGCTCTCATGGTGAAACACTCTTTTTGGCAACATTTTGTCTGCCTTTACTTTTTATTATTTTAGGTACTTAATAAAATGGCATTTATTGACAAGTTTATAATTCACATTTTTTTACTAATTGTGATCGTTTCCCCTTTAGTTATTGAGAGATGATTTAGAGTGGTGTTTAAGAAAACGAGCCTGGGTCAAACAGCCTGGGTTTGGATCCAGGCTCTGTCACTAACTAGTAAGATACTGTGCCTCAGTTTCCTCATCTGTAAGATGGAGGTCATAATGGCATCTATCTCTGAAGGTCACTGTGGGTTTAAATAATTCAGTCTAATTAAAGAATTTAGAATAGTACCTGCCACATAGCAAATGCTGAACAAATGTTAGCGTGTATTGTTATTTATCGTGAAAATAGAGTAATTTTAGGAAGTGACTTTATAATTATAAATTCTGGATCACATGTACAGCTCCTCAAAGGGAGGACCTTTTACAAATAATCACACTTTTATCTCAGAGGTGAGGGTAAGAGCGGCTTCCCAGCTCCAGTTAAATCATCAGTTTTGATCATGAAAAGAGCATAAGACTGGGAATCAAAGTCTGTGCATTCATTTGGCAAACCTTTAGCTACATAGCTGTTGGCATATCCACGGCCCCGACACCAGTGCTAGACGCTGGAGATTCCCAGATGACTGAAGGATGCCTAGGTCAGGGGGACTAAGGTGTGGCCAGAGGGCCCTGAACGTGTTTTCCAGTCCCAGCGCTCTCACTGAGCACCTGTGAGACCCTTGGCCCTCACTGTCATCATCTGTTAAATGACAGTTGTTGAGTTTAGTTTATGACATTCAGTAGATGCTGAAGTGTCATCAGTGCTGGATGCTTAGTACTGTGCTAGATGCTACACTAGGACATTAAAAAAGAATAAAACAGTTTTGGCACCAAGAATCTTTTTTTTTAAGATTTTATTTATTTATTTGAGAGAGAGTCAGAGACAGAGACAGAGAGAGCATGGGGGATGTAGGGGCAGAGGGAGAGGGAGAGGGACAAGCAGACTGCCCACTGAGCACGGAGCCCGATGTAGGACTCGATTCCACGACCCTGAGATCATGACTTGTGCCGAAGGCAGACGCTTAACTGACTGAGCCACCCAGGGACCCCAGCACCAAGAATCTTAAGACCTGTTTGGGAAGACAAACCACAATTGGAAAATAGATAAATAGTAATCTCGGGAGTCATGTGATTAGATAGATATAGGATAAACGATGGTAGGGACAAGAGTATGTGGAGGTTGTTACGCTTAGCATTTTGCTGTATCTGTGGTTATCTGGCTCTAATTTCTGTAATGAAGCACCGCGGTAAACTACCCGTTCTGATGTTATCAGGAAGTCCCACTTGATAATTCCCACTTGCGTCATCTGCAGAATGTGGTGGTTTAACTCCCTTTGTTCTCCCATGTGTTCAACTTTAAAAATGGTGCGTTCCCAATAAAAGGTATATTTTTAGAGCATAGTTCTTCACGGAAAACCTTTTTCCCCCAATATAATGCCCAGACGTTTTTTGTTCGTTACTGCTCTATTCTGTGTACCTAGCACAGTGCCTGACAAGTGGTAAGTACTCGGGAAATCTAGCGGAAAGACAAATCTGAGGTTACGTTTTGATTGTCAGCACTTTTTAAATCATTTAAAATTATTTTCTTATTCAAAGATACTCAATTTGGAATATTGGTTTTTAAATCTTAGATCTAACGGTGTTAGGACAAGTTGCCGTTATACAAATATAATTTTAATGAAGGCAGCAGCTTGTTATTTAGTAGCTTTTTCATACTTATATAAGGAAATGATTTTCTAGATGAACTAACTTCACTACATTAGTTATTTGTTAATGATGTTGATTGCAATTTCCCGGGAGACCCTACACCAAAACTGTTCAGTCAGGCCGTTCCCAAACTCTGACACAACGGAACCGTGAGGGATAATAAATACTAGCAGTGTGAAGTTTTGTGATATCACAATAGAAAGACTTCCCTATATATTTTACTTGAAGACTTCATCAGTCGATTACCCTTGCAGTTTTTCCTTCTCAAAAAAAGAGTGAAGCTCTTTAGAGGAAAAAGATAAATGATAAATCAAGCCATCTAGTCAAATATAAGAAGGATCTACTTCACTTTATATAACTTTACTTATATTTATTTATATAACTATAAAATAGTTCATGTTCATCATAAAAATCAAAGCAATGCAGAAAGGTAATCAAAAGAAGTTGTAAAGAGTACCCCAAATCCTGCCACCTTTTGGCAACCCTCCTTCTGAAATCTGGTTGTGTGCATAGACATACACACACACAGATCTTTTTCATAAGTGAAGATCATACTATTCATATGTGTTCTTCGATCTTTTTTAACCCATGCTCTTTTTTGAGTAACAGAAAAACGAATGCCGACCCTGAATGCGATCTGAAATTTCACAGTAAATTAAATACATGACCAAAACCAATTTTAGACAGAGGTAATTTTAAAGAAGGGAAAACATTCTTAGTTTAATCTTAAAAGAACCTTTAGGTAATATGACATTGGCTTGTTTCCCAAAAGCTGTTTATCCTGGGTGATATGGAAGATAGAGCATAATAGGTATTTTAAATATTTGTTCAACATTTCATGAGAGAAGCCGAATGCTGTTTGGGAGAGACTTGCTAATGGCAGCTTGTCTTTCCCCTGTTGCCTTCAACCATGAAGTTCTTGGCCCCGAATTTGTATATGCCTCTTAGCAAAACCTGCAATTAACTGGAGATTAGCCATTTTAACTTGGGAGTGCCCTTTGGGATGACCCCTGCCCCTGTCCCCACACCAAGTAAGTGGTCTTTTCAACAATATACAGCGCTCACTGTAAGGTGAGTTTTGGCAAATTTTTATTCTGTCTTTCCGTGATGTTTTCATGGCCCTTATGGATTGCTTTGTTTCTGTATACGATTTGGCTATTGTCTCACACTGTATACTCTTGATTGCTCTTCTTCCTAAACTTGCTCCCCTCCTAGTCATCTAGTGAGTAAGTATTTAGTAATTCACATCTTTCCATTGAGTAAAGTGAGTAAATCCACATCTTTCCATTGGTATTGCTGCTCCCCTAGTCCAAGGATCCATCATCTTTCTTTCCTGAAACGGACTCCTGTTGGTTTCTGTTGGACATTTTTACAGTCTCTTTTTCCATACAGTAGACACGGTGATCTCGTAAAAAGCATAGAATCAGATAATATTACTCTTCTTAACACCCTCCTTTGTGCTTGGCATAAAATCTGAATTAATTGCCACCACCTACAAGGCTCTGCGAGATCTGTCCCTTGCTTACCCCTTGTCCTGATCTTTTGATGTTCTCTCCCTGTTCACTCTGCTCAGGCTGCCTCGCCCAGACATACCAAGATTTCTTCCCCCAGATAGATCAGACTTGTTCCTGCCTTCACGCCTTTGCACCAGCTGTTTCCTCCGCCTGGAGTGCTCTGCCCCAGAACTGGCCCAGTAGGCCCCTTGGTGACAGTTTCGAAGGTTTCAGATTTCACCTCCTCCAGGGAGGTCTTCCCCAGTCTGCCAGTGCAGTGTGGCTCCTGTTTCACTGCGACGCTCTTTTATTTTCTTCACAACATGTAGCGATCTTGAACCATCTTTGTATCTTTGTCTCTTGTTTATATCGCTTCTTTTTCCCTTGTCAGAATTTAAGTTCCGTGGCAGGGTCGATCTCGTCTGTCTTGTCCACCCTATATTCCTAACCCATAGAACAATGCTCAGTAAATCTTTATACCTAACTTAAAAAAAAATTCAGTGAGCGAATCACTCAGATGGAGAAATGTGCTTTTTAACACCCTCGGGTGCCTGGAATCAGCTGTTCACATAGGAAGGGAGGAAGGTGAAGGGGCAGAGCCTGAAGCCCTTTTTAGTCCTTGTTAAAGCATAAGGTGAAGAATACAAAATGTGGCCCAGCAGTGAATGTCACAACTGATTTCACATTGAAGAAGGACAAGTTCTTCAAATGAACTAGAATCAGGTTAATCCTGAGGATTTCCTGTGCTATTAATAACTTCAGTTGCTAAGCTATGTAAGATAGGTAGATAATTTGATCATCACGCCCGAAAGAGATGCTTGATTGTGAATGGTGTTTATTTTTTATCAAAACATTTTTTTTAAATGTTCTTTGAATATATATGAGAAAAAATTCTTGGTGTTGCTTGTAGGTCATTTCTGTCATTAGGTCATACTTTATATTTTGTGATGCTTTAATTTATGTGTTTTCCAGAAGTGTTTTTCAAATAACTGCCATGCTCTGGGCTAGGAAAGATTTCCCTATAAGGGAAATATTTTACTACCTTTAATAAAATGTGCCCCAAAGAATTTTTTATATTGAACAGTAAAGGAGAATGTGTTCGTAAAACCTAGAAGAAAAAATTGAAATAGGTTACTGTACAATTACTAGTGCAACTTTGTTGTTTAATTTGCAAACTGGTGTTTTTTATTGTCCCCTAAAGATAAGAGAAACAGTCAACCTAGTGATTTATGTTAAATACATCTGAGTTAAACTTGCCATCTGGTTCTTTTCTCTTTCACATGGAGATAGTTTTGGGAAAAGTAGTGGTAAATCTAATATGAGATCTCAGTTATTTTTTTTGAGTCAACATTTTTTTTCCTGTGAGATAGAGCACGTGCATCTGCGGGCAGGTGCGTGAGTGGGACGAGGGACAAAGGGAGAGGGAGAGAGATAATCGCGGAGAGACTCCGCACTGAGCACGGAGCCCCACACCGGCTGGATCTCACGACCCTGAGATCGAGACCTGAGCCAAAATCAAGAGTCAGACACTTAACCAACTGAGCCACCCAGGTATCCCTTAGAGTCAACATTTCTTAAATTTATTTTCAAATGACTGTTGCCTTCAAAGTGGCATCTAGGGAAGTGGTACATTTATTCTAACAATGCTTCCATTCCTTCAAATACCCTTTTCAGAGATGTCTCATAGTATTGGAATTATGAAAGAAACTTAGCATTTTTTTTTATAATTGAAAGACCTCATTTTTTAAAACTAAATGAAGACTTGTAATTTCCTCAACTGACTTCATATTACTATTATATTAATTTATGAAGCCAGTACTGCTGTTCTGCAGTTGAAGTTATGACTTGTGAGGTCATGAAAGAGATCTTGTGAAGTAGATCTGTGTACAGAATAAAGAACATTGTATAACTTTGTGAAGTAAGAGATTGAAAAGAAACCAAACCCAGACCTGAGGGACTAATTCACCCTCCTTTCCATTTGCATTTTATGTGACCGCGAGGGCAGTGGCTTGTGCTCTGCTGTAGATGGAAGTCCTGGGGGGCCAAGTCCAGAGGGAGCGCCCTACCTTTGGAGAGAGAAAATGATCTGGTGTCAGAAAAAAGTGGTCTCTTTTTTAGTAGAGTGAAAGTTAAAGGTCTGTATTTAAAATCTGTCCATAAAATTACTCTAATAATTCTTGATGCCAAAGACTGTTTTTGGATGGTGCACCTGCATCAGAAGCCAAGATACACTTACTGGAGAGAAGTAGTTAGAGCTCTCTTGGTGTTCGTCCTTAGAAAGCGGATAAGTTTTATTGTGAGATAAATGGATTATTTGTTTCAGGGCACGTCTTATTGTCTTGGCCTCCATGACCATCAAGGGCTTTTATTTTCTCTATAAGCCAGTTTTTAATCTTTTATCTATAAGGAGCACTTTTTATTTACTTCATTAGATGTCATAAATATGTGGGCTTTAAAAAAAAAATCTTTTCTTCTCTTTCATTAAAGCTGCACATCATTGACTCCTGGACCCAACTGTGACCGATTTAAACTGCACATACCATATGCTGGAGAGACATTAAAATGTAAGTAGATGATGACTCTTTTTTTTTTTTTTTTTTTTATGATGATGACTCTTTTGTTGAAAGTGTAGATTACTGTGCTAGTTATCAGACTTTGCTTCCGTTTTTATTTCTGGCTGTTAGGGTGTTATCACTAGGATTTACCACTTTTTAAAAGTTTGTCTTTCATTCCTAGTTCTATTCAAAGTAAGGCACTTGGCAGGAAATAAGCTGTGGTCAACTAGGCATACACCGAAATTCTTAATTTTTAGGCCTATGAGGTAATTCTTGTATTTTTTTTTTCCACCGGAAGATCTTATGTAATAGCCCAATAGAGAGAGTCCACTGCTTTAAAATACCTGACTATTTAGAAACAACATTTCGGTAGGAATGGCTGCTGTGCACCACTACTGCTAACTCCCTTCTGGAACCATTGCTGCTAAGAGCTGCTGTTGCTGATGTAGTCCCGATTGCCCCCTGAGCCCAAGAGTTTTACCGCAGAGACTCTTGGCAGTTTCGGAACGTCAACAGGTTTCCCCCTTTATGGCAAGGGTCAGAAATGCAAATGGCTACCACAGCTGGACTGGTAACAGAAATGAGGGGAGCAGGCTAGGTGGGGCAAATTGGGGCACACCTTCCCTCCTCGAGGAGACTGCCGCTGTTGATTTATTGAGAAAAAGTGGAAATCCACATCAGTTTTGGATGCTGATTACTTTTTCAAAAGTTAAAAACATAGCATGGGCCATCGTGTAATGGAGATCCAGCCATGTGTGTGTGGGGTGTGGCCGGAGGTCTTGGACCACTGGTTTGGAACCTTGAAGAAGAGCAGGCAAGACCTACTGCTGATTCAGTCCACCATCTACACCACCTGCCTAGGTTTGCATCAGCCCTTCTCTGCTGTCATGACCAGTGCTGATGCTCTAGCCTAGTGTGGAAGTAATGGTGGCTTTGGTTAGTTAGTAACGATTTCACCAGGAATTTTCTCTCTTGAACCTATTCTTGTGGGAAACAGGGTATTGACTCTCCATTCTTAAAAAAAAAAGAGCTCTCCATTCTCAAAAAGAGGAATAAAGAACATAAATGTTAAAGATGGGACAGATGAGTAAAATAGTGCCGTTGAGAATGTGGACTCTGTGCTTTACAATTACAGGCCACGAGGGGCCACATCTTGGTATTCCATAGAATAACAAATGCAGCATTAAGTGAAAAATGTAGGACATGCTAACTTATGAAGCTGGCGTTATTAGATCATTCTCTGGAAACCATTAAAATACATAAGAATTTTACCTGCCTGAGGTAGTAGGACATTCTACATTGTGACTGTTTTTGAAAAAAATTATTAACTAAATTTAAAAGAAATGATCAAAGTAAATCACTCACATGGTTAAAAATGGAAAAAGTTCAGAAATTTTTTACGCCTAAATGCAGTAGTCCTCTGTTACATTTCTTCCCAAGTCTAGTCCTGTTTCCCAAGGGAACCACTTAAATTTTGTTGTTGTTTCAGTATGTAGTTCTTCTGGGGATGATCGCCGTTTGTCTAAATAATATTTATACCTCTTTCTTGACTTGCCAGTTTTAGATATTGTTATCTTTTGACTTCCTGCTCTGATATACGAAGCATCTGCCTATTTTCACCACACTCTTTATCTTTCTCTTTCCTCCCCTTTAATGTAGTTACTATCACCACTGTTGGTTCCGGTGTTGGTTACCCTGTAGCTTTATCATTTTTCCTTTCTTTTTTTGAGGATCATTTTGAGCATTGTATGGTACAATTAAATGAACAACCCCTAGAATGTTCTTAGTAAGTGCCTGGCACACTGTTAGCACTGTTGTTATGTAAGCGCAATCTCTGGGTTAGGATATTTTTATTTAGTTTCCCATGAACCAGAGAGAGTGTCTTTTGGCTCCCCACTTTGTGAGACGAAGATATTAGCTCCTGCTCTTCCCTCCATTCCTCTTCTTTCACCTCCCAGCTTTTGTATTATTTTCCTATGTATTGGAAATTCTGTGTTTTGTAGGTTAAAGCATAATTGCTGGAACACAGTCAGATACCTTGCTTAGATTCCATTCCTCCCTCTACTCTTCTACTTTTCCTGGAGCACTTCTGATAATTTTTATTTACCATAGTCATAATTAGGCATCTTAGCTTCTGAGAGCTCTTTCTTGTTTTTGTTCTCTGTTCCTCTTTCACAACATCTTGTTCTTATTTTATGAACACAGGGTCTTGAAAGCTTTCAAAGAATATAGATTTTTAAAAGAAGTTTTTGTAATTATTTTAATTTTCTCCAGGGATTGTATTTTTGTTGGTTTATCATCTTTGTCCTTCTCTGTTATTCTGAGTCTTTCCTTAAATAAAAGATAGGTTGGGGCACCTGGGTGGCTCAGTCAGTTAAGTGTTTGCCTTCGGCTCAGGTCATGATCCCAGGGTCCTGGGATTGAGCCCCGCATCAGGCTCCCTGCTCAGCGGGGAGACTGCTTCTCCTTCTCCCTCTGCCTGCTGCTCTGCCTACTTGTGTTCTCCTCTGGCTCTATCTCTCAAATGAATAAAATCTTAAAAAAAAAAAAGATGGGTTTTGGTTGTCTACTTATATTTATGACAGACAATAAAACATTGATTAAGACTTCTGTATGGGTGAACCGAGCTAATTGAGTATGTGGGTTAATGGTGGGCTAGCTGTTAGTATGAGGAACCCCTATGGTCATATTAGGGAGTTCAACTCTTCTGGCACTCCCTGAAATCATTCTATGTCTTTAGAAAATCCCCTACATTTTTTTGGGGAACATACACTTCCGGTCACCATGCCATTTTTGGGGGGCAGGTATCATAGACTATTCCCGATGGAGCTTTTTGTTAATTTCCCCATTCTTAACCCCATTTTTCATTCTTCCCTTTCCTATACTGAATGACTACAAGTTTTTATGGGTTTTCCAGGACGCATGGCTTCCCCCTCATCAGTAGCCTCTTGCTCACATTATTGCAGCCAGAGCTTTCTCTGCCCTGTCTCATCAGTTACTACTCGCTATCTGCATCCTGCATTCTAGGAATTTTTTGAAAGTGCTCATCTACTGATTGCTACTCTTCTCCCTTCCTTTTCACTTAATGTTGTTATGCATTCTTATTTTCTCTGTTTCATTATTATTTAATGGAAGGATGGTTCTTACAAGGGAGAAGAAATAAAGGTGTATGGTTAGTCCACAGTCTTGAGCCAAAAATAATGTAACTTTACAAAGATCTTTTTTGCTTCATGAGTTTGTGTTAGAAAGCATTTACTAATATTCTGTGTCTTCTCATTGCTATATGATTTTCACAGGAAGCCTCTCGTAACATTGATGATTATGGTATTTGGACTGGCATTCACCATATAAGTTAATTATGTCCTATTAAGCTACTGCTCTATATAATCATTATGTACTAGGGACTTAATTTAAGCCATAGAATGCTCTGTAATAATGGAATAAAAAACGAACTTTGTATATTGAGAGTCTTCCACATTAAGGTGAGTCAAGATTCTAGCATTCTAGCCTTCAACAGCCCACAGCCAAATAAAAGAAAAAAACAATTGATTATACACTATTTTTATAAAAGTTCATTGAGTTAGAAGAATGAGTATTTTTATTCTTCAAATTCTTGACATTATCTTTGAAGAATTCTTCAAATTCTTGACATTATTTAGGAAGGCTTTCTGAAAGATACTGGTTATATGATTAAGTTTAGTGTTAGAATCCCTTGCTTTAAAAAAATTATGTGTTAAACTCCAAAAGTGGTATACTTTGAGGTACCACAGTGCTTCCAGACTACCAACCTTTCAAAATTTGCAGATGGAAATTGTTTTTTAATAGCTCTTGAAAATGTGATAGAATTGTCAAAAATAAATCAACTACATGAATTATGAAATGCAAGTCACTGTTCTTTGACAGTATAAAAATGGAAAGATTTACACGAAGAAAATCAAAACAAATACACAAACCTTTTGATAGAGTTAAAACTGAAGATCAGCAGAACCAACTTTACTGGACCAGTGTTTTGTGAATCTGCCCACATAAATTTGTTCATGCCAGTGATTACATTGCATGCAAGTAAGGTTACCTTACTTTCCTTAACTTGTGTAATATTTAGGTTATAGTTATTTCAAGTTTCTTTCTTTGCAACTGTACTTATTTTAAAATTATTTCAAAATTAAATGTTTCCAGTTTTTAAATAAATGTTTCTGTGAGGAGTTTGTCGAGTCATTGTAATGTTGAGAGTAGTCGTAATGTAGAACACTTAGATATTTTATTGATCTCAATAATTAGTGTAGGTTTGTTCTGTGCGTGGTTTGAAATTCATGGAAACAGATAATTTACTATAGCAACCAAGTTTATTGTAAAAGAATAAATCATTCAGGGCAAATCATGAATTTGCAAAGAATCATTTTCCCCTCTTAGAGAACACTGAGATCTTGCATTGCTTTAAAAGTAATGTTAGACTCACTCCTTTTTCTTTTTCTATTTTTTTTTAAACTCCTTCATTTTACTTTTAAAAAACCT
Organism: Potos flavus; assembly: GCA_028534135.1. NCBI lineage: Eukaryota > Metazoa > Chordata > Mammalia > Carnivora > Procyonidae > Potos > Potos flavus. The sequence goes on from CM052885.1 coordinate 18,764,968, forward strand.
GGCAAGGCCAAATGCTTTTTACATATGTTTTTACTCCATCAGTTTTTATAATCTTAAATATATTATATCCAAGATCAGTAAGGGCATAGTGGTTAAATATCACAAGATTTGTGATTGAATTCCACCTCCTACAACCAACACAGTGTTCATCTTTAGATAATTAACTATTACTCTCTATAGCAAATATTTTAACACATGTAGTTTTCTAGAACAAACATGTAATTGAAAGGTTGTATAGTTTAACAGTCTTTGGAAAATAACTGTCACGGCAAACAGAAAAGCTCTTTGCCTTATTTAGGAAACAGACCCAGAAAGAGACTTAATTTCATGGTAACAAGAAACTGAATAAGTATCGATTTAAATTATATTCTGTGGTAGCTACTAGATAAATATTTTCTGACTTTTACCTTTATCTTTCTAAGCACCGGTAATGGCTAACCCAGGGCTTTTCAGTTTCAAAGCCATTTACATAATCAACTTCTTTATCTAAAGTTGCTTATTAAATCCTATTGAAAACTTGTGGTGGGTGGTTTCGACTATAATTTTAACCAAGGCTGAATCAAAGTATTTGATTCTTTGAGTAATTTTATTTCGTAACTTTAAGTTCAATGAGGTTATAGATGGAGACTGTTTTGTTTGTTATATGGTATCTCCAGCGCCTAGCCTAGTAAAGATACTCAATTCAATACTTGTTGAAGGAATGGAGTAAATGCATGCATGCATGAATTAATGAAGCTTAGTGTGCAGATTTTTGTTGAAGTATCGTGTTATAGAGAATGTGGCATTCTATTACTTGTATCAGTCTTTTACCAACAGAAATTCAGTCTTTAGAAGTTATTTTTTATATAGGGAATTTGTAATTGGGACACTGCTCTTAACAATTCAGATAAAAGGAAGAATGTAGAGTACTTTGTAGATTTGGAGTCTGTATCAATTTTGTCTTTATACATTTCACTTTGCCTTAAAGTAGATTAGTGAAAATAGCATGTAACTAAAATTTGTATTTCAGCATATTTTATATATTAGAAAATAGTTCTGTAAATGTTTCCTCTGTGAATAAGGGACACTGTGCAGCTCATAATAATGAGATGAAAGACAAGGGAGAGGACATATTTCTCCCATGAATTTGTGAATTGATGTCTATAGAATTACCCACATTCAAAATTAAATCATTGAAATGAAAAAGACCAGAAGATTATAGTACGTTAGGAATGCTGTTCTTGTTTCTTCAGCTCTTTCGATGTGAAGAGGCAACTGTTGGGCAGTGAAAGAGTTGCCAATTTGTGTAAGATTCTCGTGCAGGGTATCAGAGAATGTCTGAATTAAAGACAAGTCCTTGAATTTCATTATGCCAGAGACAACTGGTACTTACTTGAACAAGACTGGAAAAGTGAATCTTCAGTGATCAAGACTGATTTAAGGAAAAATACATGTTAAGGTTTAGGATGGTTCCACTAAAATGAGTGAAAATCTACCAGTTATAACAAAATTCAGAGAAAGAGCAGTGAGTTTCGTAAAAACACAGATTTGTAAATATGGCGACCGTAGTCACTCTGTCTAGCACTTAAATCTTGAAGAAATTACTGTGTGTGTGTTTTTGTGGACTCTATAAATAGGGCAGGGAGTGAGCCTGTTTTGCTATTTTATTTCCAATCTCTAGCTTATTGCCTGGCATTTAGAGGGCCTTGTTTAATAGATGTTGGTGGAATGCATTAACCATGTTCAAAGGATCTGGCAATGATGAGGTTTAACGAAGAAGTGACAGAACTTTGAAGTATTCTCAATTTTACAAGTTCTTTGAATGGCACTACTTATATAACTATAGAAAGAGAGTATTGAAATACTTTAAGTATATTGAGCAAGTTCGTGGCCAGTAAATCAAGCTGTTTGCTAACATTGGTTTCAAATTTGAAATTATCTTTTGTTTAAAATTTATATTTTTCATACTAAAAATTTTTTTCTTAATCAGGGACTGTTTGGTTATAAGAAACCCAGTGAAAGAAATATAAAGAGTTTGTTTGTCTTCATGAGGAATTAAATGAATTCCATGGTGCCCAAGGGCAGGAGGGATAGCCAGGCCTCAGAGGGACTGGCACCTGGGACTAGCAGGACGGTAGACACCATAGCCAACATTCAGCATCTGTGTCCTTGTTTGTCTGTCTCTTTCTCCTGCAACACAGTCTGTGGTCACTTTATTTACTTTATTCTTTTCACGCCAGATTTCGCTGTTTCTCTTCACATAGAGTGGAAATGGCTGAGCCCCCTCTGTGACTCAGTTCAAGGCCACCAGAGACAGCCTCCGGTCTTTGAGTCTAAATTCCTGGGAGAGAGGGTCTGATTGGCAGCTTGGACTGGGTGTCCACTCTTGATCCAGGGGTTTGGTCAAGAGTCCTGGGTTTTGGTTACAGGGGGACAGTTTTAGCACAAGGTAAGCATGAGCTGGGCAGGGACCTGGAGAGGTATCAATTACAGTGTTAAGGGAATTCTTTCTAAAGAGCTTCCGAATGAAACTATAGACATTTTCCTTTTGTCTTTAACAATGGAAGCAGTATAGTTGTTTATCATTTGAGAGGAATGATGAACATTTCAAATCCATTTGCAACAGAGTGAAGAAGTCATGCCAAAAAATTATCTCCAGAGGTTTTGAAGTAGAAAGACTTTCCCAGAGGAAAAGGCTTTTTTTGTTTGTTTGTTTGTTTCCAGGAGAAAAAGTGAAAAAAAAAAAAAAAGATTATGATTTGGATAATACATTCCCTCCATGTCCTCAGAGGAACATCGTAAAGTTGCTGTTCATTTCCAAAGTTTGATACTACATCACTGAATTTAAATTTGTATGTTTTGGGGAATGATTACAATAAAATGAGATCAACCTTCGAACTGCTACTTAGGTGGGATGTTTTATTAAACAGTGGTCATACAAAGATTTTTACAGACACGTTGCAAATAGTGTTCCAGAACTTCTGCTTTACTGGATTTTGAAACTCAACTGCACGTGTGATCCTGTCTCCTTCTGCGGCTTGGCTGCTCCCTGTGTGCACGTGCATTTCCACGGGGCTTGTCCACCTCACATCGGCCGTGGGTTGCTTTGTCTTAGCTCGCCGCAGTGGTCAACTCAGAATGCCCATCTTTTTTTCTTTTTCTTTTCCTGGCCTTTTTCCTCGAAGGTCTTTCTTACGCAGCACTGTGTAGAGACCCTCAGGGTCCTGACGCAGAAACTGAACACCAGGGTGGGAACCCCCGAAGGACCCGGGGTGTTGTGGCGAATGTTGCCCGAGCTGGAAAAGTCATTAATCTCATCAATAAGGATTTTGCACTTTGGTTTGTTACTATCCCTTGTATTTTGAATTTTGACCAGTAGATCGGAAAGCTGGCTGCGGTGGCTCTAGGCATTGGCACTCTTGTCAGGACGGCAGCGTGATTTCTTTCTTAAATTGTTTAAAATAAATAATCTGTTTGGAAAATGTTAACCGAGTACTCTTTCTGCGTTAACCCTGTCCTCCTCCCTTTCAGTATTTTAGTGACTGAATTGCTCAGCCTGGTATTCAAGGCTGTCACAGCCCGCCATTCCCACCTCCCCGGCCCCCCTCGTTGGGGCTCAGTTGACAACAATCCAAGTCAAAAACCCACACAACCGATTTGCTCGATTTGCTCGGTGTACTTAAATACCCCGCCTTTCTTTGCAGCTTTTGTTCACACCATTTTGGCTTTAGTAGGATGGGCCAAGGAAGTCATAAAATAGCCTGTTTTTGTGGCATCGTTGGTTCTTCACTTGCACTCCCAAATCTGCCGCTCTAATGGATGTGCTCTCTCTGGAGGCTCCTTGGCTGGCGCATTTCTCGTCTCCAAGATCACCTGCAGGGAGAGTAGGCGTTAACCGTGTTCACTCTGACTTGTAACAGTTGAGCTAAGTAAAAAGTTGGACACGATGTCCAGGGACTTAGTATTTTGCATCATGCTGAGAGGCATTATAATTTTCCTTGGTAGCATAGTTCATTTTACTTTTATTTTTATCTTTTTAAAAGATTCATTTACTTAAAGATTATTATTATCTAGCATTCAGAGTATTTTTAGAGGCTAATTAAGGAGGCAGGTCACCTTTGATGTAGTGAATGTTCTAAAAAATGCCCATGAAAGGCAAGTAAGAAGTGCTAATTTCGTGGATTAGACATTATCTCTCCCTTAGATTTTGAGGATTCCTTTGTCCTGGTATTTCAGAACATTTTATTTTCTTGGAATTCATGGAATGTTAGAAAAACTTCTGATTATAGTTTATTAAAAAATAGCTGATAGATATAATTATTAAAATAACTTATTGAACATTTATTTTGTAGAGAGTTAGGCTTATATACACGATCTCATTTAATCTCACAGTAACTCAAATGGAAATTTATATTCCTTTTTTAAAATATTAACTTTAAAAAAAATATTAACTTTATTGAGGTATAATTTGCATATAATAAAATGTGCCCATTTAAAATGTACAGTTCAATACACTTTGTTAGTTGTAAACACCTGAGTAACTCAACCATAGTCAAGATACAGAACATTTCCATCCCTCAAAGATTTAGAACATTTCATTCCTTCTATAAGTCCGTCTCCTTCACCACCATCCCTGCAATCCCTGAGCCTTCTCTCTCAAATTATAGAACAGTTTCGCCTGTTTTAGAGCTTCATATATATGGAATCATATACGATGTTAGTTTTTGGCGTCTGGCTTCTTTCATTCAGCATAATGTTTCTGAGATTGGTCCATATTATTCCTTGTATCAGTACTTTGTTTCTTTTAGTGCCACCCAGTACGACATTATATGGATATATGTGCCACAGTTTTTTGTATTCAGTCACCTAATGAGGACATTCGAGTTTCCAGGTTTTGGCTATTATGAATAAAGCTGCTATCATATTTTTGTACATGTCTTTTGTGGAGATAATGTCTTAATTTTCTTGGGCACATTCCTAGGAGTGGTATTGCTGTGTCCTAAGCTAAGTGTATGTTTATACGTAATTGCTAACCTGTTTTCCAAAGTGGTTGTCTTGTTTTACATTCCTGCTAGGAATTTATGAGCAGTCTAGTTACTCTATATTTTTTGCCAAATTGGGCATTGTTATTATTTTTAATTATATCCATTCTAGTGGATGTGTAGTGGTATCTCATTGTGGTTTTAGTTTGCATTTTTATGTGCTATTGGCTATCCATCTATCTTATGTTGTAAAATGCTTGTTGACATCTTTTGCTCAACATTTTGATTGGATTGTTGGGCTTTTTCTTGAGTTATATATAGTCTTTATATAGTCTAGAAAGAACTTATTTGTTATTTTGTCAATATTTTCTCCCAGTCTGTGGCTTCCCTTTTTAGTTCCTTAATGATATCTCTCCAGGAGGAGAAGTTTTTAATATTAATGAAGTCCAGTTTAACAATTTTTTCTTTTATAGTTTATACTTCGGGCTTTTTAAGAAATCTTTGCCTATCCGAAGGTCTTGAAGATTTTCTCCTAGGAGTTTTACATTTTTACCTTTTGACATTTTGGTCTGTGATCTATTTTGAGTTAATTTTGACCACATATTTGTTAATTAACCACTTACGTATTGAGTCTGTTTCTGGACTTTACATCGTATTCCACTGATGTGTCGTGTCTCCTCATGTGCCTGTAACACTGCCTCAATTCCTATTGCTTTAGCGTAAGTCTTTAAATTAGCTAGTGTGAGTCCTACAATTTTTTTTAAATAATTAAAAAAATTTTTATTATGTTATATTAGACACCATACAGTACATCATTAGTTTTTGATGTAGTGTTCCATGATTCATTGTTTGCATATAACACCCAGTGCTCCATGCAATCTGTGCCCTCCTTAATACCCATCACCAGGCTCACCCATCCCCCTGCCCCCCTCCCTTCTAAAACCTTCAGTTTGTTTCCTGGAGTCCATAGTCTCTCATGGTTTGTCTCCCATCCGATTTCACCCCCTTCATTTTTCCCTTCTCCTAATGTCCTCCATGCTATTCCTTATGTACCACAAATAAGTGAAACCATATGATAATTGACTTTCTCTGTTTGACTTATTTCACTCAGCATAATCTCCTCCAGTCCCATCCATGTTGATGCAAAAGTTGGGTATTCATCCTTTCTGATGGCTGAGTAATATTCCATTGTATATATGGACCACATCTTCTTTATCCATTCGTCTATTGAAGGGCATCTCGACTCTTTCCACAGTTTAGCTATTGTGGACATTGCTGCTATGAACTTCTTTTTCAAAACTGTTTTGGCTATCCTAGGTCCTTAGTATATCCATAGAGATTTTAGAATCAGCTTGTCAAATGTCTGTAGAATTCCTGCTGGAATTTCATTGAATCTGAAGATCAGTTTGTAGAGAACTCACATCTTAATATCAAATGTCCAGTAGATGAAAATGGCAGTCTCTCCATTATTAGGTATTATTGCTTCTATATCCTAAATTCACTTATTAGTTTTAGTAACTTTTTTGTAGGCTCCTTACATATTTTCTTCAAAAACAATCATATCGGGGCGCTTGGGTGGCTCAATGGGTTAAAGCCTCTGCCTTCGGCTCAGGTCATGATCTCAGGGTCCTGAAATCGAGCCCCGCATCGGGCTCTCTGCTCAGCAGGGAGCCTGCTTCCCCCTCTCTCTCTGCCTGCATCTCTGCCTACTTGTGATCTCTCTCTCTCTCTGTCCAATAAATAAATAAATAAATAATCTTTAAAAAAAAAACACCAATCATATCACTTGTGAAAAAGACAGTTTTGCTTCTTCCTTTCCAAGCTGTAGGATTTATATTTCTTATTCTCGCTTTACTGCACTGAATGGGCTCTCCAGCATAGTGTTGAGTAGAAGTGATGAAATCAGACATCCTTGCCTTATTTTCAGCCTTAAGGGGAAGGTGTTTAGTATGTCATCACTAAGCATAATTGTCCACTGTAGTGTTCCTTTATCAGTTTGAGAAAGTTGCCATCTCTTTTAACAGGCTGAGAGTTTTTATTATGAAAAGAATGTTAATATGTTAAATGCTTTTTCTCTGTTAGGATGACCACCTGATTTATCTCTTTTATTCTATTAATATGTAAGTAAACTGATTTTCAGATGTTGAACCATGTTCCATTCCTGGGATTAATTGCAGTTGATCATTATGTATGATCCTTCTTAGGTATGGCTGGATTTGGTTCATTCATATTCTTTTAAGGACATTTGTATCCATATCTGATGCTGTTCTTTCTGTACTTCTCTTGTAGTCCTTTGCTATCAAAAGGTACAAACTTCCAGTTATAAAATAAGTCATGGGGATGTGACGTATAGCATGGTGACTATAGTTCTATATTGCCCATTTGAGAAAATAAGAGAAGAAAGCCAGTAGTGACTTTACCCTTCACATTTCTCTTTTGATACCATTCACATTAATACCATTGGTAACAACCCCACCAAAAGAAAACAAAACAAAAATCCTTGTTTTTCTTCTCCCTCTGGCTACAGGGCTAGGTTGTAAAAGGAAGAGAACAAAATGTTTTAGTAAGATCATGTCTTTAGTGATGGGGAATTAGAGCCATTAAAAAAACACAAACAAATTAACCAAAAATATGGCAAAAGACGAAGGTGGTGGCTAGAAGGCTTAGGACATTCCAGGGAGTTTTGTAGATTCGGGATTGCAGATGAAGACCAGATACATCTAATTTGTGAGGAGGAATGAAGGACTCAGGGAGGAAATAGAGTTAGCTTGAGGAGAGAGAGAATTGTTGAAAAAAAAATTCTTGTGTAATCTGAATAAAATATATGTTCCCCCCTTCCTGGGGCCTTAGAAATTAGAATCTTTGCGCAGTACTGTCATGCTCTGTGTTGGGTAGTGGTACTATGAGCCTAAGTTGATGTGGTTGCGTTCAGTGTATAGGAAAGTTACATGCAACTCATCTCCACTTAGTTCTTCTTTTGTACTTAAGCCTAAACCTCTCCATCTGGACCAGTGCCAATTTGCCACTAAATTTAAATAAATAAGAACATTTCTCATCAATAGGGGTGGCAAATTTAGCCCCTCTTTAGAGCACTGAGCAATTTATGACCATATGTTAAATACCATAAAACAGCTTTAAAGACTTGGTCCCTGGCCATTGCCAGATTGCACCGTAGGAGTACAGCAGCGCTGCGAGGGACTGGGAATGCTTCCTCCGGCCCTTGGAGGCCTCAGTAACTCACTGATGTCACAGCCAGAGAGGCCTGTTTTCAAACATTCCCTTTATAAAGGTGAAATACTAAAAGATTCCATTTTGGCATTTGGGTGCAAAGAAGGCAGGACTTCTTTCTGATTCCGAAGGGTCAAAATTAATATGGAAAGTGTTGTGTGGGAGAATGAGTAACTTGGCAGCAGTGAGTCCAGAAGGCAAGTCTAGGAATAGGTAGTAGATATCCTACTCATTCTTTTTCTTGGAGCATGAACTGGACTTTTATAAGACATAAGCAAACCAAATATCGCATGTTTCTAAATCGTTTTCCTTCTGCCAACTTTTATGGCATTAATACTAATGTTAAAAATGGTTATTAAAATTTCGTCCCATAGTGCTGCCAGTTGTAAGAATTTCTTTTCTTCCAGGAGGATGACTCACGATTTGGTGAACTCCAAATATTAGTTTTTCTCCTTACCATCAGCCCAAGCCGTGAATCATTTACGGCATCCAGTGGGCTCATGGCTGAGGGAAGGAAGGGGGATATGCCAGCAAACATGTGATTGTTGGTCAGGTAGTGCTGGAGGACCTCAGCTGCACTTTTAGTCATGTTAAACCTCTGGGTCAGGCAGGGGGCAGTGTCATTAAATAGGAATAGGCACCAAAAAGCTTTGTACAAGGTTTTTCTGACTGTTCCCTCTGAAGGATAACTCTTCCTACAAAGGAAGATGATGAAATTTGGCTGTCAGAGGTCCAGGATTCCTAGCCTTCTTGAATGTGTAAGTGCCAGCCCAAGGGCTGATTTCCTGTCAGTTCCTGTGTGGTTTGCACTACATCCTCTTTGCAACAGATCGGTATTTTAGGTCATCTATCATAACTGCTATCCTGTACATTCTTGGCAATTTGATCTCCGTTTACAGAAGGCAGCTGGCATATTTCTCTAGGAAGTGCAGCTGGAGAGTCCTGTCTCCCTCTTCCTAAGGCCAGGAAGTACGCTATTGTTATTCGCCTCTGCTTTCTTCCTTTGAAAGGACAAAAATCTTCAAGCTTCGGCAAATTGTACAGTTTGAAATTACCCTTTCCATTTTGTTGGTCTAGGGCAAAAACTTGAGTGATCTTTGACATCATTTGTAAGTCTTGCCTGGTTTTCCCATAACACGGATATGTGTGTTAGTATGGATCGTGTCGTGTCGTGTCTCACCCCCCCCCCCCCCCATGAAGTCATGCTTAAGTCCTCAGAGGCACAGCAGGGGGGTTGGTTTGGTTTGGTTTTGGGTTTTGATTTTCAGGGGTAGTTCTAATTACTTAGACCATGCTATTGCTTAGTTATTCCTTCTGTGTGTTTCTTTCCCTCAACAGTGGGATTTTTCTCTTCCTGTAAGCGGCAGTCATTAAGACTATTCACTCTGGGTATGACTTGAGTATTTGCATTGGATTTTCAAACTGTATGGAACACAGAGATAATTTAAGTCACATTTCTTCACTATTTAATATTAAGATAAAAGTGTCAGTTTTGTTTTTTCAAGTTACCATGCCAGAGGGTGAACTATGTTGTGGAATTTAGAAAGCGAGCAGTTTTCCTCCTTTCGTATGACTCAGCAGTCACAATTTGGCGATTTTTTTTTTAAAAGATTTTATTTGTCAGAGAGAGAGTGAGAGCACAAGCAGGGGGAGCGGCAGGCGGGCAGAGGGAGATGGAGAAGCAGGCTCCCCACTGAGCAAGGAGCCCGATGTGGGACTTGATCCCAGGACCCTGAGATCGTGACCTGAGCCAAAGGCAGACATTTAACCGACTGAGCCACCCAGGGGTCCCGGCAATTTAATTTTATTTATGTAGAACAAGAATTGCCTTTAGCCCAGTTCATCTGGGAGAAGAACCCGCTTGTAAAGAGAATGCGGACTCATGCACGAGTTGTTTTACACGAGACCCTTAATCTGTTGTGGTCCAGATCATTTCTACTTCTGATTCTTTTTCATCTTTGTAGAAACTCCCATCTTTTGCAGGGTTCAATAGCATCATTAGTCTAGCTCTTGGTTTCCTTTGTGTTCTGGTTCTTAAGATGAATGGAGGGCAAGGAAAGATAAATCGTGCTGCTTTACGAGAAAAAGAAAATGCCTTGAAGATGGATTTGATGTCAGATTTACAGACATTAGGCAGGGTCATCAGAGAAGCAGCCCAAATCTTGCTGGTGCACCGAGGGTGGCACGAAGGAAGAAATTTGGATTCAAGACATGGGAGAATTTGATATCCAGATTATTTGAATCAAATCAAATCTGTAGTTCCTGAGATAATATGTTGTGAAACTCTAGGGATGGGAACCCCTTTGATCTCTAAGGTCTGTATGACCCATGGAGTAGTTGATCAGGAGACATTTGTTTATTAAATGAGTGAAACCAGGGCACTAAAAGATTATGTGTTGTGTGGAAAGTCTTAATTGGAAAGAACCTAAGTTTTGTGACCTTTCAGTGAGACAAGGGGGTATCTAAAGATCCGAGAAAGAGCAGCGTAGTTTCCTTATTGAAGAAAGGGAAAGAGAACTATGAAAGCTTATATACATCAACCAGGTTGATACATATTTAGAAAGAACCCAGAAAAAGACTCACAAAGGTAGTTTACCAACACTTGGGCTGGAATAGGACTAACCAGTTTTACTTTGTAAATAACAACTCTTAATACATGAATGTCTTATTATAGAATGATGAGTGTAGTACTAACTTGGGAAGAAGAGAGTAAAGTTGAATTTATCCCGAGAGTAGCAGGGCTTTTGATTCTGTCTTTGAGTTGGAGCCAGGAAGCAGATCATGAAATGATTAGTTAGACATAAAATGTGTTGCTTGACAATATGCCCAAAGTCTCATAACTAAAGAATGAATGCTACTTAATGTCGAAATCAGAAATTTGGTCATCTTAACATAGAGCCTCTGTAGAGCAATTGTTTCGTCTCTGGTTATTTATTTATTTATTTATTTATTTTTATTGTTCTTAGTCTCGTGTTTTTCTTTCCTGTAATTTCACCGTCCTTGGGTAAGACAAGTTCTAGGCAGTGGCACTCAGACATCAGATTTTTTTTACCTGCTTTCACAGAGTTGGCCATCTCCCGTAGAAAGGAGAAGAAAGAATCCATGAACGTCAGAACTTTTTCGCTTCTCCACCCCAGCTGCCCAGTCGTGGAGCTCGCCTCCCTCCCCAGTCCAGATTCCGAAGCCCGGGATTGGAGGGCCTCCATTGTTTGGCACCATCGTACCCTTCCAGCGTTCTCTCTGCTCCCCAAACCAGATTACTTTTTGACAGTCTGTCCCTAACCTTTGTTTTCAAGTCTGTCTGCTGGTCTCCCTTCTGAACATCTTGTTCCTATCAGCGTCATCTACTCATCATTCCTGGGGCACATGATTTTCTGCTCCCTCAGTTTTGCTAATTCTTTTACCCTTGCCTGTAATTACCTTCTCATGTTTCCTTGTCTCAGCCTACTATGAGCAGCACAGAGAATGGACATTTTTAAAAAGGATTAGACGGAGCATGATTTTAGATGAGGCATTCAGTGCAATAGGAGACCATGGTGGCTTGTCCAGAGGTGGCCACGATGGACTCTCCTGTCCCACATGCTCTTCTGCACTGAGTATGTCCTGGCCACTCGTCCTTCAGGGATTGGAGTATAGTTTTCCTCTTCTTGATTCTGGGTGGGCTTGTGACGATTTTGACCAGTGGACTGATGCAGGTCATGTCCCATGACTTCTGAGTGTGGGTAGCTTCTGGCTTCTCAGCAGGAATACTTGTGCTTAGAGTTCTGCGCTCTGCGCTCTGCATAAGAATATGTCTCACTGGGGCGCCTGGGTGGCTCAGTCGGTTAAGCATCTGCCTTGGGCTCAGGTCATGATCTCAGGGTCCTGGGATCGAGCCCTGTGTCTGGTTCCCTGCTCAGTGGGGAGTCTGCTTCTCCCTCTCCCTCTGCTCTTCCCCCCACTCGTACTTGCTCTCTCTTTCTTTCTCTCTCTCTCTCACACACACACAGCCTCTCAAATAAATAAAATCTTGAAAAAAATATATATGTCTGACTACCGTGAGGTGCCCATGCTGCCGGGTTCTCTGAGCTGCATGGAGATGCCACTGGGAGGCGTGCAGTGGGTGGGTTCGGGCTTTGAGTCACCCTGGTACCGGACACCTGAGTGGAAACTGTATTGAACTCTGTCCACCAGCTGAATACCACTCAGTGATCTCAGTCAGAGCTACGAGGGGCGAAGGAATCACTCATCTGTACTCTGCCTGTATTTCTAACCCACAGAATCTGTGACTATAATAAAATGGTGGGTTTGGACCTCTCAGTTTGGGGGTAGTTTGTTAGGTAGCATTAGTAATCCGAACGTAGTCACTGGAGAACAGGAGCAGAAGAGGAACCTGTAGGAGGATGGAAGGGATGGGTCTAGGAGCAAACACGCAGAGGTTCAGCCTCCAGAGGGAGGAGGAAAAGACCAGAGAATTAGAAAGGAAATGGGTATATTTTAGGGAGAAAGGGTGGGGATTGCACACTGATGGTCTATTATTACTAATTGTATATATCCATGAACATATCTTTGAGTATATTTATATTTATGTTGTATGGAGTTGGGGTTGAGGTCACCTACCAAGAGGCAGAAGGAAGGTCTGGAGAGTGCCCGGCTGCCTAGTGGCGAATACGGAAGACGGTATAGATTATTGCCTTCAGTTCCTTGCCTTTAGCAAATACTCCTGTGAGGAAAGATAGAGGTGTGGCATTTCACTGTGGCCTGCCTTCCCCCAGAGAGCTTTGTGCATCGTCTGCACGGTCAGCGTGAAGCACTTTGAGCACTTCTTCAGAAGTAAAAGCACTTCTTTCAGAGGAGTGCCTCAGACCACTGTGGCTCTGTGTTTATGAGTTCTAAACCTCACCACGACTCTTTAGGGTTTCAGATAACCAAGCTGCTTGTGGTTTGGGGAAATGGAAGGGATCCTACTTTTTAGAGTGGAGGGTTTGATTTTAAGTAGCAGCTTTCTTGAGAGGGGAGAGGAACAGATCTCTAGTTCTAGTTAGGGAGCTTCAGAGGGCTTTTATCCACATTGAGGACTCAGCAAGTGTTGTCAATTGAATGGCGGAATGGCTTATAGAAAAGAATTGCCTTCTGGAGTATCCAGGGGTCTGGCCACCAGCCACATGCAAGTCAGTTTGTTCTGTGAAGGATTACATGCTCCATTTTCTCCATGTACTCTTAAGAGTCTGGGAATCCTGCAAGTTTTAGAGAGTTTTAACCATGTAGTGGACTATCTGATTTGTTGTTGAAATCTTTGATTTAATGTCGTACTGAGGAGAGCTGCTCTGGAACCTCTCTGAAATGCCGTTACTGGATAAGAGAACACTGCTTTCATGACAGGGTAACCACGATGGGTCGAACCTTTACTTCATGGGTTACAGGCAGAATATATGAAATTCTGTAGTATTCTAGAATTCACCCTTGTGCTCTCAGGGATTCTTCTGTTTCAGTTGGTCTCTGTTAGATGCTTTTATTTCATCATTTCTTAATGTTTTATTTTTATTTATTTGTTTTTTTACTGTGTTGGGGTGACCTTGGCACTTCTGAGCTGTTATGACTTATGTTTTGCGTATTTCTCCACCTCTTCCCTGAAAATTGCGGTATGTGCAGATAACTTGCTCTTACAGACCCTGCTTGATTTGTTTCTTTCTGACTTGCGTAATTTTCCTGGCAGGAGCATGAATGTCTTTGTCCTTTGTTATCATCGACTTAGATTTAAATGATCAAACAGAAAAAGTTGTCATTGTGATACCATTGCTTTTAAAAAACTGCTTAGGGGCCTGTGGGTGGCTGAGTCGGTTTAGTGTCTGAATCTTGATCTCGGTCGGCTCAGGTCTCGATCTCAGGGTTATGAGTTCGAGCCCTGCGCCCACTTAAAGAACAAACAAAAAAACTGCTCATTTTCTGTTGCTTGAGTTTTGATTTTTTCATATTTTCCGTGAATATTGGCTAGAGTTTGTACACCTTTAACTGTTTTTACTCTGGTAGTAATTTTATTTGTAAGAATTTTTTCCTTTTGTTTCTGAAAAGCATTTTCTTATATCGACTTTTGAAGAATTTTAGTATGTATGTATCCTTATTTTTCAGCATCCTAAATTTTCATTCATTTCCACAGATTTCCCCTCACTTTAGCTTCTGTGGATTATGGAACTTGCTTTTGTTCATTGTTAGACTTGTTTAGCTCTGTCGTGTGTGAACTCAGAGGATCCTTCATACTATTTTTTTTTTAAAACATCTTTCTTGGGCCAGCTGCTGGGCATTTCAGAAATATTTGACAGTAGGAAGTATTATTCAGTGTTTTTTTTTTTTTTTCTTTTTTCATGAATTCCACAGGCTAACACTTGGTTTTCACAAAGTTTCTGAAAGTTCATGAGTGGGCTTTTGCACCATCTTCCAAGCACTGTTTTTGTGGGAGCTGGAGCATCAAGTCTGGTCTGAGATTGTTCTTTGTCTGCTAGTTTGATTCTGCTTCTGGTGCTCTGGTTTGTGCCTGTGGATGCAGTCAGCAGAAGTCACATTGTTAAACAATGAACTCAGAACTGAAAGAAAGATTGGTGTGGTTTCTTTTCCCCCATCTTGCACTCTGTGGTTATTTCTCTGGATTTTTTGGCAAGTGTTGTCTGTGTCACGCTGTGCCACATCAGCCGTAGATTTCTGCTTTGTATAATTCAGTGAGGAATTAGAAAGAAGTATTTACAGTTGTATAGCAGTCTATATTTTCCAAAGTATTTTTACTTCAATGATCTCATTCTAATCTCCCATATAAGGGAGAGTTCATAGAGTCTTAAGTGACTAGCAGCCTGAGGTCACATAATTGGGAAGTCAGGGACCCAGAACTCAAATCCAGGACTTCCGAGGATAAGCTCCATGCTTTTCCCACCATAACATGCTGGGAAATAAATACTGTTTTTTATTATCTTACGGTAACAGTGTGCTTCTCAGTAGAAGCCTATAATAGCAAATCAACACGAATAATCAGCGTCTCACAGTGAGAAAGTTCAGCAGAAAGTAAAAACAAGCAGTGGCATCGCTCAGTAGGAAGTAAACACAACATCGGAGGCTAATGGCGTCTGCACATATCACTAGGAAGGGTTGTGGTCCGTTGACTAAAATCTGATTGGAAATTAACTGACAGGTTTCTACTTTTGTGGATATCTCTTGGACACTTGTGGTTGGTTTTCTTTCTGAGGGCAAATTTCACAAGAAGTTTGTGAAGATAGAGTGAGAAGTTAATCAGGTTTATGAGAGATAAAGGCTGAGTTTCAGCTTTGAGAGATAGGGAATAGTCTTAAATGCTGTATTTTACTGTATGTGTCTTTATGACTAGTTAGCCTGTGATCTTAAGTTATCTTGAAGGCCCTGACCTAGTAACATAACTTCATGATTTTGGTCTGTTATCTCTGATACATCTTTAATTGTCTTAAGGATATCTTTTTGATATAATAAAAACTGTTGTTTAATTTATGGTCAGATCACAAATTAACAGTTTAGAACCACTTTGTAAAATCACTTGGGTGATTTTTCTTTAATGTGGAAAAGATGAGGGAGGAAGACTTAACGGTCAAGATAATAAGGTGGATCAGATTATATGGCTGAATTCTCTGGACATTTGTGAGTGAAAAAATTGGGTTTTCATTTTAAAATGTACTTAAAATTTATTTATAGATGAAATTATCTAAAGATTTTAACCTTAGCCTGTACTTCAGGGTAGAGTCTAAGTGGCTAGCTGATTAAGTACCCAGTTTTACATTTATGAAACAGAAGGGATCTGAAAGAAATTAAATAGGATCAAAGGCAAATGTAATTAAAATAGAATATTCTCCCCTCAGCCTGTTAGTCTTGCTACATTTCCTTTTAAGAGACATGGATTTGTCAGAACTTGTGTCATCCTAATAATTAACTGAAGCAAAAGAACTCTATTTTTAGAGCCAAAGATCCTTTGCTGCCATCTACTTTACTACCCTTTGTAGCAGCTTCTTTGGTAGTATCCTTGGTAAGTGGATATATAACTACTATTGTTACTTCAAATCGTATTATTCATGAGACAACATTACAGTGCTCATTCAAAAAATATTTTTGTCCTAGGGACAGAACAAGTTTATTTCCTCATCTACGTGATAGTTTCATGGTACTGAATGGAGAGCTCAGTAGAATTCTTGTTTGAATTAATTAGCCATACCCATGTTCTTTTTGTAGCGGTGATCTTTTTGCAGCGGTGATCTTTTTGCAAAATGGGATTACTAGAATTGCCAAATAATCATCAGGGTGGAGAAATTGTGAATAGTAGCAGCAGACTACAGATGAAGAAAAACATGGTCCCTATATTTAGGGAAAATGAGGGAGAGATACATTCTTAAAATTACGGTCTAATTTTTATACTGGCGTTGGGTAAGATTCAAGAGCTGATTATTAAACAAATGGTTTGAGAGCATTTGAAACATGTTATGTCTTTAGTAGCCAATGGAGGTTTACTTAGAAGCAAGTTATGTCAGGTGGCCTGAGTGGCTAAGTCGGTTAAGCATCTGCCTTTGGCTCAGGTCATGATCCTGGGGTCCTGGGATTGAGCCCCAAATCGGGCTACATGCTCAGCAGGGAACCTGCTTCTCCCTCTCCCCACTGCTCGTGCTCTTTCTTGCTCTCTCTCTTTCTGACAAATGAATAAATAAAATCTTTAAAAAAAAAAAGCAAGTTATGTCAAACTAACCTTATTTCTCTTTTGAAGGTTGATCAGCTGACATAGCAAATCATTTCAACAGAAAATCTTGACCATTTCTCTGTGTTGTTTGCTGGATAATTTATGTTTTTGAACCAAAAAATGATAAATTGGTTAATCATTGAAAGTTTTTAGGGTCATATGTTTTACTATGTTTTATTCAGTATTTTGGTGAATGATATGGATATATATATTTGTTCAACTTGTGGGAGAGCACACATTTAAAGAGATTGATACTATGGTATGTGACAAAACTTAAATTTGTCCCGTTAAGCTTGTATATTGGATCAGAAACAACAGGATGAAATTGGACAGGGAGAGTGTAGAGTCCCTCATTTAGATTTCAAAAATTAGCTGCAAAGGTAGAGGAAAGCAGTTACGTGAGGAAAGATCTGGGATGTATAGTGTGAACCACTAATGTGATATGACTATAGAGAAAGCTAACAGTCTTGCTCTGTATTAACAGAAACATCCTGTCTGTAGCTTGGAGGGAGGTCCTTGTGCTGGACCTGTGGCATAGCAGACCATACATGGGTGCCGTGTTGACATGAAATTAGTGTGTGTTTGACACATCAACAGTGCTTGAAGAAACTCGGAGTCCTAGTTTTTAAAGATAGATTGACTGGAAATGGAGTCTCAGAGAGGTTAAGTCAATTGTCCAAGATGGTATTAGCTATTGGCAGATCTAGTTTTCTTCTCTTAGTACAGGGTTCTTTCTACTCATCACACTTTGCTTTTCCAGAAAGTGAAACCAATATTACCAGGGAGAAGTTATTAGGAAGCAGCTTTCGACTCTACACAAGAGTTTTTAATAAGTGGTCCGGGTCTGGGGCACCTGGCTGGCTCAGTTGGTGGAGTGTGCGACTCTTGATCTCAGGGTCATGAGTTTGAGCTCCATGTTGGGTATACAGATTACTTAATTTAAAAAAAATTTAGTTAAAAAATTGGTGTTGTAGGAGAAATGAGTTCTTTGTTATTGGGAGAATTGAAATAGATACCATATAACTTCTTTATTGGAGATATTCGCCTAAAGAGGGATAATTCTGAGCTGTCAGGAACTGAGCTGGTATCACGTGTGTAAAGCAATCAACCATGTTCCTCTTTACATCTCTTGTCCTGGTTAATTATTAATAATGTCCTCCTTCCCACTCTAGGATGCTCTAGTTTGGATGATAAATTGTATGATTGGCTTCATTATAAAGGTTTCTTCCAACTCTGTATGTCTGCTGTATGAAAATTATTTTAACATGAGTTATCTTAGTTTGTCAACAGAGTCAAGTCCTAGTGGCGGTATGTGGCGTCTCTGAGAAAGTCACTTGAAATTTTTTTTTAATGGGAATTTTCAAACATAAAAGTAGGGAGAATGGTATAATGACTTCCTAGGTACTTGTCACCCGACTTCACAGTTACCAGCTCATGGTCAACCATGTTTTATGTGTCCCGTGTCCCATTTTTTCCCAGGTGATTTTGAAGCAAAGCCAAAGTGTCATATCCATAAATATTTCAGTATGTATTACTATAAGATAATGACTTTTTAAAAACGTAACTTTAATATCATTGTCACACTTCAAAAGCCAACACTAATTCTTAAATCTGTCGCTACCGGTTGGTGTTCAGATTTCCTTGGTTGATACATACACACAGACACCTATGCACACATACACGTGTGAAATGTGTGTGTGCGCAAATGTGTGTGTGTGTTTTACAGCTTATTTCAATACTCCTAGTGTGTACATTGCAATAGATCAATATATTAGTTAAGTCTCATATTTATAGTCACCTCAACCACCTGTGCTCCCTCTTGTTTTTCCTTTTCTTTCTATTCTTCTTCCTTTTCAGCCTTATATTCTTTTTCCTCCTTTTCTTCTCTTCCTCCTTCATTCTTTTTTCTCTTTTCTTTTTCTTCTTTGTTTTCAATTTATTCGCGAAGAAACTGGGCCATTTGTCCTAGAGAGTTTCCCTCAGTTTTAATTTTAACTTTAATGATTTTAACCCCGTGGTGTGATTGTAACATGATCCATTGCTCCTGTATATCATGTATGAGTTGGTAATTTGATCTAGAGGCTTAATCAGATTCAGGTTTATTTATTATTTTTTTGGCAGAAATATTTCACGGGGTCACATATTCTTCCATCAGGAGGCCTATAATGTCTTATTGTCTTTTCGGTGGTTATGACTTAGATCCATTAATTTGTTAAGAGTTGCAAAACGTGATATTCTGTTATCTCTTCCTTACTTATTAGCTGAAATATTTCTTTCTCTTTTTTAAGGATTTTATTTATTTATTTGACAGAGAGAGAGACAGAGAGAGAGGGAATACAAGCAGGGAGAGTGGGAGAGAGAGAGAAGCAGGCTTCCTGTTGAACAGGGACCTTTATGTGGGGCTCGATCCCAGGACCCTGGGATCATGACCTGAGCCAAAGGCAGACTCTGCTTAACGACTGAGCCACCCAGGTGGCCCTAGCTGAAATATTTCTATAAAAAGCACTTTTTCCTGATTAACTATTTGGTAATCCTAAGTACAATCTCTTTAGAAGGGGAGAATAAATGCTTGATTTTTTTTTTTTTTTTTCTGGTTTCCAAATATTGAGTATGTTTCTATGTATGTTCCAAAGACAACTCTAACTATGGTTTTTTAGAGTGTTGTTGTTAACTCATGGGTTTAAAATTTGGTGTGTTTCAGCCCATTACACTTACTATTGTTATTGATGTTTGAAGTCACCCATCTTTGGCTAGTGAGAGCCTCTTCATGATGTTCCTGAGTCTTGTTAATATGACCCCAAAAGCCTTTGATAGCTTTCATGCTTTCTGGCATGACCAGATGTTCCAGGCTCATCTTGTGCTTTTCTCATTCTGGGCCTCAGGCCAGCCTCATCAGTCTTCCTCGCCCTCCGGGGAACAACCGAGGAAGCAATTTCTTGTATGAAATTGCTGCATTTTGCAGAGTTGTGTGCCTGTGTCTAGTGAGTTGCTAAGCCAGATTCTCTCAGGTCTCAAGCTATGCTTTGGTTTGATTTTAAGTTGGTGCATCAGACAGCTTTGATAGCTTGAGCCATTCTCCTCTCTTTGAAATAATGTTGTTTGTTCCATCTTTTATTCCTTTTCTTGCCTTTGGGTGCTGCATTTCTTTATTGGCTGTGGGCTAGAAATGGAAGTACTCAAGCCCTGTCTCATGGCACTGAACTTGAGTGCCCCATACTGAGTGCTGCTTTCTTGGGAGGTCATCACTGAACGAGCACAACTGTCAGAGATGAGATTTTGGAAAACCACACACAGCCACAATTCGATATTAGATGTGTCATTTCTTCAGGAGCAGCATGTGTTTCTTTATTGAACAGCCAAATTTTTGCCTTAGTTTGGATTCCTAAAACACAGAGCTTGAGACAAGGGTATTGGTATAAACAGCTTATTTGGGAGGTGATCCATGGAAGCACAAGGAGGGAGTGGGGAAGAGAGACAGGGAGGGAGAAAGCCAAAAAGGGTACATAAATGAGTGGATTAGTAATGTTGTCAGAGGGGTTAAATCCTACTTCCAGCTTGCCAACTGTGTATAACTCATCTCAGCATTGTTTCAAGGAAGGCAAGGAAATTGTTTATATACTCGCTCTCACCTCCTGTTCTTAGGGTCATTCACTTTCAGGCACTGGGGCTTGTTTCTTGCCCTTTTTTGTTGACCAAGCTCTCTTTTAGGCCAGATAGATAAAGTTATTCGAGCTGGCATAGGGGTAAGGTAGGATGTAGCGGGATGAGGAGGAGAGGTAGGGGAATGGGAGTGGGGTTCGGAGTGGGGAGGTGGTGGTGTTCCCCAGAGATCATTTGTCAATATCTGGGGACAGTTTTGGTTGTCACAACTGAGGGAGGAGGAGAGTGCTACTGGCTGGCATGTAGTGGGTTGAGCCCAGGGATACTGCTGAACATCCTACAATTCATAGGGCCACTGCTTGCAACAGAGAATTATCCAGTCTCAGATGTCAGTAGTACTGATTTTGGGAAACTCTGATGTACAGGAATCCAGAGCTGCAGGTGACCACTGGGATGGGTGGACCAAGAGAGAATGGCTGGGGCACCAACGGCATCCTCCCCGCTCCCATAGATATGTTCTAGATCTCCTGCCACTCTGCTTTTGCTCATGGTGTTCCCCTCATATCCTCACTCCTAAATCCTTTTTATTCTTTATTTTATTTTTTTTAAAGATTTTATTTATTTATTTGACAGAGAGGGAGAGATCACAAGTAGGCAGAGAGGCAGGCAGAGAGAGAGGGGGAAGCAGGCTCCCTGCTGAGCAGAGAGCCCGATGCGGGGCTCGATTCCAGGACCCTGAGATCATGACCTGAGCCGAAGGCAGAAGCTTTAACCCACTGAGCCACCCAGGCGCCCCCCCCTTTTTATTCTTTAATGTTGGGGGTATATATTCTATATTCTTTCACTTTTTAAAGAAGAGTATCCATGTATTTTATACAGTTTGTTTCTGTTAGAATTGTTTGTGTTGCCTGACACCCAGCTGAAGGGCCACTCTTCGGTGAAGCTGTCTCTTACATTCTTTACTAATTCCTCCATTTTCAGAATTACCATTGCATGTTATTGGTGACATTTCTTGCAACACTAATTAATTTTTACCCTCGACTATTTTTTCTCTCAAATTGTTATTTTTAAAAATAACATTCCTCTGATAAAATTTTTGGGAGAATTTTATGTACAACGAGTATCTATAAACCCTTTATCTAGTTTATGATTTGTTAACATTCTGCCAGTTTATTTCTCTCTCTCTGGACTCACACACATATGTGCATATGTATGCAGATATAGATATATATTTTTATCTATATATCAAAATATTTTTGCTGAACCATTTTAAAGTAGGTTACAAACATTTCTACACTTCGCCTTGAATACTTCAGTATATATCTCCCAAGAAAAGGATATTTTTCTTCTGTGGAGTCTCAGTACCATTATCACACTCAAGAAATTTAACTTTATTGCTAGAATAAGATTATTTAGTAAGTGGTCCATATTTATGTTTCCACAGTTGTCCGTTAGCGTCCTTTTAGCTTTCTTCCCCCTGGTCTGTGATCCAGTAAAGGATGATACACTGTATTTCCTGTTCATATCTACTGAATTTCCTTTAATCTACAACAGTTCTCTAACCCATTTTTTTTTTTTTTTTTGTCGTTCATGATATCAATGGTTTTGAAGAGTCGAGGCCTGTTTTGTAGAATGTCCCATAACTTGGTTTGTCTAGTTATTTCTTCATGGTTGTATTTCGGTGAAACATTTTGGTCAGGCTTTCTAAATAAGTAACGTTCTGTCCTCACAAGGTCCATGGTGTCCCTTTGTTTCATTATTGGTGCTACTAAGTTTGACCCTTTGGTTAAATTAAGGTGATATCTGCCAACTTCCTCCATTTGTAAAGATACCTTTTTCTGTTGTGATTTATTAGTAATCTGTAGGGTGATACTTTGAGACTGTTCCTGTTCCTCAGTAACCTTTTGTTGAATGGTTTTAGTATCCATTGATGAGCCTATCCTGAATCAATAATTTATTAGGGTTTGTAGTTATTTTTTATAAATGTCTTACCTCTAAGATCTTATCTCCTAGATTACTGGCTTTATTGGAGGCAGAATCTCTTAATTCTTTCTGTTACTGACACTGCATGGAGTTATTGCATATGCTTAATTTTTTGAGGTATTGAACAGATTAATAACCGAAGATGAGAAAATAAGAGAAAATGAGAAAAGTCTTCTTTTATCCTGTCAGCTTAACCCAGATCTTTAGTCCTGTGCTCCTTTTCTTAAGCTTCCTCAAGTCTAGAGTAATTGTTACCATTTTGTTTGCATTGCTTCACATTTCAGGAGTTTTTCCCATAGTGTTCTCTAAAGGACAGCGTCTCTTTTTTCTTCTCTATAAATGCAAAACTGCTTACACTGTACATTTATTTATTTATTTTTTAATTTTTAAAAAAGATTTTATTTATTTATTTGACAGAGAGGGAGAGATCACAAGTAGGCAGAGAGGCAGGCAGAAAGAGAGGGGAAGCGGGCTCCCCACTGAGCAGAGAGCCCGATGTGGGGCTCGATCCCAGGACCCTGAGATCATGACCTGAGCTGAAGGCAGGGGCTTCAACCCACTGAGCCACCCAAGCGCCCCTACACTGTACATTTAAACCAGCCTTTTTATCCATCTCCCTGACAGGTTAGGTCACAGAAAATGAAATGTAAATACATGGTCGTCTACACCTAAATTAATGGTGTGTATATGAAAATCAAGCTTATTTGCTAAGTTTTCCTTTATTATTGTTTTCCCAGTTTTTCACAATTTCATGACAAGTCATCATTACTGATTTGTTTTAAAATTATCTTTAGTTCCTACCTAACTTTTAAAACTACAAAAAAAAGCCATGGAAGGTTGAGAAAGTGTATTTTCTTTTTATGGTGTCAATGCATTACAGTCATTAAAAAGGAATTGGTAATACATTATATTAATGAAACAGTTTGTGAATATGCATTAGAAAATTATTAGGACTAAATTTTCTGCAGTAGAATATTTATTATTCAATAAAGTAATGCTAATTCATAGCATTTGACTTAAATATTGTTATTTTATGCACCGAAATGAGTGTACAAAAATGCAAGGTTAAAGGTTCATTTAAAACATATTATAATATCTGAAGATGGGGTTTTATACCCCTTCTTAATTAGTCCAAGTTTCTGAGAATCAGCAACATAGAAAACTCCCTCTGATATACCTAAGAATCATGTAGCTTAATTTCCTGAGAACTGTCTTTTATCATAAACCACTGAAATAACCAGGCGTGTTTAACTTGGAGAAGACTAAAAGAAAAATCATTTGCAGATGGATTTGGGGACTGCCATATAGAATAATGCTTAGGGTAGGACTACCCTTAATAGGTAAAAGTGGTTTGTAGGCATATGTATATTTTCAACATACGAAAGAATTTTTTCCATCCGCTAATAATCGCACAGCAACAGAAAGTGCTGCCTCATGAAGTAGTGAGTACATTTCACCGGGAGGGAGTCATGGACGGTTGCATGACTTTTCCTTCATTCCCTTTGTTCTTTTCTTTCTTTTCATTTGTTCCTCTAGATCTGTGATGCCTAACGTGGTCACTACTAGCCACCTGTGGCAATGTAGTACTTGAAATATGGTGAGTCTGAATTGAGATGAGCTGTAAGACACATCAGATTCTGAACTTCTAGTTCTAAAAATAGTGTAAAATATCTCACTAATTACTTTGACATTGATTACATGGTAAAACGATACTATTTTATATATATCGGCTAAATAAATGTATTAATTATTTTTATATATGATTATGTCTTAAATATTTATTTATTGAGAGTACAGATCTCAAGTAGATAAGAAGATGTAGATTTAGATCTCAAGTAGATAAGAAGATGTAAATACTCTTCACCCTATCTTTCTCACTGGTTGCAATGAAAAACCCTAGAGTACCTCAAGAATACCTATAGCAAATACCTGAGGACTCTTAAAAGCAAATAGCAGACATACTAAGAACAAAAATCAGAACTCAAAGAATGACCCATATAAAGTTAGTTTTCTGTGTCCTACCCCCCCCTTTTTTTTTCTTTTACATCTCCTGGTTTAAATCATAGGGCACCCTAGATCCTGGAACTATGCAGTAGGCATAGAGAAAAAAGGCTCCAGTGAACACCCTTTCTCTGGGGTCAGAAAACCAAAAGGGGAGGGGCCCTTCAGGCTGGAGGTTTTTTTAACTCTCTTGGTCCTAACTCAGGCAAGTTCCAGTGATGAAACTGGACTTCTCCTTCAGCAGCCTCTCAAACTTTTCTTTTGGTGTGTTACTGCTAGGTAGACGCAGTCATGGGAAGTACACAAGAACATGGCGAGGCTGAAACTCCCACTTTCTAGACAGAGTACCAGGAAAAGACAGCCCTGGAAACCAGAGAATATATAGGGGGAAGTCCTAGAGAGGAGGGCGCTGGAGAAAAGTATCTTTTAATTTGTGTCCGAAATCTCAGGCTTATCCTCAATCTGTACATGTATGGAACTGGACAGATCAGTATAGCAAACGCTTCGAGAACTGATCTGTAGTGTAGACTAGCGCCTAGATCACAGACTGGTCTCTGGGCAACACACACTTGGGGAAAACTAGAATAGCATTAAATGGCTTTGAAAACTATACTGACCTTTGAACCAAGTCTGCAGAAGATGGCTTAGCACTTTCAGTTTGAACCTAACTTTGTGCCAGTCCATTCAGCAACTTCAGTCCAATGGACACATTCTTTGAAAGACACAGACCATTAGAACTTTCTTCTAAGTTTTTAAAACTTTATTCATTTGAGAGAGAGCGAGAGGATGAGAGTGAGCGAGAGCATGAGCAGGGGGAAGGGTCAGAGGGAGAGGGAGAAGCAAACTCCCCGCTGAGCAGGCCCCCAGGATCTTGAGCCGAAGTCAGATGCTTAACCTACTGAGCCACTCAGGCGCCCCTCTATCAGAACTCTTTCAAGAAGAAATAGATAATCTGAATAGTTTTATTATCTGTTAGAACAATGGAGTTCATAGTTAAAAATAGTCTTTCAAAATAAAAGTGAAGCCCAGATTATCTCAGATGAATTCTACCAAACATTTAAAGGAGACGTAGCACCAATTCTCTGCAGTCTCTTTCAGAAATTGAAGTGGACACAGAATTTCCAAATTCATTTTCTAAGGCCAGCATTCTCCTGATATCAAAACCAGTCAAAGAAAGTACAAGAAAAATGAAACAAGACAAACCATAGATCAGTATCCCTCATTTGAAGAGAGGAGCAAAAGTCTTTAAAAAACATTAACAAATTGAATCCAGCAGAAAAAAAGTGTATATGAAATACATGTACATTTACGACCAAGTGGATTTTATCCTGGGAGTAAACCTGTAACTAACATCATACATGGTAAGAGACTAAATGGTTTCCTCCTAAGATTGAGAACAAGGCAAGAATGTTCACTTTTACAACTTCTATATAACTTTATACTAGAAGTTGTAGACAGTGTAGTATGGCCATAAAAAGAAATAAAAGGCATACAGATTGGAAAGGAAGAGGTAAAACCGCCTTTATTCACATATGACATATTTGTCTACTAAAAAATCCCAAGGAATTTCTAAAAAACTTCTAGAACTAATAAGTGAGATTTTCAGAGATGTAGGATACAAGGTCAGCATAAGAAAGTCAATCCCATTTCTTTTTTTAAATCCTATTTCTTTATACTAGCAAGAACAATTGGAAACAAAAAATGTAAAATAGTGCCATTATAATACCTACCCTACAAAAAAAAAAAAAAAAGGAAAAGAAAAAATACTTAGTTATAAATCTAAAATGATATGCTCAGGATCTATATGCAGGTGAAAGGAATTGAAGACCCCAGTAAAAGGAAAGATATATTCATGGATTGGAAGACTCATAGACTTAAGTTATTTTCTCTGAATTGATCTACAGTTTTAGTGCAATCCCCATGAAAAATCCCAGCAGGATTTTGTAGATATTAAAAATATTGTTTTAACAATGCAGGAAACAACAGATATTGGCAAGGTGTGGAGAAAGGGGAACCCTCTTACACTGTTTGTGGGGATTTAAACTGGTGCAGCTACTCTGGACAAGAGTATGGAAGTTCCTTAAAAAGTTAAAACTAGAACTACCCTATGATCTAGCAATTGCACTACTAAGTATTTATCCAAAGGATACAAACATAGTGATTCGAAGGGGCACATGCACCCCTATGTTTATAGCAGCGATGTCCACAATAGCCGAACTATGGAAAGAGCCAGATGTCCATCAACAGATGAATGGAGATATATATATATATATATCCATATATGTGTATATATGGATATATATATATATATATGTATGTATATATATTCTTTATCCATATATAATAGAATATTACTCAGCCATCAGAAAGAATGAAATCTTGCCATTTGCAATTATGTGTATGGAACTAGACGGTATTTTATGCTAAATGAAATAAGTCAGTTAAAGAAAGACAAGTACCATATGATTTCCCTCATATGTGGAATTTAAGAAACAAAACAGATGAACATAGGGGAAGGGAAGGAAAAATAAAATAAGATAAGATAAAAACAGAGAGGGAGGCAAACCGTAAGAGACTTTTAACTATATGAAACAACGTTGCTGGAGGGGAAGTTGATGGGGGAATGGGATAATCGGGTGATGGGCATTAAGATGGACACTTGATGTAATGAGCACTTGGTGTTATATGCAACTGATGAATCACTGAATTCTACTGCTGAAACTAATAATATACTATATGTTAACTAAATTGAATTTAAATAAAAAAGAAAAAAAATATAGGTGCTTAGGGGGCTCAGTTGGTTAAGCATCTGCTTTCGGCTCAGGTCATGATCCCACAATCCTGGGATCGAGTCCCACGTCGGGCTCCCTGCTCAGGGGGAGTCTGCTTCTTCTTCTTCCTCTGCTCCTCCCCCTGCTTGTGCTTTCCCCCCTCTCTCTCTCTTTCACTTTCACTCTTTCTCGAATAAATAAATAAAATATTTAAAAAAGTACATAAAAAACTTATTTTGAAAGGCAAAGGAATTAGAATAAAAATAATTTTGAAAAGAAGAACAAAGTTGGAGGAGTCAGACTATTAAATTTTAAGACTGATTCTCGGGTCATTGTGGTATTGGCAAAAGGATAGATACTGGTGAGTAAAACAAAATAGCAAGTCTAGTAATTGAACCACATAAATATGGTCAGTTGATTTTTCATGGTTACGCAATTGCACTTCAGTGGAAAAAGGATAGTCTTCTTGACCAATGTTGCTAGGACAGTTAGGCATTCATATGCTCTCCCTGCCTCCAAAGAAGGATCTTGACCTGTATCTTAAACCACGTATAAGTATAACTCAAATCACATTCTGAAATGTCAGATTTCAAACTATGAAACTCTGAGAAGACCTAGCAGAAAGTCTTTGTGACTTGAGGTAGGCAATGAATTCTTAGATACAACATCAAAAGCCCAATCCTCAAAAAAAGTTCATAAATTGGATTTCACCAAAATTAAAGACTTTTGCTCTGCTGAAAATGCTTTTGAGGGTTTGAACAGAAAAGACACTGTGGGAGAAAATATTTGCAAATCATGTATCTGACAGAAGACAAATTTCACCAAAGAGGATATACAGATAGCAAGTAAGGACATGAAAAGATGCTCCACTTCATTTGTCATTAGGGAAAGGTAAATTAAAACCATTGAGATGCCGTGATACACCTATTAGAAGGACTAAAAACAACAAGGGTAGTGACAACAACTACAAACTGACCACATCAAGTGTTGGTGAGAATGTGTAGCAATTGAAACTCTCATGCTTTGTTTGTGTGACTGGTCAATGAAAGAGCCACTCCGGAAAACAGTTTGGTAGTTTGTTTTAGGGTTAAAGATACATTTTTTTCATATGACCTACTGATTCCACTCTTAGGTATCCAGAAAAGATAATCATTTCTCTAGAAATGGAAATTTTATGTTTACACAAAAACCTGTACATTGATATTTGTAGTAGCATTATTCATGACCATCAAAAACTGGAACTAACCCACACATCATCCATTGGGTAAATGGATAAACAAACTGTACATCCATAGAATGAAACACTAGTCAGTCATAAAAAGGAACAAACTGTTGATAGATGCACTTAAATATATCAGCATATTTGGCCGGTTCTTAAACACCTCTGCTAAGTGGAAAGAAGCCAGTTTCCAAACGTTACATACCATATGATTCCATTTGTAGGACATTCTGGCCAACGTGAAACTGAAGGGACAGACAACAGATCAGACGTTGCCAGGGCTGAGGGATGGTGGGAAAGTTTAACTACAAGGGGATACCATGAGGAAATTTGGGAGGGTGATAAAATTGTTCTGTATTCTAGTTTTGGTGGTTTACACAGATCTATGCACATAAAATCTGTGCATGTCATAAAACTCATGTGCTTGTTCACAAAAGAGAATTGTACTTACTACATATAAAATTTTAAAAAATAGTTTAAAATTTAATTTCACCCTTTTATTCTTGTCGTGTGGCTATTAATAAGTTTAAAATTAGGTACGTGACTTGTATTATATTTCTGTTGTACAGCACAGCTTTAGGAATGCAAAGAAGGATTAGATGTAGTCTCAGTCTAGAGATAGGGATCTGAAAGAAGGAAGTCTCATAAGGAAAGGAGGCCAATTTAAACGACCTGTTTCATCTGCCTGTTTCCATCCTTCTACAGGTAGTTTTTGAGGACATGTTTCATGCAAATTATGCCAACTCTCAGATATGATAATTCTTTATAGTCTCTCTTCCTTGATATAGGAAAAGAAATTCTACCTCTCAACACAAAGTGTGTGCCGTACAATGGAGTCATTGGCCCTATCTCTGAATCTGTAGGGCAAAGAGAGTCTATCTTTGAGGCACGTGATAAACTTCTTCATGATATCCTTGTGATGAATGTTTAGTCTCGTTGTATTATTGGGTAAATATTATTTAAATGATTGTACCCAAGAGGTACCGATTAATTGAACTGTGGCTGCCAGAGAGGGAGTTTTCCAGAAGCATGCTTAATCTGTTTATAACTCAGAACTGGGAGTGCCAACCCAAAATTGGAATAGAATCTAAGAATATTATAACGGGCTGTAAATAGAGAGATAAATCTAACAAGATTGAAATATAATAGGGATAAATTTAAAATCCTGAAATGGATTCCGAAATTCAGCTGTCCAAATTGAGAATGAGAGCTATGTGACTTAGCAATAGTGTGTATATAAAAGTCTTTGGGCTTTTAGTTGATAGGAAGCACAATACAAATCAACACTGATGTGGCTGCCAAAAAAGCGACTTCAGTTTGCCGTGGTATTTAGTAATAGAAGTTTAGCATCTAAAATGAAAGCTTTTTTTTTTTTGTGTGTGTGTGTTTTTACTTGATTCTGTGTTCCTTAGAGCACACCTGGAATCTTATGTGTAGTTCTGGGTTATTATCCCGGAGGAGGGCTACAGACACACTGGTACACATGCAGAGAAGAGAGAGGAGAGGATGATAAAGGAAATTGAGCCACTTTATGTGAGGAATAGTGAAAGAAACTGGAGTATTTGGCCTGCTCAAGAGGTGACTCATGGTGGGGTTGAAAGAGAGGTCACAAGAACTGCCTGCAAATAATTGAAGGGCTATGATATTGAAGTGAAACTAGAATCATTCCATAAATTTTTAAGATCCAGTGGATAAAATTTGAGGAGAGAAAGAGAATGAAATTTAAGTGTAAGGAAACATTATCAAGAGTTGGAAGCGAACTCTTGGAAATGAATCACCTCTCCAAAGTCTTTGGTAAAACTACTGCTTGAACCTACCTTTCCGCTGAAAATCTCCATCACCCTGGCATTTCCGCAAGATTCATATCTGACTCTTACTTCCTATGCTTGGAGTTTCAGTAAATTATCATTTTGTGCAGCAATTGATAGGAATAATTCTTTGATCACTGGGAAAACTCCACTTATTTACCATTTGAATTGTTTCTCTGAAACTCTGTTTTCCTGGCACTTATTTAAACTTTAAGATAGACAGACTAACATGATGGTATCTCACTGGTGTAAGAATAAGGAGAGGAGCCTGTGGAGCAGCTGTGTTCTTTCCGTAACTGGGGGGCAGGACGTCTGGTCCATCCTGCAGATCTGGTGGCTGGGCCTTCCGGGGACAGTACTGATAGCTTCTAAAGATTGTCAGCTGCCAAGGTACAAGCATGTGAATAAAAACTAACTGCACCTGGAATTTCTGTGATTTCATGTATATGTAATATTATGAGCCACAGTAGGTATATATTTTCAAAGGGAGGAACTTCTGCCCCATCGGTCCCACTATGGTAGCCTGGCAATTTTTAGGGAGTTATGGAAAGTAAGAACTGAAACTACCATTTTGTTGTCAGGTGGTCATAATACTTCCAGACATGCAAGGGGTTTTGTTTCTTTACTTTTTCCTTCTTCCTTTTTTTAACCTCACCTTATATTACCTCCGATCCTATTTTTATTTCTTTGTTCTCTTGCCTCCTCTTCCATTTTATGAAAAGTTGAAGTAAGCAGTATCCAAGTAATGTGTACTCCGTGTTCGTATCATCTTCTCCAGGGTGGAATAAAGGAAATACAATGTTATTGCCCTTCCGTATGATTTGTGTTGGTCTTTTCTCCGCCTTCTCTGCCTTGAGGTCAGGTACTATGTTTTCTACTTCCTGTATAACTCCCCACGTGTCCAATATGTGCATCTGTGCATGGTGGGTTTTTAATAAATGTTCTTGACTGATTTACTGACTGTTCACCATAGCAAGGAAACAGTGCCACATTTTATTCCAAAGAGGCTTTAGAGTATTGAGGCAAAGTGTTTCAGGAGTTCTTTGAGGTCTGAAGGTAAGTGTTTGAGAAATTCTGAAATATAGAAGTGTGAGATTCTGAAAGATATTTAAATTATTCCCTTGTTTTGGAAAATACTTGTATAATGTTTTTACTGTATGCAGTATAGTAATCTCCCTCTTTCTCTCCAAAGAGATCTTTTTAGTTGAGGGCGTGCTAATCTGGTATGCATAGTTTTTTAAAGAATTATTGTATATCCAAATACTTTTGGCTGCTTTAAAAATTTAAAAAAACAAAAATTAAAAAAAATTCTCCAATATTTTCCTTTAAAAAGGGGCCATTTGGGGGTGCCTGGGTGGCTCAGTTGTTGAGCGTCTGCCTTCGGCTCAGGTCATGATGCCAGGGTCCTGGGATCGAGCCCTGCGTTGGGCTCCCTGCTTAGCGGGAAGCCTGCTTCTCCCTCTCCCACTCCCCCTGCTTGTGTTCCTTCTCTCATGGTCTCTCTCTGTCAAATAAATAAAATCTTTAAAAAAAAAAGGGGGGTGCCATTTGGAGGATCTTTTATTTTTTTTATTTTTTTATTTTTTAAAAGTAGGCTCTCCATGCCCAGCATGGAGCCCAAGGTGGGGCTTGAACTCACTATCCTGAGATTAAGACCTGAGCTGAGAGGTCAAGACCTGAGTTGAGATCAAGAGTCAGATGCTTAACTGACTGAGCCCCACCCAGGTGCTCCAGGGGGATCGTCTTGAAAAATAAAGATCTTTGTTAGTATTCATCTTATAAAAATATTCTTTGCTTTTAAAAAGGGCTTATTGTAGAGTTTCTATAAATGGAAAACTCTCCAACTCTATTTTCAAGATTATTTTATTATTATTATTTTTAAAGATTTTATTTATTCATTTGAGAGAAAGAGAGAGAGAACACAAGTAGGGGAAGAGGCAGGGAGAGAGGGAGAAGCAGACTTCCCACTGAGCAGGGAGCCCGATTTGGGACTTGATCAGGACCCTGGGATCATGACCTGAGCCGAAGGCAGATGCTTAACCATCTGAGCCACCCGTGCACCCCCAAGATGATTTTATTTATGAAAAATAAATTTACTCATAACAATTGAATAAACACTTGCTAATATATTTGTGTTAAGATTAAAATAGAACGGATTTTTGCATCAGATTAAAAAACAGCTTTATTGAGATATAATTCTTACACTGTCCAGTTTACTCTTTGAAATGTACAGTTCAGTGGTTTTTAGTATATTCACAAAGTTGTACAACCATCAATATTAATTCCAACATTGATTTTCGTCCCCACCATAAGAAACTTTGTACTCATTATCATTAGTAGTCCTTCCCCGCTCCCCCTGTCCTGGCCTCTGGCAACCATTAGTCTTCTTTCTATCTCTATGGATTTACATATTCTGGACATTGCATATAAATGGGATTATACCATAATCATACACTATTTGTGGACTTTTATGTCTGTTTTCACTTAGTATAAAGTTTTCAAGGTCATCCATATTATTATTATTATTATTCTAAGAATTTATTTATTCATTTGACAGAGAGACAGTAAGAGAGGGAATACAAGCAGGGGGAGTGGGAGAGGGAGAAGCAGGCTTCCTGCTGAGCAGGGAGCCGGATGTGGGGCTCGATCCCAGGACCCTGAGATCAGGACCTGAGCCGAAGGCAGACACTTAATGACTGAGCCACCCAGGCATCCTGGTCATCCATATTATAACCTGCGTTAATACTTCTTTCTTTATAGCTGAATGATACTCCATTGTATGTATATACCGTATTTTATTTTTATATTCATGAGTTGATGGACTTTGGGTTGTTCTATTTTCTGGCTATTGTGAACAATTCTGCTGCAAACATTGATGTGCAAGCGTTTGTGTGGATGTATGTTTTCATTTTTCTTAGGTATGTACCTGGCAGTGGAATTGGTGGGTCATAAGGTGATTCTATATTGCACAGTTTGAGGAACTCTCAAACCATTTTCCAAAGTGATGGCAGCCTTTTATATTCCCACCAGCAGAGTATAAGGGTTTCAATTTTTGCACATCCTCACCAACACTTGTTATTCGTTTGGATTGTAGCAATCATAGTTGGTGTGACGTAGTATCAGATTGTAGTTTTTAAAAAGATTTTATTTATTTGAGAGAGAGAGAGGGAGAGCATGGGGGGGAGGGGCAGAGGGAAAGGGCGAAGCAGACTCCCTGCTGAGCAGGGAGCCTGACGTGGGGCTTGATCTGAAGACCCTGGGATCATGACCTGAGCTGAAGGCGATGCTTAACCAACTGAGCCACCAAGATGCCCCTTGAATTGTGGTTTTGATTTTGATTTCCTTAATGACTAATGATGTTGAGCATCTTTTCGTATGCTTATTTGTCATTTCTATATCTTCTTTGGAGAAATGTCTAATCAAATATTTTGTCCATTTTAATTTTGAATTAATTTATGAAAGTTAATCTTTCTATTTAAAAAAATTTAATTGCAATATAGTTAACATATAGTATTATATTAATTTTAGGTGTACAATATAGTGATTCAGTACTTGCATTTGTTACTCAGTGCTCATCAGATAAGTGTACTCTTAATTTCCATCACCTACTTCATCCATCCCCCTGCCCATCTTCCCTCTGGAAACCATCTGATTGTTCTCTGTAGTTTGGAGTCTGTTTTTTGTTTGTCTTCCTTTTTTCCCCCTTTGTTTATTTTTTTGTTTCTGAACTTCCACATATGAGTGAAATCATATGGTATTTGTCTTTCTCTGACTTATTTCACTTAGCATTATCCCCTCTAGGTACATCCAAGTTGTTGCAAATGGCAAGATTGCATTCTTTTTTATGGCTGAGTAATAATCCTTAGTGTATGTATACCACATCTTCTTTATCTCTTCATCTCTCCATGGTCACTTGGGTTGCTTCCATATTTTGGCTATTGTAAATAGTGCTGCAGTAAAAATAAGGTTGCATATATCTTTTTGAAGTAGTGTTTTTGTTTTCTTTGGGTAATTATGAAGGGTATATTTTCTTGGTCATATTTATTCTCCATAGAAAGAGTTAGAAGTAACTCTTCTGAACTTTATTCCTTATTGTAGATTTTTGTCCGTACTTAGATATCCAATTCAGAGAGTAGAATTGTTTCACATATTAGAGCATTTCTTGAATATATTCTGTATGTCACACTTTGCCCCATTGGAAATATGAAATAAGCGTAAGCATATTTGTTCTCTGGAAGCTTGCAAGACATTTAGGGAGATCAAGTATATGTACTACCTTGTACTGCTCTGCGTTTGTGGTTCTGTGTATACATTCCTGTCTCCCTAACTAAATGTGTGGTCCTTGAGGAAAACCACCTCTGTATTGACACAGCGTGTATCACAGTGGCTCACATAGACTATGTGTTTGTTATGAATTTTTGAAATTAATAGAACAGGAAAAACAATATAATACTACAACAAAATACTCAAGTGAATGGCATAACCAGTCAATATTGCCGAATGTCAGAGGTAATGATGATTGGTGTGTACTGGATTTATTAGGAAAGTCTTCATGCAAGACAAGGTAATTAAGTAGACTCATAAAAGATTGGTAAGGCCTGAGCAAGGGGAAAGAGTATTTCAAGTAGGAGTCATAGTTTGGAGGCAGTGAGTGGATCATATCGACTAGAATAGAAGGTTGGTATCGGCTTGTAGATAGAGGGGTGTACAAATAAGTAGGAACACAGCATTTTGGAGGCCTTAAATGCTAGTTTGAAAGGTTTGCCCTTATTCCATTTGACGTTAGTGAATCATTGGCATTTTTTGAGCTAGAATGTTTTGGGACAAATTTGTACTTTAAGGACATTTACTTGGTGATAGTATATATCATGGGCTGGAGAGAGACTTGTATCAGGAGGCCATTTAAAAGGGTATAATAATAATTGAATTCTTCTAGTCAACTCTTAAAGAACAGAATTTTTTATTTGATCATTAGTGGCTAGAGCAGGGTTCAACTTTTTTTTTTTTTTCATTGGATGCATGAATGTATGAAGTAGGTCATCTGGGCCTGGATAGAGCTGTTAGCAGTGGGAAGTACCCTTATAAGAAACATTGGGGAGGAAGAACTGTGATGACTTGTTTAAAAGGGTGTGGGTAAGGTCGAAGAGGACACTAAAGTCCCAACATGAGAGATTAAGGAATCCCTAGAAATAGGGAATTCAGCTAGCGGAAGATAGGAGTGGGAAAAGGGACAGTCATGAGTATGTTTGTAGACTTACTGAGTTTGACATTGAAATACGTAGTCATTTTTCAAAGTGCTGGAACAAACAATCCTAAAATTTGTATGGAATCAGAAAAGACCCCCAATCGCCAAGGAAATGCTGAAAAAAAAACCCAAAGCTGGGGACATCACATTGCCTGGTTTCAAGCTATACTACAAAGCTGTGATCATCAAGACAGCATGGTACTGGCACAAAAACAGATACATAGATCAATGGAACAGAATACAGAGCCCAGATATGGACCCTCAGCTCTATGGTAGAATAATCTTTGACAAAGCAGGAAAAAATACCCAGTGGAAAAAAAGATAGTCTCTTCAATAAATGATGCTAGGAATATTGGACAGCTATATACAGAAGAATGAAACTCAACCATTCTCTTACACCATACACAAAGATAAACTCAAAATGGATGAAAGACCTCAATGTGGGACAGGAATCCATCAAAATCCTAGAGGAAAACATAGGCAGTAACTTCTTCGACATTGGCCACAGCAACTTCTTTCAAGATATGTTTCCAAAGGCAAGGAAAACAAAAGCGAAAATGAACTTTTGGGACTTCATCAAGATAAAAAGTTTCTGCACAGCGAAGGAAACAGTCAACAAAACAAAGAGGCAACCTGCAGAATGGGAGAAGATATTTGCAAATGACACTGCAGACGAAGGGCTGATATCCAAGATCTATAAAGAACTTCTCAAACTCAACATCCAAAAAACAAATAATCAAGTCAAAAAATGGGCAGAAGACATGAACAGACACTTCTCCAAAGAAGACATACAAATGACTAACAGACATGAAAAAATGTTCATCATCATTAGTCATCAGGGAAATTCAAATCAAAACCACACTGAGATACCACCTTACACCAGTTAGAATGGCAAAAATTGACAAGGCAAGAAACAACAAATGTTGGGGAGGTTGTAGAGAAAGGGGAACACTCTTACACTGTTGGAGGGAGTGCAAGTTGGTGCAGCCACTTTGCTGCAAACAGCCACACTGTTTGCAGGGAAAACAGTGTGGAGGTTCCTCAAAAAATTAAAAATGGAGCTACCCTATGACCCAGCAATTGCACTACTGGGTATTTACCCCAAAGATACAGATGTAGTGAAAAGAAGGGCCATATGTACCCCAATGTTCATAGCAGCAATGTCCACAATAGCCAAACTGTGGAAAGAGCTGTGATGCCTTTCAACAGATGAATGTATAAAGAAGATGTGGTCCATATATACAATGGAATATTACTTAGCCATCAGAAAGGATGAATACCCAACTTTTGCATCAACATGGATGGGACTGGAGGAGATTATGCTAAATGAAGCAGAGAAAGTCAATTATCATATGGTTTCACTTATTTGTGGAACATAAGGCAGAGCATGGAGGACATTAGGAGAAGGAAGGGAAAAATGAAGGGGGGGAAATCAGAGTGGGAGATGAGCCAGGAGAGACTACGGACTCTGAGAAACAAACTAAGGGTTTTAGAGGGGAGGAGGGCGGGGGGATGGGTGAGCCTGTTGATGAGTATTAAGGAGGGCACGGATTGCATGGAGCACTGGGTGTTATACGCAAACAGTGAATCATGGAACACTACATCGAAAACTAATGATGTACTGTATGGTGACTAACATAATAAAAAAACCCCTTAATTGAATTTGTGTACTTAAGGAAATAACTTTATCTTGATAAAAAATGACTTCTAAGAAATAAAGATATGAGCCTATAAATAAAAAAAGAAATACATAGTATGTAGGAAGAAAGGCTCAGA
Source organism: Potos flavus (assembly GCA_028534135.1). Lineage (NCBI taxonomy): Eukaryota > Metazoa > Chordata > Mammalia > Carnivora > Procyonidae > Potos > Potos flavus. The sequence goes on from CM052885.1 coordinate 18,802,276, forward strand.
TGAGAACTGAAGTCTGAGTGTATCAATTTGGATATTGCTATGAAGATATTGTTTGAGCAGGAAAAATGATTGGACTGATAGAATTGTGTGTGCATGTACACATGCATACCTACTCTTATACGCTGGAACCCAGTATGTGTGTTTGATTGTTGATATACTAATCTGCTGGTTGGTATTAGCAGAATGATGAGTACTGGTTCTTGGGGTGAGCAGAGGGGGAAAAAGCTAAAGAAGGAGACAGGAAAGGAACAGAGGTAGAAGAACTTAACACAAATTTGCTAAGCAGACTTCGTCATTTGTCTTGTGTTTCAAGATGGTATTAGATTAGTAATGACTGGTAGTACTCCCATATCACTTACTAAGTGCTTACTGTGTGCCAGACACTGTGATAGGCATGCTATCTCTCTTTATCCTCACGTCAAAACTGTGATATCAGTATTATTAGGTCCCCTTTTACTAAGGAACTGAAGTCTAGAGCAGTTAAAATTTGCCCAAGATGAGTTGAGCTAATAATAATTAGGATAATTGTGAATATAAACCTGACTTTTGTGACTCCGAGCCAAATATTCTTTCCATTATACCAAAGGTTTGTATGTTTAATTTCTTCAAGATGAGGTCTTTATCCTTAGAGAAATAGTTCCCAATAAAATTTTATTCATTAGCGGGCAGTGATTGGACAGTCACATTTCCTATAGAAAAATCTGCACGTACTTTGGATGTGGCTGCTGCTTTTCTACGTGCGTATTTATATTTATAGTGTGGTAGGGAGATAAAATTATTTTGATTGCATATTGTGGATATTTATTTTATTTTATTTTTAAAGATTTTATTTATTCATTTAAGAGAGAGAGAGAGAGAGAGAGAGAGCACAAAAGAAGGGGGGGAGCAGAAGTGAAGGGAGAGAGAGGGGCAAAGAATACCAAGCTTGATCTCACGACCCTGAGACCATGACCTGAGTCGAAACCAAGAGTCGGACGCTTAACCGATTGAGCCCCCCAGGTGCCCCTGTGCATATTAATTTAAAAGATGATATCAGTTCTGTCATTTGAGGAATTAATCATTCAGAGAGCGCTTTTCAAATTTTTGTTGTTGTTGTTACACTAATATATACTTCTTTTAGAATGCCTTGGAACATTCATAAATTAGTGAGGAAATAATAAGGACCTGATGTTTTCTTCTCTTTCAGGGGATATCATTTTCAATGCCCAATACCCAGAGCTGCCCCCTGATTTCATCTTTGGAGAAGATGCTGAATTCCTGCCAGACCCCTCGGCCCTGCATGTGAGTACCACAGGCTCGTTTTGGATGATCTTTATTTGTTGAAGAAAAGTAAAATTAGCTTTTGACAATTGCTTGACAGATAAATTTGCCAAACATGTGGGGTTTTTTTTCCACCCCTTTTTCCTCTGTCCTCTGAAATCAGTACAGCTCTTCATGTGCCAACATAAAGAATAGATTTTTTTTTCTTTGCAGTTTTACTTCAGACTATTTTGAATTAAAATCTCTAGCACGTTGGTTAAAATATTTTTATTTCAGCTTAAAGAGACATATTGAAGACATTTCTTTAATTTAATACTTCATGCCTGTGATCCATTTTCTAGTGTTTACTAACACTTCATCACAGAGCTTATTAGGGGAGTGTTTCTTGGCTCTTCAAGAGGCCTTTTTTGTATAGAAGTGAAAGTGGCAAATGTGGACTTGTATCCATATTATCTCAGTATTACTATCAGAAGGGTAAAGACCAGATTAAGTGTTCTTTGTTAAGCAAGACCAAAAAATGTAGTTAAAGTAACATGTTTCTGGGGTTAAAGTGGGGAAAAGAGTGGTGGTACTTGTCAGAGCACATGTGGTTTACATAAAAAATTGTGTGTTTCACATTGCTGGTGGAGAAAAACATGTGCCATTTTGTTTAGAAGGTCTGACCAGACAAAATGTCTCTTTCTTTCCCTTCTCAAGTTCAGTTTTGCTACGATGCCTATACTGTAGTTCAAAACTATGTTCTTTGCTTTGTTTTTTTGGACTTTTTTTTTTGTCTCGAAGTTTTGTAATTAAAAATTCTGATGACTTACTGTGAAATCTTGTCCCTCTCCCTTTTCAAAAAGGGAAGTTTTAAACAGGAAGTATCAACCCAAACCTAAAGAATAATCTTAAATTTTAGAACACAGCTGTAAAAATGCAATTGGCAAGAGTAGGATGGGTTTGTTGCAAAATTTCTAATAATTACACTCAAACTGTTAGTTGATTTTAAAAAATCCGTCGTTTAATCATGGTTCCTTTAGATGCTGTGTGTTACATATTGCCCCATATTGAAGCTGAGGGGCTTACCTGGAGAAAATGAGGCGGAAGTGTCTCTACAGGCCTCTTCTGTGCTAAAGCTGCCAGTGGAGGGTAGCATTTGCTAAATGCCAAAGATGTGTGATAGGCCTAGTGCTCCAGGAATTTAAAGAAGGTTGTCAGAAAGGGCTCTGTAGTAGAGGTGAGACTTGGACTCATTCTGGAATGGAGCCCAAGTGGGAAGTATGGCAGAGAGAATTTCAGGTAGGGGGAGTGACAGAAAAAAATGAAATGTGTAATATATTACAGAAGAAGGTACTGTCAGGTTTGCTGAAGTGTAAGTTAATATAAGGCAGGGCTAGGAAAGGTTAGAGAGGGAAATTGGACTAAGATTGTGAAGAACATCGAATTCCAGGTTAAGAGCCACAGAAAGAGATGATAATTGGAGAATCATGTCACAGCAGTGTGGTCAACATCATGGATTAAAGAAAGATGAGGACCAGAATTGAGGACTGTTGCAAAAATCCGGGCTAGGATGATACAAGAAGGGGAATACTGTGAAGGAGAGGATAAGAAATGTGTTTACAACTTCTTTTTTTTTTGGAATTGCCTTTAAAATTTGCGAGGCACGTCTTCAGTGGTGGTAAGTATTGTGAGAGCATAGAATTTAAAAACCAAAAAGAACCTTGAGGTTCAGCTTATTCCACTTTTCTCTTTTAGTATTGGAGAAAATTGACCTAGAATTATATAATCGTGCCAGACTTGATACTATAACTCCACTCTTCTGATATTATTTAGTCCCTGAGTGAAGTTTCTGCAGATGTTTTTGAGATTAGCTGAAGATGAACAGCCAAAAAAAACCAAAGCACTGTATCTAAGAGAAAGATTACCAGTCTAGGGGAATACTTTCTCTTTAGCTGTCGTCAGTCCGAGCACTCAGCCAGGCCACCCAGTGCTTCTGCACCGACCAGTGGTTTGGGCCAGCCTAGTAAAGCAACCAGGGTACACCCTCCACCAGCCGGCGAGGTCCTCCCAGCCCCAGCGGTGCCCTTGGTGCTCGCTGTCATCTGGCTGAAACACTAGGACGGGATACACATCAGCAGATGTTTCTCTGAGCACAGCATGCCTCCGAAAAAGGACTTTTCACTCACCAGTTAACAGGCTACGGTTTAGTTCTTCAGTTCAGTTCAGCCTTTTTTCCTTCCTTCCTGAAATGCACAAAGCACAATCACTAATAACCTGATCAGTTCTAAATGAAGGAGAGATTCCATATTTCATCACCCATGGGGTGGAGAGCAGAATGTCTAGATTTTTTGGATTTTTCCCCTGAAGCACTAACTGTAGGAGGGAATGAATATGTACCCTTAGATTCTGGGAGTGTAGTCCATAGTCAAAGTAGTTGCTATGGCAAATATGGAATTTCCTTGAATCTTCGGGGTTTTATCTTAAAAATTAATAAAAATGATTTTGCATATGATTCTATAATATACCTGTGCTTTTTAATAAAAAGTATATTAAGTTACAAATACTTGAGAAAAAAATGGGTCCCTGTTTGAGAAGTAAAATTTTTGAGAATATGTGTGATCTTTTATTTATTCTATTTATTTAAACCAGCTTCTTTCTACAAAAGGATTTCAAGTAACTTAAATAAAGGATACACATAAGGTTAATAAAAATATGTGAGGTGCTCTAATCCATCAGATGAAGCCACCTCTTTTTCAATTCAAGCTCTTCATTCACAGAGATGAGTTTCATTAAGAACTTTAAGATCCTCAGATGAATGGAAAATACTAGGAGGAGATAGATACCAGACCCAGATAAATATGAGATAGATACCAGAGATAGGTATCTCATATATACCGGAGAATCATAAAGTCATTGAGTTATAACTGTAGTCGTCCAGTGGTTCGCCTTCTGACTCTCCATCAGAATAATTTTAGGAGGCCTGTTAAAAATACAGATTCTTGGGGCACCTTGGTGGCTCACTCGATTATAAGCATCTGCCTGCAGCTCAGGTCATCATCTTGGGGTCCTGGGATCGAGCCCGCATTGGGCACTCTGCTCAGCAGGGAGTCTGCTTTTCCCTCTGCCTCTTTCTCTCTGCTTTCTCCGTCTCAAATAAATAAATAAAATCTTAAAAAAAAAAATCAGATTCTCGGATCCCACTGGAATCTGAATTAGACCCGTTAGGGAGCTGAAGAGTCATTAAATTCTCTGGGCCATTTCTATGTACTGTCTGTGAACTGCTATTGGAAATCACAAATTGAACTCATCTTTTATAGTAACATCTCCGACAGAAGGCCCACTTGCCTTTGCTTGACATTATTTCCAGTGAGGTATCCTTTTCCATTCTGGGGACGGCTCCATTTTTTTTTTTAAATTAAAATCTTTACTGAGGCATATTTTATACGCCATATAATCCACCCATTTTAAAGTATATAATTCAGTGGTTTTTTAGTATATTCACAGAGTTGTGTAACCATCACCACAGTTAAATTTAAATGTTTTAAATTGACGTATAATTGACATTTTAGCATTATATTACTTTCAAGTGCACAACATAATGATTTGGTATTTGTATATATTGTGAGGAACTCCTAGAGTGTTTTCCAAAATGTCTATACTGTTTTACATCCCCGCCAGCATATAAGTGTTCCAGTTTCTCCACACCCTCACCAACACTTGTTATTATCTTTTTGATTATAGCCTATGAAGTGGTATCTCTTTGTGGTTTTGGTTTGTATTTCCCTGATGGCTAATGATGTTTTGCATCTTTTCATGTGCTTATTGGCCGTTTTTATATCTTTTTTGGAGAAATGTCTATTCAAAGCCTTTGCTCTTTCTTAAATTGGGTTATTTGCCTTTTATTGTTGAGCTATAAGTGTTCTTTGTATACTGTATCTCTGTATATGCCAGAATTTTCTTTCGTTCCGTGGATTGTCTTTTCACTTCTAGGTAGTATTGTTTGAAGGACGAAAGTTTAAGTCTAACTTACCTATCTTTTATTTTGTTGCATATGCTTTTGATTTCATATCTAAGAAATCACTGCCTCATCCAAGGTTATGAAGTCTTACTATCATCTTTCATTAAAAACTTCTATAATTTTTGCTCTTACTTTTAGGTATTTGGTCTATTTTGGGTTAATTTTTGTATATGGTGTGAGGTAGGAGCCCCACTTCAAATTTTTTTTAAGACTTATTTATTTATTTTAGAGGGGCGGGAGAGAGAGAGTGCATGGAGAGGCAGAGGGAGAGGGAGAAAGAGAGGAGCAGACTCCACGCTGTGCTCACAGCCTGATGTGGGGCTTGATCCCACGACCCATGATATCATTACCTGAACCAAAACAAGAGTTGGGCATTTAACTGACTGAGCCACCCAGATGCCCCCCACTTCATTGTTTTATAAGTGGAGACCCAGATGTCTAAACATAATTTATTAGAAAGACTATTTTTTTCCTTATTGAGTTGTCTTGGCATTCTTGTTGGAACTCAGTTGACTATAAATGTTAGGGTGTATTTTTGGACTGTCAATTCTATTACTTTGATCTGTTTTTTAACCTTACACCAATACCACGTTGTCTTGATTGCTGTGACTTTGTAATAAGTTTTGAGATTGGGAAGTGTGAGTTTTCCAACTTCGTTCTTTTCCAAGATTGCTTTGACTAATGTGGGTCTCTTGCATTCCCTAGGATCAGCTTATCAATTTCTGCCAAGAATCCAGCTAGGATTTTGATAGGAATTGCATTCAATATCTAGCTTCAGGTAGAGATTTTCTATTCACCATTTTCATTCACTTCTGCTTGGAACTCTCTTCTCCCATTTATCTGAAAGGCTTGCTCTCCTCTCTTCAAATGTTATTATATCAGAGAGGCCTTTCCTGGTGTCTCTATACAAAATACAAAATAGTGGTAACACTCTCCCCATTAATCTCTCTCTCTCTTTTTTTTTATCTTGCTTTGTTTTCTTCATTACATTTACCACTATTTGATAAATTTTTCCTTGCTTATTTGGTATCTCTCTGGCAGGGTGACCAATGGCCCTGGTTTGCCTGAGGCTGATGGGTTTTCTGGGATGTAGTACCTTCAGTGTTGAAACTGGATAGTCCCAGGTAAATTGAGATGGAAGGTTACCCTTGTTTCTTCAGTGGAATGGAAGCCTCATGACGGAATGAATTTGTTTCTTCACCGCTACATCCTTGTAACTAGAAGAAGGCCTGGTGTATCGAGCTGCACAATCCATGTTTGTTAGGTGAGCACGTTTCCTTTAAGGTCGTGTATTTCTTAGGGAACTTGCTGGTTTCCAAGCCTAGAAAATACATTTTAGATGAAAATTTCAAAATAGAAGAAGAGATTCAGTTTTAGAGAAACTGGGAGATAAAAATCAGTTAACAGCATCTCCGAAGCAGTGATTTTCAGCCTTGGTTTTGCAATGCCCTGTGGTATGTTTGGCTACCTCAAAGGGCATTGTGAAATTCTTTTCCCCAAAAGTAATAGTGATAATTCACTTTAATTTAAAATAAAATTGCATAAAAGCGGAAGGGTGGTTCGTATGTTTAAATGAGAAGGACATGTTGCAATTATAGCAGAATCGGAAACCGCTGGTGTCTGACTTCCTAGTTTGAAGAAGGTGAGGGCCATTTGGGGTTTGGGACAGGCATCTTCAGGGTGGGAGTCTCATGCTACCAGTTCCTGCACTGATGCTGTTCTGCTCATACGGAGTGTAAGCGGAGAAGTATCGTGTTGACTTCGTGTCACTTCTCCTGCCCTTTTCTTCACTGTGCGGCCTCCAGAAGGACATCTTTTGAATGGTCCTTGCAAAACAGCGCCCGTCCACTGTGTACACGAAATATATGTGAAGGATGCACTTTGCTGAGATGGACTGCGTGGTCCGCGGTTGGAAAATGCCAGCCAGGGGTGTGGTGTTCCTGTTCTTAGACACTTCCCTGGGCCGTGGCCTGCAATACATTTTAGAGCAGAATTCTCTGTCATTTTAAAAATATTTAATGCCTCCTTTGAGACCTTTAGAAGACTCATCTTCAGCCCTGAAGCGGAGCGTAATGCTTGGGACAGAGAAGCGCATGGAATTGCAGCCTGAGGTGACAGGTGCGGGGACGGCCGTAGAGGCACGTGGTGCTGTGGGGCTACATGGGGTGGGGGGGCGCTTTACCAGCTCTATGGATAGTAGGTGTCAGAGACTTAGAGATATAGTATTTGATTGTTTATAAGTCATCTGCATTTTTATGTAACTTATAGGCAAATGACGTATCTACAGGAGAGCATACAGATCACAAGTGTGTTACGTGGAGAATTTCCAAAAAGTAAACACGGCGTGTAACCAGCACTTGGATCAGGAACGGAACATTTCCAGTTTTCAGAAGCCCCGCTCCCGCCCCCTCCCATCACTGTGACCCTAGCGCCCCCGGGTAAACACTATGTTGACTTATATCACCATGGTTGATTTCGCCTCTTTTTGAGCTTTCTACAAACGGCATCAAACAGCCTGCACTTGGGTGTCTGACTTCTTTTGTGCAACATTTATTTGTGAGCTTCGCCCCTTGTGGTTTGTTGTCGTTTGCTCATTCCATCGCGCACAGAGCACAGTTCTTTTGTCCGTTCTAGTACTGATGGACATTTGGATTCTTTTCAGGCGTTTGCTGTCATGAACAGTCTTGTGTGTGTCTCAGTGAATATGTGTGTGCATTTCTGAGGGGCCTGTGCTGGAGGGCGGACTTGCAGGGCCACGTGGTGTATAGAGGACTAAGGAGACGCATACGCAGATACGTATGTAATTTTGAAGGTATGCGGTATAAACTAGGCTTTAAAGCACAGTTGGAGAAAAACAGAACCTCTTGAAAGTGCAAACCAGGTACACTTAAAATGAAACTCGACCAGTTTATCAGTTGGAGTCTAGTTAGGAGGCAGAAACCGTACCAGTAACTTGAATAGGGAAAATTGGGTATAGAGTTATGAACTGCTTTTTTTTTTTTAAATTTTATTTATTTATTTGACAGAGAGATAATGAGAGAGAAAGCACAAGCAGAGGGAGCTGCAGGCAGAGGGAGAAGCAGGCTCCCCACTGAGCAGGGAGCCCAATGTGGGGCTCAATCCCAGTACCCTGGGATCAGGGCCTGAGCCCAAGGCAAACACTTAATGACTGAGCCACCCAGGCGGGCCGAGAGTTACGAACTACTTAAGGGAGTAGAACAGAACTCTAAAGAATGCAAGCATAGCAGTTGTAGAGAGCAGCTATTCTGTGGCTGAGAGAAAAAACCCAAGAGGGAACAAACTCGGAAGGCCCCAGGCTGAGACTCCATCCTCCATCCTCCCAACTCCCTGTTGGAGTGGGTTTGGCTGCAGCCCGCAGGATGTTGGAGACCTGCATTTGGGGGTGCTGCAGGCCAGAACGAGCGTGGCCTACAGAGTGCTGGTGGGTCAGCGGGGCTGGGTGCCAGCCGACAGGCTGGAGGGGGAGCACGGCTGGGTCTCCTGCATGCCGCGGGTGGCTCCATGGTAAGAGCAGCTATGCAGAGTCCATCAGAACTGGCATAGGAAGCTGCCGCATCTGTCAGGCCTTGCACTGCCCCCATCTCTTTTGGTTGACAAGCTAGACATTGTACCAGCTGGCAAAGGGGAAGTGTTTGCAGGGTCCGGTCCCAGGTTCATAAACAAGACAGAGAAGAGTAGATTTGGAAGATGAGCAGCAGTCAATGAATAACTAGCACAACTAGATAACGCCAGGCTTACCTTCCAGTTTATTGTTTTCGGTGGTGTCTACTTTGCTGTTAAACCTGTCTAATGAGTTCTTAATTTTAGGTCCTATGTTGTTTAGTTCCACAGTTCTTTGGTGGATCTGTCTTTTCATCTGTAGTTTTCTCCATTTTACTGCACATGCTGATACTTAGTTTCAAGTCCTCTGAGCCAGTTCTAATACCTGGAGTATCCTAGGGTCTGTTTGTTTTGCCTGCTTTTTTCATTGGTTGTCAATCATGTGGTTCTATATTTGGTGTTTCTCGTAGTTTTGAGTGAATGTCAGGCATTCCTGTTAAAGAAAACAAAGTAGAGGCTTCAGATGATGCAGTCGTCTTATAGAGAGAGGGTTCATTGTTCCCTCTCATAGGCAGAGAGTGTTGATGGATCATCTTAATGCAGACAGGGACTTTGCTGGGTGGAGGCTGGCTTGTGTCTTTGGCAAGCGTCGTCTACCTGTGGTTCACTATGATTTCCGAGGCAGAATTCTTCAGGGTTTTTTCCTGAAGGTCTGGAGTGGCCAGTGTTCTGAGCATGTGTAACTGCCTTGGCCTATAAAATATTCTAAAGAATTCCACGTCATTTAGCAAATAGTCAAACACCCAAACAATGTGGATCATTGCCCTAATAGATTTGAAATTCTAAATTTTATATTGTAAGACTGCTGATAGCTCTGCTCTGCTTCTCAGAAGTACTTGCTTAATTTCAGCTTCTTGCCCATGGGCTGCCCCAGAATCCATCAGATTGTCTTGAGGGTAACTGGCTACATGTTTGAGGTCTCTCGAGACCTTGCCAAAAGTTCTAACGATTTTTCTGAGTCCAGCAGCAGCTTTGTGAGTGTGCAGAGCCTGGATTCTCAGCCTCTCTCCTGTGCCTGGGATTTGTAAATGTCCCCAGAGTAAAAGCAAAAGTCAGTTGTCTTACATTTTTGAGAACATACAATTTTACCCTTTACTTTCATGACAAAAACATAAAAAATTTTAGTGGACCATAAAATACTGCTTGCTTTCAGGTACCTGGGTGGCTCAATTGATTAAGCATCTGCCTTTGACTCAGGTCACGTGACGATCCCAGGGTCTTGGGATTGAGTCCTGCATCAGGCTCCCTGCTCAGCAGGGAATCTGCTGCCTTTTTTTTTTTTTTAAAGATTTTATTTATTCATTTGACAGAGACAGAGAGAGATGGAGAGAGTGGGAACACAAGCAGGGGGAGTTGGAGAGGGAGAAGCAGTTTCTCGCTGAGCAGGGAGCCAGATGTGAGGCTGGATCACAGGACCCCAGGATCCTGACCTTAGCCAAGGGCAGATGCTTAATGACTGAGTCACCCAGGTGCCCCAAGGGAGTTTCCCCACGTGCTCATGCGAGCACGCGTGCGCGCTCTTTTTCTCTCTCTCTCGTGCACATGCGCAAAAATAAATAAATAAAAAGACTACTACTGGCTTCATTGGCAAGAATACAGAGTTAATAAAAATTATTAATAAAAATGTTTGATGTTCATAAAAATATTCAGTAGCATTAATAAAATGTTTGAAAACAATGTACTTCTTCCTTTTTTATGAAAACGAACCATGAGAGACTATGGACCCCAGGAAACAAACTGAGGGTTTCAGAGGGGAGGGGTAACAGGGTGATGGGTATTAAGGAGGACATGTGTTGTGATGAGCACTGGGTGTGATACTTAACTAATGAATCACTGAACACTACATCAAAAACTAATGATGTACTATACAGTGGCTAACTGAACATAATAATGATAATAATAAAAAGAAAACCTAGATTTTTAAGTTCAGTGGATTTTTCTAAGGTAGAAGGGTAAACATTATTTAGAGGTGGCATCTCTAGTTCTCTTGAGTTGAATGCAGCTTGGATTCAAAGGATGCATCAATGTATGATCCAAGTGAACATAAGAAAGTTACTAGAAATTTTGATGCAAAATTGGTTTATGTGCTGATGAATCAAAAACTCTATTTGTACTTCTACCATTATCTGTTTTTACTTATCAGCCATGGAACCATTTTAGGAAGTAGGAAGAATGTCAATATTGTTATACTTTGTAAAATGTACTTCCTAAGAGGAGACAGTGGAAGGCCCTGGTTTAAAGACGATGATTTATGATTTCATCTATTTTTGCAAAGGTGTTGCTATTATAGCCAGTTGTAGATTAAAGAGAGGAGTATTAATATACACACATGTGTATATACACATATAATTTTGAAGGCATGTGTTATAAACAAGGCTTTAAAAGCACAGTTGTAGAAAAACAACATCTTGAAAGTACAAATAAGGGACATTTAAAACGTTCACTCTCATAAGACAAATGAAAAAAAAGGCAAACCAAGTTATTTTTTGAAATCCAATGGCAAATATAACATTTAGCAGATGTTACCAGTTTTGATTTACTCGATTGAATTTGTAAAAATGCTTTTGGGAAAAGGAGGTGTACAGAGTCACATAGGAAGCATTTCAGCCCAAGAATTTGCTTATCCAGAGGAGTTAGTGACCCACTTTTGGATTGTTCGTTGTCTTTGGTTGGTTGTCTCTCTTTGTCATCCCCCCTTTATCACCTCCTATCCTCTCCTGCGTTCTCCTCAAAGAGTTGGGTTTAAAAAGTTACGATAATGTGTTTTTATTACTAATCACATAAAATATAGGAAAGTGCCAAGAAAACAAATCTACAATCGCACACAGTTTAGAGATGAGTATGGCCACCATGTTAATGTATTTACTCCCAGTGTTCTGTGTCTGTGTCATATGCACATACGTCCCTCTACAGTGGTCACTGCTTGTTTTTACTTTATATATTATCATAAGCATATATCCCATGACATTACAGATTCATCGGAAGCAGCTTTTAAGATTGGCTTCTATACTTTGGACCTGTCTCTGATAGTTAATACTTCCCCAGGCAAATAAAAGATGTATCTCAAACCAGTCCTTTTTCTTCAGTTTTAAATTTGTTTCTCGTTAAAAAAAAAAAAAAGCCATGAGTGCCATTTGAGTCTGTTAACAAAGTGGAATGGTGATAATTTGTGAATTCTTAATAACTAATAGTTGGTTATGGTTAATAACTTACCAAAACAGTCTTAATTCATCATTGTAAGTCTGATGTCTGAACAGAAATTCTACCCATGTCTGTTTTTAAGAAAATAAGGGCACCATGAAATTTTAGGAAAACAACATCAGACTTGTTTTTGGCTAGCGTACCTACAGCATCGAGTAGGAGATGAAGAACTCTACTTTTCAAGAGGACCTTGGTTTATTTGGTGAAACAGCACCTAAATGTAAAAAAGAGAAATACTGTAGCAAATGGCAGCATGTTGTCATGGCACCTTCTAGTACCCCGGAGCCACTACTGTTTTGTGTAGTAATGGTGCGTTCCCGTGTTTGTCTTTTCCTAGAGCACCTTGAAGTATCTTACTCATCTTTCATTTCCCCAGCACTTATAGGTACTTAGTAAGCACACACGAACCTTTTTTTTTTTTTTAAATGGATGAATATGCTAAGTACCACAATGACACAGGAGTTCTGATGAGGCAGTACTTATTGAGTCTGTGGTGATCTGAGGCTTCATGGAGGAGGGAGGGTTTTAGCTGGGTCTTCAAGCAGGGGCGCGATTTAAAAGATGAAAGAGGGGGTGGCGCTGTAGGTAGGGGACAGAGCTGACAGAGAAGCATCACAAGCCGAGGATAGCATATTGGAAGCACTGAGCAAACCGGTTTTGTTGGAGGAGAGTTTGCATAGGCAAATATTAGAAAATGCAGTGTTAGAAGGAGATGGAGGGGAAATTGTTAAGAAGTTTGGAATACGAAGCTAAAGATTAGTCATTACTAGTCTAGGCTCTGATTTTAAGAAACTGCTGCAGACTTAGGTTTTGTTTTGTTTTCTTCTTCTTCTTTTTTTTGTAAATATATCTTACCAAGACATTGAAGCTTTTAGAAGGTGTTCATGATCTGAAGAGAATACTTCTTTGCCCTGTGGTGTTGAGGATTACAGAAATCTTTGGTACCTTTACTTTTTAGCCAGAAGTACACTTTTGGAAATAGTTAAGAACTTCATGTGTGCACATTAGTTTTTCAGAGGAGTCAAATTTTTTTTATGTATTTTTAAAGAAAAATTTTCGGTTAATTGTTGGCTGTATTCCTTCAGAATCTGCAGAGTGATAAGTGTACATTCTCCGCTTGTTTCAAAGGCTGGTCTTACAGCTAGCTTATTACTTTGTGTGCTTTTGGTATACAGGGCCTGATGAGTGAATAAACTGTAACAAACTTTTAATTTTAGAACTTTTGGTTTTAGAATGTTTAGGTTTAGATGTACAGAATTATTGCAAAGATAGTACAGTGTTCCTGTATACCCTACATTCGGTTTCCCCCATTGTTAACATCTTACCTTACTGTGATTCGTATGTGAACATTAATAAACCAGTATTGAAACATTACTGTTAACTAAAGCCCATACTTCATTCTGATTCCCTTAGTTTTTTTGTCTAATGTTCTTTTTCCGTCCGGGTTCCCATCCAAGATACCATGTTAGATTTAATCCTCATGTCTGCTTAGGCTCCTTGTAGGTTGTGGCAGTTTCTCAGACTTTCCTTGATTTTGATGACCTTGACAGTTTGGAGTGCTGATCAGCTCTATTGATTACTGGGTGGATTATGCTGGCCAAGGTACTTAGTATCTATGCATATATTTAATTGACAAAACTGTTAATATTAGTACCACTTTCACAAGACTGTTGTAGGAGTAAAGAAAGTAACATTTGAATGGGAAAATGGAAATAAAACTGGAGGTGTGGAAACCAAAATGACCATGGGCAACATATAATCATAACTCCAGAGGGCTTAGCAAATATTGGTCTTTTTCAAAGAAGTCCTCTAATTTTCTTATATAATTTGAAGCAGCTTATTCTGATTTTTGCATTTACATTTAAACTCCTATAAATGTGAGGTTTTGTATTTACTGAAAGTCTTTAGGCTTGGGATCATTTTGGTGTATTTGGGTTATCTACGGGGATGGGAACATTAAAAAGGAAAAAGAGCCTTATAAATTTGAACGTGGTTCTAATGTATGCTTTCTCCAACATTTTCAAAAAGCTAAAAAAAAAAAACCCTCTCAGCCATTTAAAAACATTTTTCAGAGAAATTATCTGCATCCGGCTGAGAATTTTATGCCAAACTGCAGCCCCCACACAAGCTTTGGAGAGCCAAGATATTTAAACCTGCAAAGTGCCAGCTCAACCCTTACGCTGGTCTGATGTAATCATTTAACCACAGAATGGTTTGTAGCCTTGAACTGACAATGACTCAGTAGACCTTGTATACATTAAAAAAATGTTTTTAAATTGTTAGGATTGTAAAAATACCATAGAAGCACAATATTATTGTAAGTAAAACATTCAACACAATTAATGCAGTTTTTGACTGTATTTCAGGAACGTTTATGAAGAAGGCATATTGAAAAGTAAGAAATCTGGATTATTATTGATTTTTTAAAAGAAAGGCAGATAATTACTTATCAGAGATCATCGCTCATTTTATTTTTTATTTTTTTAAAGATTTTATTTATTTATTTGACAGAGACAGAGGGTGAGTGAGCACAAGTAGGCAGAGCGGCAGGCAGAGGGAGAGGGAGAAGCAGGCTCCCCGCTGAGCAGAGAGCCAGATGCGGGGCTTGATCCCAAGACCCCCAGCCCCCAGATCATGACCTGAGCCAAAGGCAGCTGCTTAACCGACTGAGCCACCCAGGCGCCCCTCATCACTCATTTTAAATCAAAGGGGTCCTTTAAGAGAGTTGAAAAATTTAATTGGTAAGAATAGTGATTAGTCTAACAATTGTATATTATTTGTGTGTTTAAAGGTACGTTTTAAAAGGATTTATTTATTTTATTGATTTGGAGTTTTTGCAAAGTTGATATGAACTTTAGCTCAGTAGGCCCCTGGAGGAATTATTTTAAAAATGCAAAATCTCTCCCAAGGAAGTTTGAGTTTGATTTAAAGACTAATTTACTGTGTTAAAAGTGTAAGTTAATCATTTGTTTTACTCTCAGCCCCTACCTAAGTACTACTCCTGAGCCCAAATTCACTAAATCCATTCACATTAAATTAAAAGTATTTTAAAGTCAGGAAAAGATGAAATAACTATTTCAAGCATTTGAGTTTGTATGTTTATGTTTATTAAATTAATTAGTTAATTAATTAATTTTGTATGTTTATGTTGATACATGAATAGAACTGAATAGAAATAATTTTGAGATACTAGCTATAGACTTATATTGTAATGTCTGTTTTTTAACTCATAGTGAATAACTCATGGCACCCTTTATATTTTTTTTTAAAGATTTTATTTTTTATTTTTCAGAGAGAGAGCACAAAAAAGGGGGAGCAGCAGGCAGAGGGAGAAGCAGGCTCCCCACTGAGCAAGTAGCCTGATGTGGGACTCGATCCCAAGAGCCTGGGATCATGACCTGAGCCAAAGGCAGATGCTTAACTGAACCACCCAGGCGTCTCTACCCTTAATATTGTTTGAATGAGAAAATCTGTAATGGTAATTTTCAAACTTTTAAGACTAAAAATAAACAGTTGAAATACTATCCATTAACCTAATGACTTTAACTTCCTGAAGAAAGCCTAGAAACCATTTCTTACTTTTTGTTACTACTTTTTTAGACCTTTATAGCCATTAAAGTTGTAATTTAAACTTTTGTGCTATTTCACAGCATGTCCTGTGAGAATTTTTGTTTTCTAAGAAAATAATGCAGTAGATGTTTATAAAATTTAAGGTAAAGGATTTATGAAAATTTTGGAAGTTGGGAAACTCTTTTAGCTAGATTAAAAAGTTAAGATTAGTTTAATAATACAGCTTTTTTTTTCAACTTTTAGCATTTTATGACTATAAATTTATAACTATCCATTTTTAGAAATCAAAGCATATTCTTAGATACAATTTTTAGTAATCAGAGCAAAACAGTGTTCTCTATAACTATAGAGTTGCCTCATTTTAAAAAACTCTGTGTTATGAAGAATTTCAAACATACACAAAAGCAGACAGTTTTGTATAATGAGTCCTCAGGGGTCTATCACCTAGCTCTAAAAATTATCAACTCCCAGGCAGTCTTGTTTCATTTGTATCCATATTCACTTACCTTCTACCGTATTATTATTATTATTTTTAAAGATTTTATTTATTTGAGATAGAGTGTGCTTACGCACAAGCAGGGGAGGGGCAGAGGGAGAGGGAGAAGCAGACTCCCTGCTGAGCATGGAGCCTGAGGGACTGGTTGGTGGCTTGATGCGGGGGCTCGATCCCAGGACCCTGAGATCATGACCTGAGTCAAAGTCAGATGCTTAACTGAGCCACCCAGGTGCTCCTACCATATTATTTTGAAGCAAATCCCGTACATTATGTCATTTCATCTGTAAATACTTTGGTATTTACTCAAAAAGATAAGGGATCTTTTATTTATTATTATCATTATTTTAACATACAGTGTTTTATTAGTTTCAAGTGCACAATGTAGTGATTCAGCACTTCTGTGTGACACCCTGTGCTCATCACAAGTGCCCTCCTTAATTCCCATCACCTAGTTAACCCATCCCCTATGGTACCCATCAGTTTGTGGTTAGACTCTATAATTAAGAGTCTGTTTCTTGATTTGTCTCTTTTCCCCCTTTGCTTGTTAGTTGTTTTGTAAATTACACATATGAGTGAAATCATATGGTACTTGTCTTTCTCTGACTTATTTTGCTTAGCATAATACGGTCTAGCTCCATCCATGTCATCACAAATGGCAAAATTTCATTTTTTTATGGCTGAATAATATTCCATTATATATATGGGTATATATATCATATATATATACACATATACACATATATACATACACCCCCCCCCATCTTCTTTATTCATTCATCAGTTGGTGGACACTTGGGCTGCTTCCATAATTTGGCTCTTGTAAATAATGCTGCTATAAGCATAGTGGTGCAGCTATCTCTCTGAATTAGTGTTTTTGTATCCTTTGGGTAAATACCTAGCAGTGTGATTGCTGAATCATAGGATAGTTCTATTTTTAACTTTGTGAGGAACTTCTGTACTGTTGCCCACAGTGGCTGCACCAGCTTGCATTCCCACCAATGGTGCACGAGTGTTCCTTTTTCTTCACATCCTTGCCAACACCTGTTGTTTCTTGTGTTGTTGATTTTTAGCTATTTTGACAGATGTGAGGTGATAAGGAATCTTTTAAAAGACGTCACCAGAATACTATTATCTTGCCTTAAAAAATTGCCAGTAATTCCCTAGAATTATCCAGTAACCTGTCAGTGTTCAAATTTCAAATTTTCTGAACCAAAATCTATATACTGTGATTAATTGTTATGTCTTTTTTTTTTAAGATTTTAGTTATTTATTTGACAGAGAGAGAGAGATCACAAGTAGGCAGAGGCAGACAGAGAGTGAGGGGGAAGCAGGCTCCCCGCTGAGCAGAGAGCCCGATGGATGCGGGGCTCGATCCCAGGACCCTGAGATCATGACCTGAGCCGAAGGCAGAGGCTTTAACCCGCTGAGCCACCCACGTGCCCCCATTGTTATGTCTTTTACGTTTCTTTTAGCTGATAAGCTTTCTCCATCTTCCTTTTGTCTCCATCTGCAGTTTATGGTGGAAGAAGCAGGGCCCTTTGTTTTATGAAATTACCACAGACTGGATTTTGTTGATTATATGCCTATGGCATAGTTTAACATGCTCCTTTGTTCCTCTGAATTTCCTGTAAATTGGTAGGTAGAAACGTGTCTCCGATTTCATGTACCTTTAACTACCTGGTCATAGTCACGAACGAAAAATAACCCCCAGCCCTAAAAAAGAAGAGGTTCTTCATTTTATAACAGCCATCGTAGGGGCTATGTGGTTTATTTTCATATGTGAGATATAGAGGCATCTTTAGTTTTTATTTAGATAATTGTGTATGATGTATGACTAAAAAGTAGGATCTACAGTGACACGGGTTATATAGCCCAATGAGACAAATGTGTGTATAATAATTTGAAAGGAACTATCAAAAACAACAGAAAGATTCTAAAGGGGCATTATCCTAGAGTTATTTAAGGAAGATAGCCCTATTTACTTAAAAAACCCCCTAATGATACCACTCTTAAGAAAAGGCAGCAGTATAATATATTCTCATACTAATGACCTTGATTCAGCAGGAAAGGTGAATTATAGGTAATGTGGCTTTGTTTTAAAGAGTAACAACCACAGCTCAAGAGTCAACAGTTTGGCACTTCAAGGATTGGAGAATTATATATCATAGTTGTAAAATGTGCTGTCATGGTTAATCTGCAATCCCTGTTAATAATGCATGTAATATGTGCACATTAAATGTAGGAGCCATATGTTAAAAGTTATAGAAATTCTGCTTTGTCAAGAATAACTGAGAAATAAGGTATACTGATTAATCAAATATTAAGACTCTAAAAAATTTACTGGATAAGCCATATATGAATCACCAGGTCTTTTAAAATAATTGAATTTTGAGGGGCTCCTGGGTGGCTCAGTTAAGCATCTACCTTCAGCTCAGGTCATGATCCTCAGGGTCCTGGGATCGAGCCCCACATCAGGCTCCCTGCTCAGTGGGGAGCCTGCTTCTCCTTCTCCCTCTGCCTTCAGCTCCCCCTGCTCGTGCTCTCTCTGTCAAATAAATAAATAAAATCTTTAAAAAAAATTGAATTTTGATAAAATACCCCTTACACTTAAAGTAGAACATAACTTGATCTTTTTTTGATGATTCAGAAGATTTTAAGGGACTGTTTATCCCATCAGAATTATTATTTATTAATCTTGATTATCATTATGTTGTAGCTGCATAGTAAAGCTGGTTAATGCAGATTTCCAAAGTCATGTTAATTACCAGAGAATTATTACTGGATTAAGGAAGTCTGAATGGGCTTTGTGACCGTGGTATTCAGAGTGTCAAATAAAGCGGTGTAGAGGACCCAGTATGCATGGATATATATGTGTGACTGCATACACGGGTATGTTCACCTCTGTGCACACGTCTCCGTATTACTGTTAACTTTATGATGTATATTGTTAAACACACACACACGTATATACTAACTTGTGACATGTGCAGCCATTACCAGTACTAAGGAAGCTGCAAATTGAAGGAATTTGATCATAATTTACCAAGAGGAAATTGGCTCCAAAGCATTATGATTTTGGCTAGAGAAGATAGTGATCCTGGCACCGTATACTCTCTATTTCCTTGTGAGAGCTCCAAGATTAAATGAATTAGCTACATAGAGGCAGATGCTTGGTAGTTTTCTGGAAGCGCAATTATAAGGTTTATGAAAAACAGGAAGATCAACATCTCATGCAGGTTTTTTTGAATTGGGAACTGATTTAATGTGCTGTTTTGTATCCCTTAGACCTTGTCTGTTGAGCCATGATAAGTTGTTTTTACGAATTTTTTTTTTTTACATCCTTATTTTAAGTGTGCTAACCTTTGGAAAGAAATGATATCTTGAAATGCTTTTAAGATAATATTTTTCAGACTGTTCAAACTTTTCGTGATTGCTGACTATAATTAGTCATGTTGCAATATTGTATTTTCAGAACTGCTCTTCAGTCTCCCTTGTCTGCTTTTGCTCAAAACGCGGATCAGCTTAGCTCCCAGAAGCCAGTATGTTTCTTGACCCTGGAAAAATTTTGAATCCTTTAATACATTTAACTTAGTTTATAATGAATAGTCGTGATCATTCACTTGACAAGTGTCTGCATTGAATAGCCCATGTCCAGCCCAGCCCTGGCACAAAGATGAATGACACTGTCCCTGTTCTCAGACTTTTTATGGTCTAATAGAGGGAAGTTAAAATGAAGTAACTGTGTCACCCAGACAGAGATTCATTTTACAAACATTAGTGGGCACCCTGAATAGGCAAAGTTTCTTTTTGTCTTTCAGTTTCAGTGACTGAGAAACTTTAGCCATTTATTCTGTTGCACTTTGCTTACACCAACAAACACCTTATGTATCTACTATAAATGAAGGAACCATGGAGGGGACTAAAAATATATTTAGGAAATGTCCTAAAATCTTAATTCAGGTGTTGCAAACTCAGATGCCTGAAGGAGCCAGCCAAGTAATAAAGATGAGTGAAAAGCATGGGTGTAAAGACAGTTGTAATTGGTGGGGATTGTAACCTACTGAAGTGTATATGCTTTGTCTAAATATTTTAAAATAAAAAATTTGTGTGGTTCAAAGAAAGCATGTCTGCACTCTGAGGCTGCCAATTTGCCAATTTCTATAATTCCTTAATATTAATGGAAGCATCACAAAAACATTTGAGGGAAACGATGGTGATTTAAAGTTAAATACATCCAATTTAAGAATGATCACACCAGGTAATAATCTATTTGGTGCTTTTTTTCTGGGGCATAGGTGACATTCAGTTAGGGCTGATGGGATTCTAGGAGGAGCCTGGATGATATTATTGATCTAGGCAGGTGAGGGGATCAAGTTTAGGAGAATCTTTAGTGTTGGAAAAACAGATTAGTAAGAATGATGTTGACTCCCAATTGCTAAAGCCTTTTTTTCCCCCCTGGATATGGAGAGCCCTTAATTCCAGGTGTTAATTATTAGAGGTAGGTCAGAGGTCTGGAGACACATTCTGTTAATACCTGGGAAGTGTGGAGACAACTTTAATGGGAAGCTTTTGTAGATGGAGCCTTTCGCCATCATTTAGACAATGGATCTTATGTGAAGGCCTAATGAATTTATGTGGAATTACTTGGGTCTTTGATCTCAGTGAGAAAATTCATCAGAAAGATGATCAGATTTTCTGGGTTTCTGCCTTGCATTAGAATGCGTGAATGCAACTCCAAAAATCACGAAACAGATTCTCTAGGGCCAAGTAATATGTATCCCTCCAGGTCTGCCGGACCAGTGTCTCAGAGGGTAGGACTCGAGAATCTGCCTTTTTAAGATGCTTCCACGGTTACTCTGATGATAGCCTGGATGGGAACTGAAGCTGTGGGTAGAGAGGTTTTCATATATTTGCTGGAAGATACCAGGTTTTCTCGGTATTGCGTATTGACAGCCCTCTATTAAGGGAATTAAAAAAAAAAATCGGTGTTTAGTGATAAAAAGAACTCTATTCTGTTGGATGATAGTGAGTTGTCAGTGATAGAAATTGGTAGCTCGGTATATTAGAGCTTTGTTAAGGTTCTCAAGGCATTTCCTTGGAGGGGTACACGTGATTATTTACCCTGAGATCCAGGGACGGCTGTTTAGATGGTACATTTGAAACAAATGCTTTTCTTTAGTTAGCTGTGAGGGGCCCCGCAGCTTTGAAAGAACTGATCAGGAGCGGCTTTGGGGGCCGGAGAGGGATGGTGAGTTTAAGGAAGTGAAAATCGATAAAACTGAGTAATTGTTGTGTATTGCTAAGTTTACAAATGGTTCAAAGGCAGTCACTGTGGCTGCTCTGTGGGGGCCCTGTTTTAGTCTCTGGAGAGAGAACGTGTGCAAGAGACGCAAAGGCTTATTAGCCAAAGGTACACATTTCAGGCTTAGCCTGGAGCCAGCATTCGTGAGCCATGAGCCACCACATATGGATTGTGTGTGCTGGTTATGTTTCGGTCAACCGGAGGGAAGGTAAAAACACCTCCTGTTTACAGGACCATAAAGCCAGAGAAGAACTCCTTTCTAAGCTCAGTGCTGTGCCGCGGCTTGTCAGACACAGCCCCAAACCCACGTCAGGAACCACAGTGTCTCTATCTGGTCTGGAATTACCATTCCAGTTCACTTTTCTCCTCTACACCCTTCAGCAGGAATATTGGCTTTTATAGAAGTCTTGCTTTATTATCCGCTCCCCCTCCATCCAAAACCGTACTGGTGTTTGAAGAGCTCTATCTTAGATGCGTTTTATCTTAAGTTCATCAAATGAATTGTAATATACAAGGGTAGAGTCTTCCATCTTTCCCTTCTTTCTTCCTTTTTATTTATTTTTCCCTTAGGAGAAATGACTGTAATTTATTGGGTTAGTGGAAATAGATTAATCCTCTATGTAGATTTTTCTGCAAGATAATGTAAGGAACTACTTAACTTTTTTCTCTCGCAGAAAACATCAGAACCCAAACTGAATCTATACTATGGATTATATAGGTCTCTTGAATTGTTATATGGCCCAGTAAGAGTTCACACACCTCTCCCTCTGTCGTTTCTCCTGGAGGAGGTGAAATGGAGATACGGTGTTAGGGTGTATCAGCACTTTTTTTTTTTTTTAAAGATTTTATTAATTTATTTGACACAGAGAGAGATCACAAGTAGGCAGAGAGGCAGGCAGAGAGAGAGGGGGAAGCAGGCTCCCTGCTGAGCAGAGAGCCTGATGCGGGGCTCGATCCCAGGACCCTGAGATCATGACCTGAGCCGAAGGCAGAGGCTTTAACCCACTGAGCCACCCAGGCGCCCCAGTATCAGCACTCTTATTCTGCTTCTTCCTTCCTCCTCTTCCCGTCTCCCTCTTCCTCCTCTTCTTCCCCTTTCACAGAAAAGCTGATTGAAACTGGCTTAAATAATAAAGAGAATTCATCAGCTTTATAGAACTTAAAAGACCAGAGATGGGCTTCAGATGAGGCTTGGTCCCGTGGCTAAAATAATGTAATTTAAGAACCTAGTTTCTTTGTTTCTTTTCTTTTCTGCTCTGCCTTTCACTGTGTCGATTTTATTCTTGGTCTTCATATCCACCCAGCAGCTCAGTCCCTTCTCTTGTGAACACAGAGTTGTTACTCTAGTTCAGACTTTATATTATCCTAGTATGGAAGGAAAGAATGCTTTTATTTCACAGAAATCTCAACTGATGTCTTCATTTATCTCACTGGCTAGATGCTGGGTGCACGGGAAATGTTGATAGGGTTAGGCAATCAGGACCCATGGGGCTTAGAGTGGAGGTTCTTACTCAAAACTCACACCTGAGAATGGGGGAGGAGTGGTTTCCCAAAGGAAATCTTTGTTACCAGAAGGAGGGAAATGGATGTTGAACATCAAACAGTAGATGTCTACTAAATCCGGATTTAGAACAGTGATGTTATTATGGACCTGGGGCTAGGAAGTAGAGTTTTTAGGGGGAGGGATAAAGACACTGAAAGCTTCTACTACTCCATATATTGCATTTTTGGATATCTTTTCATTTAGTTGGTGTTGCTTTGCATTGCTTTTTTTCCCTTTCTTATAGGTGCTTGTGACTGGACTAACAGAAACAGCTTGGGATAGCCTCCTTTTTAGCTGACGTTTCCCCTCATCATTTACACACACACTGTGTCGCTAAGACACTGGTAACTTTAAGACCACTAGCCAGGAAGGTCTAAGACTGGGGTTTTGACTAAGAGGAGGGGGATCTGGCAAGTCCACAAGTCTGGAATTCAGTCCAAGGAGCTCAGCTAAGGTTAGGAGAAGCAGTTGTGTAATAAAAATCGTTGTAGCCCAGAGGCCAGGTCTAGCTAGGGAAATCCTCAAGGGCAGGGGTCAGAAACCAGGTGCCAGAGCCTGCAGGTGTTTCTCTAGTTAAAAATAACTTGGTTGAAGCTCTTGGTTCTGTCTTGTTCCATACTGCCCATTCCTATGGGTCTCCTTGTGATTACATAGTTGGAAAGAAATGAGAATTTACCCTGAGGTCTGGTCCTGGCTGAGGCAGGCAAAGAATTACTGTGTTGATTCAGGAGAATGGGTAGGAGTCCTAAGATGCCGTGACTCACCTATGGCTAAAAACCACTCAGTACCACGTAGGGTCACTAAGCTTGAATGATCTTTCACCATGATGTAAATAATTTGCTCCAAGCTCAAAATCTATGGGTAGAAGTTGGGATTTGTAACTCTCTAAGTTTAAAAGACTCCTGAAGACATTTTCTACTGAGAAACGAAACCCTAACAAAGTGTTTGCTTTAACTAAGTGATTGCAGTTAATTTCTTGTAAAGAAACACAGAAGCACACATTAACTTAAAATAAGCTCACACTGTTGTTTCTTGTAGTACAGCCAGGAAAACCAGTAGCAAGCTGTCTCCTTCAAAATCACATCCCTGGATGATATTCGAGCAACCTGGACGATTTCAATACATCCCCAGGAAAAACAATTTGAATTAAGTTAGAAATCATATCTGCCAATTTTCTTTCTGCTATTGCAGTGTTGCCTTTTATTCTTAGAATCTGAGTAGCAAAGATTGAGAAGGCGTGTGGCATTAGTGACTCAGATAAATGGCAACATTCATTTCAGTGGCACAACTAATTTGGGCCTCAAAGGATTTTTTTTTTTTTTTTTTTTGGTAATTGATGGGATCTTGGTGAGCTGGATGTGTGCTCAGCATAAAGGAATTTAAACTTATGTTCTTTAAAACACTTTCTTGGCCACACAAAAGGATTTTTTAATGCTTAGGGCTTATTAATCAAATTTTAGTCTACACGGGCATTTTATGCAAAATTAACTTCATATTATTATTCATACTTTTTTGATGAACAGGAGGTATAAAACTTGAGCATTTTGGCCCCAAATAGATTTAATTTTATATTCAAAAGATAGCACCTTAAAGCTGTGTGGATATAGATAACATGTTATAGAGAAACTAGAATCGATTCAGTTATTATTCGAGTCCGCATCCTCCAAACTACTTTTGCTCGGTGACGTTGATGTTCCCCCCCAGTCTTAGTCTTTTTATCTATGTCGTAGGAAAGCTCTCATTCCTGTTCTTGAAGTGGTTATATCATTGAGAGAAGAAAGGCTAGTAAGGGTTCTGTAGAGGATACTCTTTCCCTTCTTTTCAACCCTGTTGCATCTGAGGGGGTTTCTAATATAGGAAGGAATCTGCTCTGCTTTCTTCCTTTTAATAAACAAGAAAGGCTGGACAAAGGGTGTGGCTTGAGATTCCTTCCCTCCCTACTCTCTCCAGCCCTTGTGTCTTACCATCTATCTATCTCCAATTCCAAAGAAAGAAACAGAACTTAGAAATGCGCCGGGTGACCCTGGGGACCTGTGTGAAGTGGCAGTTCAACATGACACGGGGCTGCATGCTGGTCACCTTTTAAAGAGAACTGAAAGGTCATGTTACAGTAACTTCTGATGGGCAAGAAGGGATACTGCAATTTTTTTTAAAGATTTAATTTATTTGACAGAGAGACAGAGAGAGAGGGAACACAAGCAGGGGGAGTGGGAGAGGGAGAAGCAGGCTTCCCGCCGAGCAGGGACCCCGATGTAGGGCTAGATCCAAGGACCTGAGCCAAAGGCAGATGCTTAACGACTGAGCCACCCAGATGCCCCGGGATACTGCAATTTTTTAAATTTTCTAAATAGAACCAAGGGTACAGTTGTAGATATTTTTGTATATTCTAGATTAAAAGCATGTTTAGCTGTGGAAGAAACTAAATAAAGTAAACCGGTTCCAGTGATTCTGACACCCTAGCACAAGATTGGGATGATAGAAAAACTCTCATGTGATGCACCAGTGGTGGATCATCCTTCTGTAGATATTTGAAAATCCCCCAGATCTCCTCTGTTAATTGGAAGTTTTGCTTACCTAGCAACTTGGGTGAGGCTGCCTATTGAATGGCATTTCAAGAAGTTCAAATTTAAGATTCCTTGTTTTGCCTTTTTTTCTATTACGAGTCTGTCTATTCT
This sequence comes from Potos flavus, assembly GCA_028534135.1. NCBI lineage: Eukaryota > Metazoa > Chordata > Mammalia > Carnivora > Procyonidae > Potos > Potos flavus. Next base: position 18,827,941 of record CM052885.1, read on the forward strand.
GTCAGCGGGAAAAACACGTGGGAAGGTGGTCTTTCAGCCACTAAGGTTAATTGTGAATTTTGTTCAGGACATTACCTTTGTCCTTCTCAAGGATAGGTAATTGTCATGTTCTATACTGACATACAATCAGGATCACTTTACCATTAGTAGCCGGGAGATTTTATTGATTGTAAGCCGCAGAATGGACTACTGTATTTTATCCTTCAAGGCAATACAAAGTCCTTTTAGAAAGATCCTAGGTCACAAAAAGTTGATAATAACAACAGCAAAAATCAGGGAAGTTGGTTTTTGGTTGGGAGGCAGGTCAGAACCTTGGAGAGCTCTAAGAGTAAGCTGGGGGAGAAATCACAGCCAGAAGCTTCCATGGCTGGCCCAAATAGACTAGATTTTTTGAGAAGATGCCAATTCCATTTTGCTTATGGTCAAGATATGTATGATTTAAGGTGACAAATCCCTTTCACTCTAAGCATGAGCTGTGTGTTTGTGGACTAATTGGTGACTTGGGGCGAATGTCTTAAACTAGAGAAAATGCATTTCTTCAGCACATCTTCTTGTCCTCTAGGTCATTTTATGAGTTTCAATTCCTCTTATCAGGGCTTCTGGTACCAAGATGACAATGGCCACAAACAGGAAGGGCGGAGGAGCATAAGATTTCACTGAAGTGTTCACTATGTATTAGACGAGATCCATTTTTCCAGTAAAATTTTTTTTTTTTCTGATGACATCTTAGGTAAAACTTCAATAAAACCAAAGCCAAAGCCAAACCAAACCAAACCAGATAAAAAACTGAGCAGAGGTGTTCTAGTGAAAGCAGGATTTAAGAGGTCTGGAGTGCCTTCTACTCAGATTACACCGGCCCCCTCAGTAGCCATCGAACACAGGCAGAAATCACCACATTTCACCGGAGTACATTCAATTTACTTGGCAAACACAGTTCCCAAGTAGGTGTGAAGATTTAATCTAACTACTTCTAGGAATACCTTTATTAACCCATATTGATTACAGAAATGGCCTGATACTGGTTGTCTCCTTACTTATTCATTTCAATGTCAGAGATTTGTATCTTTCCAGTTAGCTTTCATGCTTCCCAGAACCCACTGAGTTTTCAAAGACCGTAATTAACAACAACCTCAAATATCAGGGCAATAATCTCAGATCTCAGACTCACTAGGCCCTGCTTATAAGGATAAAGATAATTGTTAGAGCATTTGAAAATAAAGCCACTGAGGATAATAAAATGACCCTATTTAATTTTTTGCCTTACCAATATTTATTTCTGTGAGTACCCTACACATTTTAGTGGGACAGAACACGAGTGTGGTATACTCTCCCCTTCCGCACACTCCATTTTGTTCTTAACACTTGAATTTTCTCAAAAATAAAATCCCAAAACATTAACTACAAGTTCACTCTAAAGGATGTGATCGGGAGTGCGGTCTGTAAACGTGTGGAGGGTAGTTATGGAAGTGGGAGTAGACTTGCTCTTGAGGAGTCCCGGTTAGCTTCTCTTCATTCAGCTTCCCTATCACCTACCCTTACATTCATGTTATGTTAACTCTTCTTTAGGAAGTTGCTATATTTTAAGAAAGTATAAAGAAAGTTTAAAATAAGTTCATTTAAATTATTTTAGGTGATGAGTTAGAGAAATTATGACAGGGTGGATATTCATTTTTGACAATGCTTAGTCCTCTTACAAATAGGTCAGTTAGCAGATTCATTTTTATCTTTTGTATTCCCTAGATGAAGTGACATTTAAAAAAATTCACGCTGTCCAGTTACAGTTCTGTTAGAAATGTAAAATGTCGTCGGTCATTTCCTAAGACTTCCATTCAGAGGAATGTAGCACAAAAGAGTTTTAGTTGAGAGAAGCATAATAAATTCCCACAACTGTTGCCATTACATGATAGCATATTGCAGTAGCTTTCTGGAAATGTTCTGTGAGGCTTAGAATTTAAGAAACAGTTCAAGGTTACTTAAAGCATATTTATTTAGGGTTAAGTGATGCAAGGTTTGTTCTCCAGAAGGCTATGGAGCTGGGTAACTTTGAGGTGATAAAAAGGGACCACTGAAGTGTGACCTTATAAAATATGTAAATGGCAAGTGGAATTTCTTAAACTTTGAGATGGAAACACAGTTTGGAATGAAATACTTGAAATATGCTATTCTATTTTTAAAAATTTATAGTTTTCCATTATGAAAGTTTGTGCATGTGTTACGTATATGCACATATATACATACGTGTGGATAACAAAACAATTAGGAAATGCAGAAAATCTAGAACATTAGGAAGAAGGAAAAGAGAACTCTGGTAAATAGCTCCCAAACTGTAGACATCAGTTGTGAACATTTCTTCTAGTAATTTTTTTTATGCATAGATGTTTTTTGGTGTAGGAGCTTAGGAAGGAATGGAAATAATCAAAGTTAAGATTGTAATGTATATGCAGTTTTATAAGTGTCTTCATTTAATATTTTGTCAGTATTTAATAGTATTTCCTATACTATTGCCCAGTATTTGTAAACATACTGGCTGCTTATTATTCCTTTGAGTGACCATAACAGTTTTCCAACTATTTCTTATTATCAGGCATTTGGGTTATTTGCAGTTTCATGATATTTTAAATGACTGTACATTTTTCTACCTGTGGTGCTTTCTCCCCCTTATTTTTGCTTTTTTTGTTAGATAGATTCTGAGAAATGGGACTTCGAAGGGGTTTTGAGAATGAACATTTTTATGATTCTTGAAAAAAATGTATAAACTGCTTGTATCAGTTTTCACTCTCATGTGTAAAAGTGTCTATTAAACTGCATTCTTCCTTCCCAGCATTAGCTATTTGCTTAAAAAGTGAGGAGCTGGCCAAATCATGAGTCCCGTGAGAGCAAGAGACAATTTGTGGGGCCGAGGCCTCATCTTGGGAGTAAAAGGCAGGCTACTGAGTTCAAATTAACACCTGATTCCAGGGAGGCTAGTGGAACCATGGGAGCCAGGGCATGTAGCTTCAAAGAGTGGGGAGAAGGTGCAGAGTGAGCAAAGCTAGAGGTGCTCTAGAACACCCAAGAAGGGTCAGACGTTGGCACCTTACACAGTCCCAGTGTGGCTCTTTCTGGGGGATGAGAGTAGTCTATTTGAGGAATGGGAGGAATCTAAAATAAGTTGTGAGGGTGACTTACTTTTGTTCTTGATACTCTTTTATGCTATTGGAAAAATGCTGTTTCTTTTACCATGTACATAATATTTCTTCAATGAATAGTTAGTTTATGAAAAAGAAGAAACCAGAGAAATTACATTTCTTTCATTATTAGTAAGGTTGCATGCTTTTCACATATTGTTAATCCATTTCAATTTCTATTTTATCTGAATGCCAGACAGCACAAAATTTTGTGGTACGAAGTGTCAAATAATTCCTTTTATTCATGGAAAATTTTTGTTACAAGATTTGTTTTTGTTAAAGAAAAATTTTTCCCCTTAGATTTCTTTTCTCTCCATTATTAGGCAGTGATGGGTCCCAGGGCTCATTTGCCGATTTCCTTATTTTCCTCCTTTATGTCCCCAAAAATGGGAACTCAGCACATTGTTTCCCAACTTTGTTCCTGGATCGATGTCCTTGTGTGTGTCTACATTTGCCTCACTATGGCTCAGAAACCATGTTTTCAGTAAGTGAGATGTGAATTGGAGGTGAGCTAGGCCTCTGAAAATAGTATCCCTCACTATGTTTCTGACATAAGGAAGCTGACAAGGAACTGGGGATTGGTTGGGCATGTTCAAGGTTAAGGGGCGATTGATTTGGGAGTATACGTGTGTGGTGAACTGCGTTGATGAGAGAGAAATGTGGGAAGGTTGAGGGTCCCAGGAGCTTCCCTCAAGTCAGGCAGCCTCGGGCAGGGGAGCCCCGAATTAATGCCAGGTGTGAGATACGTCGTGGGGGTAGGGGCAGGTGCCAGTTGTCTGGTTAGAAACTCATATTTCAGTGAACTGAAGAGAGGGTTGGCAGATTTATATTCTATACTGTCACTTACCCACACGTGAATATCAAAAGAACTCCTCAACCACTCTAGTTACTCAGTCTTTAAAATGAACTGACATGACACCGCCCTGAACCGCTTCATCAGTGTTCAGTGAGAGTGAGGAAAGCTTCATGCTAGTAGTTAGTTCTTCTGCTTTTGTTTATTTACTTTTATCGGGTTTTAGCACTTTCTTCTAATATGTGTTTCATTCCTTGTTTTTGAAATCTCTCTTTAAGATTTTATTTATTTACTTGTCAGAGAGAGAGAGAGGGAGGGAGCGCGCACAAGCAGGGGGAGCGGCAGGCAGAGGGAGAAATGAACTCCCCACTGAGCAAGGAGCCTGATGCGGGACTCGATCCCAGGACCCTGGGATCATGACCTGAGCCGAAGGCAGACGCTTAACTGACTGGGCCACCCAGGCGCCCCATGAAACCTCTTTTCTATTCTCTTTTCTTTGGTAATACGTGTCCTGTGCTTACTCTTTGTGGCCATCCTCATTTCAGATTTCTTTTTTCATGCATGACCAAAAAATAAGTAGAATAGAACTTAATATATATATAGAATAATATATATGTGTATATATATATTGTACATATATATGTACAGTAATATAGAGGGAAATGCTTTTTTTCTCTTTTCTAAAGAGGCCTCTTAATTTATGCCTTGAGCTACACCCTCTGCCCCCCCCACCCCCCAACTCTATCCTGGCTTACACACTTCCCTGAAGAAACTTTGGACATTTTCTCTGTCTCTACCCAAGACAGTGGAGATGTCTTTACTCCAACATCTGCCTTGTTAGACCATTTTAAAAATATGCCCAAGTCTTAGGAAGTGATCACAATCTTGTAATATCTTTTCTGTTCTCCCCTTCTAAACAAAGTGGCTCAAACCACAAATTACGTAAGTGAAAGTGGTCATGTAGCAATAGCGGGGGGATTTTTATTTTGTTGAGCCTTTCTGTACCTTCCCTGATGGGGATGCTTTTCGGCTAAGTCATTTCCCAGTGAAGTGTACACTGAATGGCCGAAGAGGTCAAATGTATTTCCGTGTACTGGGAGATTGTATTTTAATGGGAAGGGACTTGTTAGCATATCTTTATGCATTTAACAATTAGGTTGAATTACTTGAAATGAATTCAAATTGATGAGGTGTTTGCCAGCTCATATAGTTTTTTTTTTGTGTGTTTTTTATAGGCTGATAACTTGCCAAACAGGTAAAGAGAAATGATAGAATTAAAAAAGTACAAGTTGAGGCAATTAAACTTTTTTTCTTCTTATCCTTTAACAGGGACTTGACCACTGACCAAGAAATGGAAGTTGTATATTTTTCCTATTAATGTGTAATGATGATCTCCGAAGGAAATACATAGCAAGTTACATAATCATTTTAAGTTCTGTACTATGTTGTTATATCTTTTTTTTTTTTTAAGATTTTATTTATTTGAGAGAAAGAGAGAAATCAAGAGAGAGCAAGCAGGGGGAGGGGCAGAGGAAGAGGGAGAGGCAGACTCCCCCTGAGCAGGGGGCCCTACATGGGACTCAACCCTAGGATCCCGGGATCATGACCTGAGCTGAAGGCAGACGCTCAACAGCCTGAGCCGCCCAGGTGCCCCATGTTGTTATATCCTATTGATACTTTGTGGTCTTGAGTAGCGCAAAAGGAATTTTCAGAATCTTGAGGTCAAGAGGTTGGCCAGTGAGGACTTTTTCACTTTTCTTATCAAACCAGTTCATAGGTAGGGCTGTCTTTCATTCACTGTACGATGCTTAAGAGCTTTCTTTTTCCTCTGTTCATCAAATCTTTATTTGAACATCCCTTAAGACCTGTCTAGGCTGTACATAAGAGAGCATTTCATGATTTCCCCATTGTCATTTGGTGCCTGTAAATCAACCCACTTGGTAGATCAGAGTAATTGCTGTCTTTTGAAAGGATACATTTTTTTTTTTAACCTTTTGTTTGTTTTCTTTTGATAGAAGACTTTTCTGGTGAGATTAGTTATGATTTAATGAATGTGATTATGTGGTCCTATATAAATGAAATGTGTCAGCGTTTGGGAGATCTGCATAACTCTGTGAATTGGTATTTTCTAAATGACCAAATGCATGATGGTACAAAATCATATGTTAAGCAGAAGATACATTTAAAGTGCAGGATAGATGAATGGAATTTAATGTAAGAGTATGAAATGTTTATTAATACAGTTTCAGATTCCACATTGCAGCTAACATTTAAGAAGCTTCTACTTGTTGAGTTTTGGTATAGTATCCAAGAAGAATATATCTAGAATTATTTGACAAGGCTATTAAAATACTCCTATCTTTTTAAAGTACATATTTGAGTGAGACTGGATTTTTTTCATATCCTTCAGCCAAAACAACATATTGCAACATTAAACGTAAAAGCAGATATGAGAATTCGGCTCTTTTATTAAACCAGACATTAAAGAGACTTGAAAGAATGTAAAACAATGCCATGCTCTATTTCTTTTGGAAATCCTAGTGATTCCATTAAAAATCTTTCTATGTTAACATGTATTAGGTTTGTTATTTTAAAACAAATTAATAAATATTTTTAAAATTTCTCATTTTTCATTTTTAATATAGTAAATTTAATCCCTGTAATTTGTCTACACAGAAGCCCTTTGGCATTCTCAGTATTTTTTTTTTTAAGAGTATGAGAGGTTTCCAAGACCAAAATGTGTAAGAACCTTTGGTGTAGTGCTTAAGCAGGGACTTGGAGCCAAATTGTTTAAGTTTGAAACAGCTTGATTGTTCAATAGCTCTGAACGAGATATTGGACTACTTTTTGCCTCGTCTATAAAGTGGTGTAGTAATATACTTTATAAGGTTGTAATACGGGTTAACTTGAATATATGAAAAGTTCTTAGAATTTATATAGCATTTGGCAAGCTATATAATTATCACCTGATGAACATTGCTGGTGTAGCATGTATTCTCTTGAATTGATGCTAAATTTCTAGCTTTCTAGAGATTGGGTGTTTTGGATATTAACACAGTCAACTGTTATCAGTAGAGGCCTGTATCCACAGATATCTACATCCATAACCTTTTCCATAATCCTTTTCCTCCAAGTCAGTGGTTCTTTGCTGGGCATTCAAATCACCCAGGGGGCTTTAATTTAAAACAAACACCCCAATACCCAAGACCTCAAAGAGGGACCTCAGATTAATCCATTTGAACCAAAATCAGGAGGTGGGGGGGTGGGGCCCAAGCATAAGTATTTGTAAAGCTCTCTAGGTGATTCCGTTGCAAAGACTGGTAACCACTGTTATGTGGTGTGACTCTCTGCCTGGAGGTTCTGCCTTTCCCTCCGAGTTCTCCAGTAAATTGGAGCTGATTTCTCTCTCACACGCTTTATACCATCGTGCCTGGAGGTATAAAGTAGGTGTTCTCCTCGTTCTTCAGTGCTGCTACCGAGGAAATTGTCATTCCCTTTTCCCTCAAATTCTCTGCATATATGATTTAATATGCATATACATGATTCTTCCGAGCCAGGCACGCTTTTGGTGGTACTCCAACCTCGTCAGTCCCAGTTACAGACTACCTCTGTTCCCTCGGTTGTAACCAGCCTGTTCTCTGACCACACCTCCCATCTTTCCAATTCATTGTTTTTAGTAGTTATCTGTTAGTATGTGATCTGTTAGTAGTTATCAAATCCATTAGTCTTTTTATTCAGCCCATAGCACTGGCCGTAGGATTAACTTCTGTGTTGACCTCATGGGAGGAGCAAACCTCACCCTAATGAGCGTCAGCTTCCCAGGCCTTTATTACCTTTGTCATTCTTGTTCTATTCACTGTCCTTGAATTTGCAGCAGCCCTAGTTCAAGGTTATGTATTTTCCCTATTAGTCGGCCTTTCCCCATGTAATAACACCTCATGACCCACCAAACTGGGGACTGTTGGTCCTGCGACCCTTTCACGAATTCTCACCTCCCTTACAACTTGCTTGACTTTTTCCTGGCTTAACGTCCGTGGTCCATAATTATAATCATTCTTTTGCAAACCCTCTAAGATCTTTGCCTCTCTTTCTTTCTGTTGTGCTTTTCTGGCAAAGTCCCAAGCTTTGTTAAGTCCAAATTCCTCTCACTTCACATTTGCACCCAGACGATGAAATTTATGCTAATTGGTCTCACTTAAAAACCATCCCTCTAACCTCAGTGGGGCTTTTAGTGCTATCTGGAATTCCTCCTACATTTCTCCAGTCCATTTATTCTACTAAATGACTCTTCTAAACGACTATTTCATACTTTCTTCTCCAACTTCCAATATCTTTTCCTTCTTCCTGACTCCCATTTGATGACCTTCCTTCCTGTTTCAAGGAGAAAATAGAAGCTCTCTGGGGAGAACTGCCACACGTCCTCTCGCCACACGGAACAACCTGCCTGCACTTACGCTCATTTACTCGGCTTTTCCTCCCATTCCTGTGGATGGGCTTTCTGTGCTCGTTTCTAAGGCCAGCCCTCTGGGAGATCCCATCCCTATCTACCTATTTGCTTTCTTTCCTCTTACTCTGCCTCCCATCCCCACCTGATTTCCCCCCTTTCTCTACATGGACATCCCAGCAGAAGACAAACACCTGAGCAAAACTTTCCCTTGACCCCACACTCCCCACTAGTTTCCAGTTTGCCTTGTCTGCCCTAGCTATGTGCACTTTCTGCCCATCCTTTTTTAAACACTTGACAGTCACGTTTTACGTTACCAAAGAGCACCTGTTGAGGATGCTATTGATGGGCGTGTCCCTGGGCCCAGGGGTCAGCTCTCAGGCTTCCTCACATCACCTTGCTAACACCATTTCACACAGCTGATCGCCTCTTTCTCCTGGAACCAGTCCCCTCCCTAGGCTTCTGGGATGCATGCTGTATGGTCCTCAGTAGCATTTATTACCACCCACTGATCTATTTCATTTTTGTTCGTTATTTTGGCCCACTAAAATGTAAGCTCCTGGAGAGCAAGGGCTTGGCTTGTTTTCTTTACTGCCTACGGTGGTGACTATTGCTTAATAATACACCTTTGATAGCTATTGTTGAATGAATGATTGTGAGCTTCTCAATGACTATTGAGCAGATCTTCCCCCATTCCCAGCTCCTTTTCTTGCTCGTAAGCTGTCATGGCCATTTTCTTCTCTCTGAACCTTGCATTTCCTGATTTAGTTTCCCTCTTCTCTACTGCATCTCTGTCATTTCCAGGGCAAACCATCACTGGTGTGCTTGTATTTCTGTGGGGCTCCAGTGCTTACAAAGCGCTTATTTATATTAGTACTATAGCTGCAGGTGGTCTGGGGACCTGGGCTGAATGGTGTTAGCATAGAATGCTGGACTTATGTGCAGATTGAAAAAAAATTAAAATTAAAATTGTAAAAGAAGGAAATTAGGTCTTCTAGGGCTAAAACGATGGTCTTCCAGGATATCTAGGTTTCTTGTTTTATTACTACACTGCTCTACACTTTACTGTTTCTGTCCCCTCATGATGGAATTCCGCCTTAGCTTTCTCTGCCGGGATTTGTGGAAGGCAAGAGAAGTCACCAAGCTCTAAAGAGCCTTCTAACTTGAGTTCTGAGCTTATTGCTAATTACGAGTAATCTGTTCCTCTTAGATTTTTGTAACTCTTTTCTTCTGTGTTGCTGTGCTAATGTGATACTGGTTTTGTATGAAAATTCCTTTTTAACTGGCCTTTTATTTATGGCTTCCACAGAACCTTGCCTCCTGGAATCCTTCAAATCCTGAATGCCTGTTGCTTGTGGTGAAGGAACTCGTGCAGCAGTATCACCAATTCCAATGCAGCCGCCTCCGGGAGAGCTCCCGCCTCATGTTTGAATACCAGACATTACTGGAAGAGCCACAGTATGGAGAGAACATGGAAATTTATGCTGGGAAGAAAAACAACTGGGTAAGGTTTTTTTTTTTGTTTTGTTTTTTTTCGAGGATGAAAAAAAAGGCACTTCATCTGTAATAAAATAATCAATTCGGATGTTCATTTATAGTAAACCCCAGCCATTTCCTTAGATAAGTATGGTTTGGGCTGCCTGTGTACTTTCTCATAATTTAGAGTTTGAAGGGACTCGAGTGTTCCTCTGGTTCATTATGTTCCTCAAAACGATCACCTGGGGAGGTAGGTAAAACTTGCTGTCTTCTGTCCTCAGCCCCAGATGTTCATGAGTCAGGGGTGAAACCTCAGGGCCTGCCTGTATGACCAGGTCCCTTGGAGGTGCCGACGCAGGTCACACAGGCCACATATTTGAGACACTGCCAAGCACCCCTTCCTTTTCGGTGTAGAACGTCTCTCCCAATCTGATAAGAGAGGTCACTAACTCTGGAGGTAGCTAGCTTGTATGGAGCCTTTTATAATCTCCTTTTGTGATTTCTCGACTTTGTAATTTCTCGACTTTGTAGGATCTTTTAAAAACACAAATCGGGTCATATCTGTCCTCTGCCCAGAACTTACATATACTCTCTTTTTCTCATGTGGTAAAGCCAAAGTCCCTCCAGTGGCGTGGTTAGGCCCTACGTGCTTCCCATCGCCTCCGCCCTCCACCCATCATGGCATCTCTCACTTCGTCTCTTGCCTCTCCTAAAAGTTTCCAACTCCGCTGTACTGGTATGCTTGCTGGGCTGCACATGCACGGGTGTGCTCCTGCCCTAGGGTCTCTGTGTAGCTTTCCCTTGTCTGGCATCTTTCCCCTAGGTGTTCTCATGGCTGATACCCTTCCTTTTTAATTTTCGCTCATATGTCATATTCTCTGTGATGCCTGTGTTAACACCCCAGTTTTTTTTTTTTTTTTTTTTTTTTTGAGTAGACTCCATGCTGGGCTCCCAGGGTGGGGCTAGAACTCACGACCCTGAGATCAAGACCTGAGCTCAGATCAAGAGTCAGTCACTTAACCAACTAAGCCACCTAGGCGTCCCGACACCCCTCATTTTTTTAAACAATTTTTTTGAGGTATAATTTACATACCATAAATCCACCTGTTTTAAGTGTCCAATTCAGTGATTTTCAGCACATTTGCCACATTGAGCCACCACCACCACAATCCAGTTTGAGAATGAGGCCATCACCCCGATAAGATCGCTCATGCTCGTTTTTGGTTAATTCTCTTCCTACTCCAACCCAAGAGAAAGTAGTTAGCAACCACTAAACTACTTACTCTCTGTATAGATTTTTTTCATACGGTGGTGTCATTTAATATGTAGTCTTTTGTGGCTGGCTTCTTTCACTTGGCAGAGTATGTGTGAGCATCTTCCATGGGGTAGCGTGTGTCGCTGCTTGCCTGCTTTCTGTGGCTGAATGATTCCGTTGTATAGACGTACCACATTTTGTTTATCCATTTACCTAATGATGGACATTGGGGTTGTTTCCACTTTTTGAGTCTTATGAATAATGCTGCTACAAACGTTCACATGCAAGTCTTTGTAACAACCCCCCCCTTTTTAAAGATTTTATTTATTTGAGAAAGACAGAACATGAGCAGCGGGGTGTGGGGGTGGGAAGGGCAGAGGAAGAGGGAGAAGCAGACTCCCCGCTGAGCAGGGAGTCCGACCTGGGGCCCAATCCCAGGACCCTGAGATCAGGACCTGAGCCGAAGGCAGAGGCTTAACCGACTGAGCCACCCAGGCGCCCTACATAACACCCCTTTTAAAAAATCATATCTCCCACACCTCCACCTTTACTCTGCTCTACATTTTTTGCATCTCTTTTTAACATATAATTAGCGTGTTGTATTAATATATAGTGCTGCATAAAATAACCATTCCAGAATTTAGTGGCTTCAAGCAACATTTATTTTCGCAGTCTTTGTTTGTCAGGAATCTGTATAGACCTCTGCTTCTGGGTCCCTGATAAGCTGAACTCAAGGTATGGGCCAGGGCTGCAGTCACCTCAAGAGTCAGCTGGAGATGGGTCCATTCTAAGTTCACTCATGTGGTTGTTGGTACCATTTAGTTCCTTGTGGGCCTTTTGGATTGAGGGTCTTTGTTCAGCGCTGGCTGTTGGCTGGGACTGCCCTCAGCTCCTTGCCTCTTCACAGGGCCTCTCCACAGGGCGGCTCGTAAGATGGCGGCTGGCTTCACCAGAGCAAGCAGGCAGGAGTGTGTGAGTAAGGCAGACGTCACAGTCTTTATGACCTAATCTTGGCAGTGACATCTCATCACATTTGCTGTGTTCTGTTCGTTAAGTCCAGTCCATATGCGGGGGGGGGGTGGGGGAGAGCTACATGAGAGGGTGAATACCAAGGACCATCGGGAGCCACTTAGAAGCAAGCTGCCACCCTCATTTATTATTTGTTGTTTGTTTGTCTCTCTCCACTGGAGTGTAAAATTTCAGGAAGGCAAGGATCTCTGCTCTGTTCACAGTTGTATCAGAAACACCTAGAACAGTGCCTGCCACATTGTTTAGTTTCTATAAACGTTGTTGAATGAATGAATGAATAAACCTGAGTCTAGTTATCCATAGAATAACTTTTAGGTTCCCTTCTCTGTCTTAAGTCTTTTAGGTTTCACTTAGTCTTCCTTCTCTTAAGTTAAATATGCCTTCTCCCCTTTTATTCTTCAGCCTTTTCTTAAAGGACATGTTTCCTAAGGTCTTATACATGATGAATGCCTTTGAATCAGTAGGTCTAAAATTGATTGTTACAAATCATCTTGTTTGTTCAGTTCAAGGTTTTTTTTAAACTATTTTGTTTATTTTATTGTAAAAGACACATAAAATTAAATTTACCACCTTCATCATTTCTAAGTATACAGTTCAGTAGTGTTGAGTATCTTCACATTGTTGTGCAATACATCTCTAGAACTTTTCCTCTTGCAGATTTGAAACTCTATACCCATTAAGTACCAGTTCCCCTTCCTTCTAGCCCTTGGCAACTACCTTCCTACTTTCGGTTTCTATCATTTTGAGTGTTTTAGATTCTTCCAATGAATGGGATCATGCAGCATTTGTCCTTTTGTGACTGGCTTATTTCATTTAGCATAATGCCTTTGAGGTTCGCGCAGGTTGTAGTATGTGGTAAATTTCATTCCTTTTTAAGATTGTGTTGTATTTCATTGTTAAGTATATACACATGTTGTTTATCCATTTCCCCATTGATGGACATTTGAGTTGCTTCCGCCTCTTTGCTCTTGTGAACAATGCTACACTGTGTAAGGGTGTGCTAGTACGTCTGCAAGATCCTGCTTTGAATTCTTTTGATTATATCCCCAAGAGTGGGATTGCCGGTTCATATTGCCAATGCTATTTTTAAGTTTTGAAAAACCTCTTTACTGTTTTCCAGAATGGCCGCCCCATTTTCAGTTTCCACCAATAGTGCAGAGTTTACGGCTTTAAACTATTGATGATTTTGCATCTTGAATCTGTTCACATGGATAGTCAGGAAAACTTTGTTGAACTTGGTTTATCCTCTCATCCTAGCATTTTTCTTATTAAATAATCATCTTTGTTCTCCAAAAACAGATGTTAGGTTAATTTGGCATGACTTCTTGGTGAACCTGTGTTGTCTTTAGTGCTGATAGACTCATTCGAAAATGGGAATCACTGTCAAACTAATTGGTCTTTAGTTTTTAGGATTTTCCTTCCCAACCAATTCACCCTTTGAATATTAAGGCTGAATTTAAATATATCCAGTTTTATGGCACCTTTTCTGATCTAAACTTTTTTTTTTTTTTTTAAGACTTTATTTATCTATTTGTCAGAGAAGGAGAGAGAGCACAAGCAGGGCAGAGCAGCAGGCAGAGGCAAAGAGAGAAGCAGGCTCCCCGCTGAGCAAGAAGCCCGATGCGGGACTCAATCCCAGGACCCTGGGATCATGACCTGAGCCAAAGGCAGCCGCCCAACCGGCTGAGCCACCCAGGTGTCCCCTGATCTAAAAGTTTTTAAATTACTGTTGACTCTTGAACAATACAGCATTAGGGGCACCATTTCCCCCCTCAACTCCTCCCCCCCACGCCCCATGTAGTCAAAAATCCATGTATAACTTTGGATTTCTCCAGATCTTAACTACTAATAGCCTACTGCTGACCGGAAGCCTCACTGCTAATATAAAAGGTCGATAAACACATATTTTGTATGTTATATGTATTATATACTGTTTTCCTACAATAAAATAAACTAGAGAAAAGAGAATGTTATTGAGAAAATCTTAAGAAAGAGAAAATACATTTATAGTCCTGTACTGTATTTATTGAAAAAAAAATCGCTTTATAAGTGGACCCGTGCAGTTCAAACCTGTGTTGTTCAAGGGTCAGCCTTGTTTTCATTGGCTCAGGTAATACTTGACTTGTAGTTCATCTACATGTTGAAGTTTAAATTCATTTAAGGCAGCTAGAGAGTTTAAATTTATAGTGTTCTGAAAGCTTCGTATTTAATGTTAACTGATTCTTCATTCTTCACCTAAAAAGCCTACTACTGCTATACCTAACCCAGTTTATTTTGATTTGCTACTGAGTAATTTGTAAGCATTAGAGCAAATGGGTATGGATTCTGGGGAAGTAAAGAAACTGAGAATCCCATAACAAGGCAAGGTGGACAGTTAGAGGTTAAGCTTCCAGCAGAGCAGGACTGGGAGGGCCTAGTAGAAGTGGGAGCGGAGACTACAGAAGTGAAAAGATAGGCGTATGAGTTAATCACTGGTCAAGGAACAGAGTACAAAGGTGTCTTGAGGGATGAAACACATTCAAGCTTGGCAGACTGGCTCAGGAATGCATTAAAGGGCAATCTGCTAATGGAATCCAAAACTAGACCAAGAACCTGGGCATTAAACACAGGACCCTGGCAGAAAGTAAGGAACTTGATTTTGAGTTTTGAGCCAAGATTTTTTGAACCTGGACTGTATGAGTTTCCTTTTGCTGCTCTAAAAAATTACCACAAACTTGGTGGCTTAAAACTACACAGATTTATAATTGTTGTAGTTCTGGAGACCAGAAGTCTGCAGTGGGCCTCCTTGGGCTAAAATCAAGGTGTCGGCAAGGCTGTGTTTCCCCCAGAGACTCTAGGGGAGACTGTTTCAGGGTACTCAAGAAATTGGCAGATGTGCTATCAGAGGTATCTTTGAGAAACTGTGGAGAAGCAGAAAGAGAAGACTGTAGAAAGTAAAAATGTTGTGGAGATTTTTAAAAGAAATTACACCCAGGTCTTTACGTGGATGATTTGCAAACTTTTTTTTTTTTTAAGATTTTATTTATTTGACAGAGAAGGAGAGAGAGATAGAGAAAGAGAGAGAGAGAGAGTGCATGCACAAGCAGGGGGAGCGGCTGGCAGAAGGAGAGGGGAAGCAGGCTCCCTGGTGGATGTGAGGCTCGGCCCTAGGACCCTGGGATCATGACTTGAGTTAAAGGCCGAGGCTTAACCGACTGAGCCACCCAGGCACCATGTGATTTGCAAACATTTAAATCAGAAGGCAGTAGTCAGCTGTAAGGTCAGTTGGGTAACCAAGAAACAGTCAAGGCAGTTTATTTTACCCTTTTAAGGAATGTGGATGTTGTCGATTTATATTATCTCATTTTTAATAAAGCATTCTGTCGTTCTCCCTTAGGATTTTACTGACTGTAAGTTCTTCTCTTGGTTGTTTGAATCTTTGAAAGAGCTACACCTAAAAGTTTGCATGTAACTCTTGTCAGCCATCAGGTGTCTTGTGGAATGTCACAGGGCTTTTCTTTTGACCCTATTTTTTTTGTTCACTGTTTTATTAGGACATCGAAAAGCGTGCTTTTCAAATTTTCTGTAACATGGAGTTTGAAAAGGTAGTTATTGTGAAAGACCGCAGAATCTATTTAAAATTAATTTTATATTTTTATGCACTGGAATGCTGCAGCAAACCCGCAGGATGCAGTTTGGTAGGGCTGAGCCAGTGCAGGACTAATGTCCATTTACGGAGAGTCTATATTCTGCTAGTTTTGGGTAAAAAAGGGTAAACCCTCCCAAAAAAGGATAACCTGCAAAAGTTTTAGGTAAAAAGTATACCAGTCACAGCTTTTGCTCCTGAGGGTGTTAAAAATCCATTTGAGAAGACTCAATACACATTCGTAAAACAGTGAAATAGGAGTGTTGGGTAGATGGTCTCAAGCAGAAGTACAGCCCGTAGAAGAATTCGGAAGACCCAGTCACCAAGGAATGAAGTGACTATGGAAAGCTGTCCCCGATGAACTGGAACTGGCCGAGGCCATAAGGGAAGGTGGACACAGCATGATAGGTAGAGGAGGGTAGTGGGCAATGGCTGGAGAATAACTTAGGGGCACGGCATGCACGGGGAACAAGAATTGTAAGCACACAGATACGACTGGTTTACTTATCAATGAATCACATCTATTCTCTCTTTTTTAAGATTTTATTTATTTAGAGAGACAGTGTGCACGTGCGCATGCGGGGGGTGGGGAGGGCAGGGGAAGAGGGAGAGAGAGAATCCTCAGGCAGACTACCTGCTGATCACAGAGGTCGGTGTTTGGCTCAAAGCCTCGAGATCACAGTCTGAGCCGAAATCAAGAGTTGGACGCTCAACTGACTGAGCCACCCGGGCACCCCACATCTGTTATCTCTATTGGAATATTGAAGCATGAATACTTTTTATATGAAATAAATGGATGTTTATGAATTAAAACACCAATATGCTCTCCCAGTAAAACACCGTGAGATCAGTATGTTCTTCCTGACCTAATTGTAAATCCATTTATTTTGGATCCGACTAGCCCATCTGATAAATGCTCTCTGTGATGGATCTAGGACTGTGCATAATTATTTAATACCTTTGGATTACAAAATCCTGTATTCTTTGGAGAGGATGATGGCTGCTTGTCTTCACTGAATATTGCTTTCTGTCACATATATTTACATTCTTAACTTTTCATATCTGTTCTAAAAGTGCGAGGCTCTTAAAAACCTGAGATTCCTCTTCCATGTGACTATCAGCTGGCAAAAGGAAAATTTTAACAGCCGTGGAGAAGAGGGAGAGGGTTCTGATCTCCTCTCAGCCTTCTGACAAGCCTGCTAATTTGAGATTCAGTGTTCCCTCCATACCACCTCAAAGACACTCTTCTTTTTTCCCCCAAACTTCCATCTAGAAGGTTTCAGCAAGTGCCCACTTTAAAGTAACATTTTTAAGAAAGCCAGAAAAAACCCCTTTATTCTTTGCCTTTATCTTTTTATGAAGTCATTGTCTTATTGCTTTGCCCATCTCCTTGAGTGAGTAGATGTTAGTTTTGAACATTGTATTCTTTATCTGTAGTGGTTTTATAATTTTTAGTAAGCACTGTTCTTTTTAGTCTGGAGAAAACAGATGATACATTGAAATTGTAATCTTATATGTTCGGAATGAACAATTCTTATGTGCCTGCATGATCAGGGTTATTTTTTAAGGTATATTTATTTATTTATTTAGAAATAACTATAGATTCACAAGAGGTTTCAAAATAGTACATAGGTCTTGCAAACCCTTCACCCGATTTCCTCCAGTGGTTGCATTTTACATATTGATAGTACAGTATGGAAACTAAGAAATTGACCTTGGCACAATGTATGTGTATGCCATTTACCACATGCATCATTTCCTGTAAGTACCACTGCAGGCGAGACACGGAATTATTCCATCGCCACAAAATTACCTGCTGCCTCTTTGAGCAGAGTTAGTTTTAAGATTAGAATGTTAATTTTGATGAACGCCACAATATAAGCTACAGGTATAAAAACATATATACTGTTTTGATACACTCTGTCAGAATAAGGGTGCAGTATCAGTTTTTCAATGGGTAAAGTCAAAGGTCTCATTTTATGTTACATATATCAACTGCCTTGCCAGCATTTCCTGCATGGGTCTCTTGTATCTAAAGAACCAGTGTTTGTAAATTGTAACAAAGCACAGTAAAGAAATTTGTGATTTTTTTTCCTTTGGCTTTTAATTCCCAGAACTCAAAGTTAGTTTATCATACCTACTATTTTGATCAAAGACATTTTTCTTTCCTGCTATGAAGTGAATGTTTTGAGATGTTCCACAACCACATGTTTTCACATTTTTTACATATTAAAGAATACCAGTGGGAGATCTGTGAGATAAAACAGTGTTTTGGCAACATATTTTTTCCTTTTGTGGGCATTTTTTTAATAATGACATATACTTATATAATGGAGAATGTGAAGCAGTTATCTTTTTTTGTTGTTGTTGTTATTGTAGTTGACCCCAAATCCCAGTAAGATTTGAGGAATCTATGTCTTATAAATTAAGCTCTGGCAGCATTTAAGAATATTGTGCAGAAAAGAAAGGAGCCGTTCCATGAGGAGTTCTTCATTTGACTTAATGACTGAGGCTTCTGTCCTCTCATCCTGCTGTGATGTTACCTTGGAGGGGAAGGTATATGAGGTTGGCTAAAAAATAAAAATAAACCTAGGCATATTAAAATTTTTAAGAATTGGAGCAAAATCGATTCGAAGTGGTTAGGAGCAATATACTGACAAAAGCTAGGGGGCAGGGTTTTTGTAGAGAAGACACAGAAGCAAAGCAGGGGACTTATTTGGTTGGCTGTAGCCTAAAGGGTTGCATTATTTGGGAAAGCCCAGTTGGCTGTTTGTGACTGGTTGTTCTTCTTAATTTGGAGGCATTTATAGGAAATGATTGGCTTAGATTTCAGTTTGCTTAAGTCAGCTACCAAGGCACGAGAGCCCCGTCAGGCTGATGGCCTCCTTGTGTGATTACTTTCATAGCAGTGTGTTGTTAGAGCGTAAAGTCCTTCAGAGCAGAGGCCTGTATACATAGGAGATGTATTGGAGAGAGAGTGTTCTGGGAAGTGGGAGCGTCACATTCTAATTCTGTCATTAGTTTTGTGTGTGTGTGTGTGTGACTATAGGTTTTCCCTGTGTCATTTTCCTGGAGGTAACCCTTGACACAAAGATAAATGAGATCCTGTGTGTGGGAAGCAAACAGAATTAAGCAAACATGGAGTTATGTAATACAAAGTATTATTATTATTATCATTAGCCTTCTCCTGTAAATAGTTGAAGTGAATTATGATAGGTAGGGGCTCCATAAATTCTAGGTTAGTGGTCGTTCCCGGATTATCTCTGAAAATGCTGTTAATTGGAAAGTCCCATATGTGGATTAGTAGAGGTTGATGTCACTAAGATGCAGATAAGGAATGGAAAGCAAGGTGAAAGGGAAAGTTACTATTTAAGAGGGAGAAAGTGGTGCTTATCTTTCCAGGACCAGTTCTGATGGAGTTCTGAGCCACGGAGAGCAGATTGCAGGGTGTCAGGAATGCAGGTGGAGAAAATGAAGTAAAGAGAGTAGGTTTAGACAGTTTTGGGAGAAAGGAGGAAAAACTTTTGGGAGAAAGGAGGAAAAACCATGTTATCTGGAAGAGGCAGTGGGGTCCCATGATCACACCCCACTAACTGGATGACATGAATCCGCCTTCATGAGGAGTGTTCCAGGTTCATGGTATTTGGTAGCTCAAGTAGGTCTTCAGGCATTTGTGACCGAGAATATCTAACTGAATGTGGTGATTAGTATTGATGGAACAATGTCTAGAGCTGTGTGGTCCAGTGTAAGAGCTGCTACCATACTTGCAAGATTACTCTGAATTGAGATATATGCAAATGTAAAATACATACCAGAATTCAGAGAAGTCATACAAAAATGACCTCATTAACAATTGTTATATTGATTACATGTGGAGATGAGAATATTTTGGATATATTGGGATATTGTATTAAAAGCGATTTCACTTGTTTCTCTTACCTTTTTAAATGCGGCTATTAGAAAATATTAAAAAACTTAAATTACGCATGTATATGTGGCTTACATTTGTGGGTTGTATCATCTTTCTCTTGGAGAGCACTGGTCTAGAAGGATGGGATAGGAGGGCCAGAGTGCTAAGAGAGGGATCAAAATATCTGGAGGGTCTGGGGACGCCTGGGTGGCTCAGTTGGTTGAGCGGCTGCCTTTGGCTCGGGTCATGATCCCAGGGCCCTGGGATCGAGTCCCACATTGGGTTCCTTGCTTGGCGGGGAGCCTGCTTCTCCCTTTCCCTCTGCCTCTGCCTGCCACTCTGCCTGTTTGTGCTCTCTCTCTCTCTGACAAATTAAAAAAATATATATATCTGGAGGGTCTGGAAGCATGTGGCCTTTTCCCCCTCCCGCCACGAGAACAGGGTAGATGTTCTGGCGAAGCCTGTCAGCCTTCTGTATGTAGCAGGGGATCCAAGGGGCTTCTCTCATAATCCCTGTTGAATTGACGCTGCTTGGGAGTTACACCCTAAAGGCATTTGACTTGTAGACAGGGATAAACTTGAGCTTGCTCCTTTGGAAAGGGTGTAGTGTGGTAGTCAGCTGTGTAACACATACTTCTAGAACTGACAGATTTGTTTGTTTTTTGTTGTTAACCACATGGAACTATTAGGAGTTGAACATGATTTAAAATAAATGAATCCACGACAGGGGCTCATGTTTTTATTGTGTTCGTAATGGATTTGTTATACTGAATTTTGACCTGTATGTCAGGAGGAGTACTTAGGGTCTTGCTAGCAGTAGTTTATATCTCAGATTTTGACTCCATTCCTAAGAAGTAGTATGTGTGTGTACCTAAATTAAAGACCTTAAAGGTGAATATGATCGCTTTCTCAGTGTTACTGACATGTAAGAGGAATTTTGTTATTTTTTTAAATAATGGTAGTACCGGTAGGGACTTCACGCTTCTTTTAGCAGCAGGGTGCATCAAGTGGAAAAGACCAGTTTTATGGAGGCATGTGAAACACAAAGGAAATCCTTTCCATTTCCTTTGCCTGCACCTTACGGAGCAGCAGCAGCGTCTGAGGAAGGGCTGGAATCATGCCTCGCCCCCCCATCTCCCCCGCCCCGCCCCCGCTTCTGTTTGGGAGGCCATGTGTTTGTTCTGAGACCTTGGGTGCCCTGCTCCATTTCCTCGGTGGCCATTTAGATAGAGGGAGCACCCTTTACACAGTTTTCTCAGCGTGAAAGGCATCTACAAGGGTCTTTAAAGGACCAGATTCTTTCTTTCCATGTAGTAAAAGGGAAAAGGTGAAGAATCCGGTATATGAAGTGTTCTATCAGGAAACC
>CM052885.1:18849505-18975805 GCA_028534135.1 Potos flavus
AATTTACAGATTCAAGAATCTCAATAAGCCCTAACCAAGAAAAATGCAAGTCGGAATACGGAAAACCACACATAAAGAGAAAATCTTAAGTGCTCACAGAAAAATGACACTTTATCTGTAGGTGAGCAGTTACTTGAGTCAACACTGACTTGCCATCAAAAACAGTGGAGTTGAGAACACTCCACAGTGATACCTTTAAAGTGCTAATTTCTGCCAGTCTGTTTGATAAAAAATGATATTTAGTTTAGTTTTAATTTGTATTTCTTTCGTTATGCATAAAGTTAAGCATTTTTTCATGATTAAGAGTTATTTGTATTTCTTTTCTATATGTTCATTGCCTGTTTTTCTCTTGGGTTTTTAGATCTTGTTTACATTAAGGTCGTTAGCTTTTTATGATAGGGTTCCAAATACATTTTCCTCTGTCAATTGTCTTTTGACTTTGCTGATGGTGGTTTTTTTCCATCCATGAAATTTTTATATTCAGGCCATCAAATTTACCCATCATTCCCTTTATGGCTTCTGAATTTGGAGTCGTATTTGAAAGGCATTCTCTGCTGCACAGTTATAAAGGCATTTGTCAGTGTTTTCTTCCTTATGGTTTCAATTTTGTACACTGAAATTCATAATCCACTTGGACTTTATCCTCATATATGATGTGAAATATGGATCTAACTTTATTCCTAGATGGCGATGCAGTTGTCCCACATCATCAGTCATACACTCAGTGTATTTGGCCTTATTTCTGGACTGACTTTTCTGTTTATTGATTTAATACCAGTATTACCCTCCTGTAATTTCTTTATCTTTACCATCTGGTGTAGCTAACCCCCTCTCATTGCTTTGCTTCTTTGAAGTTTTCCTGGCTGGTATTAATTGTTTATTTTTCCACATGGTCTTATGACTTGGCTTTCTAAGAGTTCCCACAAAGTAGTGAACCCCAAAGCCTAGGCAGGTCCAGTCTTCCTGAAATATCAGAGCACTCTGCTCTTTCTTGGATAGATTTTTCACAGGTTGTAATTTATAGGAGCACTATTTTGATTAATGTCTGACTCACCCACTAGATGATAAGCCCCAAGAGGGCAGGAGCCATGTCTCTTTTACTTTTATATTTACAATGCCTTGTCTAGGGCCTGACAGACACATTTTAGGCTCTTAATCCATAGTAATGAATAATCCATAGTAACGAATGGATCTTTAGTCTTGAGGTTGGCCTCTGATTCTTTATTGCCCTGTCAATGGCTGTGGGCAAGTTTCTTGACTGTTTGAGGACTAAGTTTTCTCATTTCTGAAATAGGTGTAAGGGAATTATACATATTGAACAGGGTTTTGGGATAATTAAATAATGTAACTTAGAAAACATTTTGTAAAGTGTGAGATGTTATGAAATCCTAGTTAGACTGACTTTGACTTTCCTTTTCCTATGTAACAGGTAATTATGCATTTGCCAGGGAACAGTCTGTAGACTTGGGCTGTTGGTTGTCAGAGTCCATCTGAAGAATCACCCTTATCTGACTGTCGCCCTGTTAAAGTTGTGGTCGTTCTTGAGTGTTTCTTCACTCGTAGCTATCCACGTGGTAGAAACAGTCAGTTTCAGATGACAGCTTGTTTGTTGAGAAGAAAGTGAAATTTCCCTTTACCCAGCAGCCTGGGTTTGGAGCCCATTCTGCACAAGATGTCTACCTGTCAGTACCTGTCACATGACACAGCTGCTGTTACCAGAAAAAAAGCTCAGACCTAATAAATTGCCAAAACTCAGAGTCTTGTTAGTTTAAGTTACTTGCCAATGTACTATAACTTGAAAAAAAGGAAGGATGCACATATTTATTGCTAAACTGGGGAAATTGCCATTAAGGCAGTTGGAAGAACGGCTGACATTTTAACAGTCATAGGTCAGATAATTTTCTGCATCTACCCAAGAGAAGATTTGACCAAGGACTGACAAAAAAATCAAATTATTCTGTTCACTTGGCTGCATCTAAATGTCTCATTTTCAGCTTACAGGAAAGATTGCTATGGAAGCAATCTTTGACGTTACAACAGAGTGACCGTAAATTGCTTGAATAACTGTTGGAACTTCGAATATAAAAACACAGAAAAAGTCATCTGAGGTAGAACTCAGAACGGATTTATGTTTTGCTCCTTATGTAATTTATAGCTTAAGTTTTATATTAAGACATGTTTTAAATCAGCATTTATTTAGTTACACAGAAGATTACTTCCAGGTCACAAGGAAAATCAGTGGCAGAACTGAAAACTGAATTTTTTAGTCATAGTTTCCAATGTTTCCAACACTGTTAGAAACAAGTGCTAAGTTTTCTTTATTCTCTCACTGGCAAAATAAAGAATGTATAGTCAGCTGGAAAGTTGGAGATCAAAAAGCATTTTCTATGGTTTCCAGAGCACCGAATTCCTTTCACAGCCTTAAGTTTCTTGTATTATGACATTTAGTTGTGTAAATCAGTCCATTGCTGATAAACACAAACTCCTATTAGTCCTTGGATCAACTTGCCTTTTATTACGAGTTTAGTTGTGGAGATCAGTTTTTTGCCAATAAACATAAATTTATATTAGTTCTAGGATCAACATTTTGAGAGGGGATAAAGAAGGGATTGTCTGTTTTCAAAGGAATGTTGGTCTAAAATAGCTGGTAGAATAAAAATATATTGTACAAACTAAAATAGGGCAAAAGAGCTAAAATGTAGTACATAGACTAAAGTAACCAGTAGTTCACATGAGTCCAAGTGCTAAATATGTAATTATATTTCCCATTACCTTATATGTACAAGGCTTGTTTTAATTTTTAAATCCCACATTTTACTCCTTTTATTGTTTTCAGAGAAAAAAAAATGTAGAAGAGCCATTGAGTCTAACACGAGAGTTTCGAGATTGCCATTTTAACTCACCGATTGACATTGTATACCAGCAGGTAGAAATGGCTGTTTATTGATTGTAGATGATTTGTGTCTCTAAATTGAAGACACAAGATTCATGAAGATGAATTGAGTTTGATTTATTATTGTCTGTCCAACCAACTCCCTTCTGCAACCTCTTCTAACCCATTGGTACTTGTAAAAAAAACCTCTCTCAATATCCCCAGGAGTGACTTAACAAACGTTCCATGTAGTTGCAGTCGTCGTTTCGGTGTTTACTAATGTTATGAGTGATTGTTGCACATCCTACGGTTAGGAAAAGAGGGTTTCTGGGTGACCTCTGATCGGTATTAGTGCTTTGTTAGCGGTTAGGAAAAGAGGGTTTCTGGGTGACCTCTGATCAGTATTAGTGCTTGTTTGCTCCAGTAACACTGACGTCCTTGCTCCTTCTTGAACATCTAGGCCTGTGCCTGCACCAACCTTTTTTATACTTTGTGTTCTCTTTGCCTGGGATGTTTTTCCTCCACATTCCACGTGATGATTTTCTTCCTTACCTCTTTCACATCTCTACTCAGTTGTTGCCTTGTCGGATTATTTTATGAGGGAGCTAAACTGTACCATTTGAGAGGTTTTAGCAAAGGAGGATCATAATCTGACCGATGTATTGAAAGCGTTGCTGTGCCTACGGAGACGGGAACAAGCTTCCAGACGAAGAGGGGCTGAAGCAGTTGGGGGTGATTGCAGCGACCTAGTCTGGAGATAGCCGTGGCTCAGATCAGGTGGTTGGTTTGTGGTGAGAAGTGGTTGGACCAAAGATCTATTATGAAGGTAGAATCGACAGAATTTGCCACCACTCTGAATGTAGGATGAGCAAGAAAGAGGAGTCGAGGATGCTTCTGAGGTTTTTGGCCTGAGGGATTGAAAGAATGGAATTGCCGTTTACTAAAATGAAGACTAAATATCAAAGGAAGGAAATCAGAAGTTTGGGTTTCATTCATGGTAGTTGGGTAAATGACACAAGTTAGGGAAAGGTCTGGGCAGAGATAGAACATTTGGGAATCATCAGCATATAAATGGTATTGAAAGTCTTAAGCCTAGATGAGGTCACCTGGGAAGTGTCAGGAAAGGAGAGAGGCTGAGCCCTGGTGGTGTGCAGAGGCTGGGGAGGCTGTAGGGAGGGCTAGTGAAGTAAAGTCAAACCAAGAGAGAGTGGGATCCTGGAAACCAAGGGGAGAATGTTCCAGGAAAGGAGCAATAATCAGCTATGTCAAAACGCTACTGAGAGAACAAGTAATAAAATGAGCACTGAGAAGTGACTGTTGGATTTGGCTGTGGGGAGGTCATTGGTGACCTTGATGAGCCGTTGGGGTTGACTGGTCCGGGGAAAGGCTGACAGGAGAGGGTGCCAGAGAGAACAGTAAAAGAAGAAATATAGACCAGTTCTTTACAGGAGGTTGTTTTGTGAAATAGAACAGAGTAATGAGATGGGACCTGAAGAAAGGTAGGAAATTAAGAAAGAGTTTTTATTTTATTAAAAAAAATTTTTTTTTTTGGTAAAGACTTCTTAATGATGTTTGCATACTGATGGGAGTGAGTGGGTAAAGAGGGAAAAATTGATTGTATAGGAGAAAGAGTGGGGACAGTGGTTGAGAATTGTCTTCTCTGATGAATGTTCCTTCCTCTGTAGCATTGTACCAGCACTCAAGGAAGACTCTTCTGTTCTTCCCACACCCCCCAAATTCCCACTGGGCTAGATGCCCCTATCATAATCTCCCATATCATCCTGTAGTGCTTTATGTTGTCCCTGTACTCACCCCATACTTAGGTCCAAAGAATCACACTCAGTAGGTGGTGTTAGTTGTAGAGTCCTCTAGGAGCTTAACAAAACGCCCAAACCGTACCTTCCCAGTAATCTCGGACTGTAATAGAATGTAAGAATTTTATTAGGCTCTTTCACAAACCTTCTCCTCCTCCCCCCACCATGGTGAGCTGTTTCCTTAGGTGGCTCCTGACTATTCTTTCAAGTGGCCTGCATGTGTTGGTGTGCCCAGTTCCCGTGAGTCCTCCTGTTTCTCCCCACGGGCATTTCTGGTGGCACGGTGGCTTCTGTGAGTCTGCCTGGCTTGCTTCAGCGCTGAGTCTGTCCATTCACTTCTCTCGTTTCTGCTTTTCGTGTCATGGAGTGAGACTTGTGCCAATGAGGAAGTGCTCTGTCCTTAGCCAGAGGTCGATGCAAGCTGAAAGATGTCGTAAGCAGTATAACAACGAACCACTGTGCAGATGGTAGTTACCAATTATATCGTTTGAGCTCAAGGTTTATATTTCTGTTTGCGTTTTCAGGGTTTTAGGTCAGAGTTTAAAAATGGCGGCCAGTTGTCAGGGTGTTTGTAGAAAGGCGTGGTGATGGATCTGGAATCTTCTGTAAGAGGTGTGTAGGTGTGCTTATGTGCCTTCATCCACCGAGCCATAAAAAAATATTTGTAAATGCTTGCCGTGTGGAAGCATGCGTTTTAGGAGTTTGGGGTGCTTGTTTTTTTTTTTTTTAGGGGAGAAGGCAGTGGAGTTATTGGGAGCTCTTCAGTGTTCCCAAAATATAAAAATGATAGAGATCCATTCTTTAGAGTAGTTCTGGATCATCCCCAAAGTTCTTTGTTCAAACAGCATGTCCTGATGAAACCCAGGGTGTCAGAATCCCAAGCTGAACTGCAGGCTTGCTGTGAGAGGGGTTGGAAGACCCAGGTCCCCACCAGCTCAGCACCCTGCTCTCTGACCTTTGCAGAGGTTCCTTGGCACCCCTAGGTGTCTGAGAGCCCAGCTGGAAGGCCCCTTCTCCACACTGTGACAAAGGTTTTTTTTAAAAACAATGTGATGCCTTAGCCATGCCTATCATAAAAAAAAACTTGATGATTTCCCATCATAGTAAATTGAGAGGAAGATTTTTTTTCTTTTACATGAGTTTTTTTCCCCCTTTAAAAAAACGTGGAAGTCATTATTTAGGCTTAGTTCAATGTTTTAAATCTCTAAACCTCTGTACATCTTTCCCGTGGAGACTAGTTCACAGAATTACTGAAAAATATTAGTCGATGATAATGATGTTAGTAGATTATTCAGGAAATTAGAATCTTATTTGGGGTACCTACTGATAGACTGCTTTCTCTGGGCGGAAGTTTGACCTTTGTATGTACTTCCATACACACTATAAAGGGTAGAGATATATGTTAGTTGCCTGTGGGTAATAAATCTTATGCTCTGAATGCTTTAGTAAAAAAGAAGTGAATCAAAGGGAGGGGTCTGTCTCTATTGCTTAGATTTTAAAAAAATCATACATTCATGTATTCTTTTTACACTTAAAAAACCCGAAAAGGTAATGTGACATTATAATTTTATTGCCCATTGAAAATGCAGATTTAAAAATTCTAATTATGCTTTTAGTAGCTAATAATTTAAGAATTCTTTTTGATCTTTCCCTGCTTTTCCAACCTTCTTTTCTTGCTAATGTTAGGAAACCCAAATTGAAAATGCCTCCAGTTTGAACAGGTTGAACTTGTGGCCTTGGCTATAATTGTCACTTCACAATCAATTTCTTATTTTAATCTTATTATTACACCTTTTGTCCTACAGACTGGTGAATTTTCAGCTCGTTTCCTTTTGAAGTTGCCAGTGGATTTCAGCAATATTCCCACATACCTTCTCAAGGTAAAAATACGTGCTATCACATATGAGCTTTTAAATATAATTATTTAAATGTAAATGAGCTTTTAAAGTAATTTAACTTTGAATATTTGTATGATTGGCTTGCCAGCATCTTTTTCAGATAATGAATTTGTTGAAAGTATTTATTATGTGAAGATTCACTGAATTTGTTATCTAAAAACTAAAATAGTAGCCCTACAAGTAATTTCGGAATGAATTTTCCTTATAAGGTAAAATTAGTATAAGTAAACTAAATTTGGGGGAAAGTCACTGTTAGTAATCTTACTGGGAGGAAAGACTCTCATGGAAATGATCTAATAGGTGTTCTGTCTGCTGTGCTAACGGGCATCTCATTTTCCTTATTTATGTCAGCAGTTCATCTCCGGCCCCTTCACGGCTGGTCTGTTGTGAATCTGTTTAGACCAGTGTGTATGGCATTGTTTAAAACGTGATGCAGGCAAGGTGTGGCCGGGAGAGCAGCCACCTCGGGGCGGGGTCCGCAGATGCTTTGCACAGAAGAGGCAGAATCCAGGTGACTAGGCTCCGGTTAGTGTGAAGGAAACCACATGGACCAGGGAGCAGGTTCCAAACGGAACGTCTTGACATGAGGCCTCGGTTCATCACGAATGGGGATTTTGGTTGTGATTTCAGATACGGCTAGCTGTCCTCAGCCCCGTATTTCAACCTGTAGTTATGTAGCTTTAGTCTAATGTAAGAAAAGTTTCTGCCTTCTTAATTTGATGTTGTTCAGAGAGTTAATGGTATTTATAATAGTCTAGAGAGAAGATAGAAACCTCATACGAGTTTTCCAGTATATTATAGTAGTTACACCTAATATTAGATATTAATCTTTTTTTTAATATTTTACATATTCATTTCAGAGAGAGAGTGTGAGAGAGAGAGAGAATGAACAGGGAGAGTGGCAGAGGGAGAGAGAGAAGCAGACTCCCCGCTGAGTGGGGAGCCCGATACGAGGCTCGATCCCAGGACCCTGGGATCATGACCTGAGCCGAAGACAGACGTTCAACAAACTGAGCCACCCAGGCACTGCAGATATTAATCTTGATAATGATTGGAAGTATGGTCTGGTGGAATATAAATTATAGACTATAGAAAAGATTAGGGAACACTTTTTTATACATTCCACTCAAGGTGGGGAAATTATTTTCTTTTCCTCTAAGTAAAATATAGGATTTTTGTGCCTCATTAAACTTCGATTTTTCGTTTCTGGTTGACTAGTTTTCCACCCCGTATCCAAGGGTTATGAAGTGCAAGTGAGAGTGGAAGTCAGCAATTTATATTAGTTTCTCCACACTCCCGTTGTGGAAAATATACATATGAGATCTGTGATTACCAAGCATAATTAATTTGGTTTTAGCAATTATTATGCTCTGTTAGAGTGGCAAGCAGTCTCCTTGGTAACTTAGATCGCAGGCTCATTGACCTCTGTGTATTCCAGTTAAAACTCGATGTCAGCTCATTTAAAACCAAATTCAGTAGTATATAAGAGTACAACATTTATATAATCACTTTAATCCATAAATTTACAGTTACAGCATCTTTGTTTTGATTCGTTGGGCCTTATCAGTTTGAATGCTTGTCTTATTTGAACCTAACGTTGCCTCTGCTCATGTTCTTAAAGACCAAAGGAAAAAAGTCCTTCTTGGATTATAATCTAATTTTTTCTCTTCAAAATCAAATTTCCATATTTTCTAAGAGTTCTAACTTTATATTATTATGTCCTTACTTTCCTTGTCGGTCAGACAGGAAAAAAGGTGGAACCTATTTGGCAAAACGGGAAAGCGTTCCCCCCCCCCCCCCCGCCCAAAGTACGATGAAATGACATTTCTGCTGTAGATGAAATGCCTGCATTGCAGCACTGATGACTTTCTAGACCTTTAGTCTGTGCAGAGTAAGCAACAAGGCAAACAAACAAACAAAAAGAAACTCTTGTATAGCACAAAACAACCAAGAAAAAAATACCTGCGACCCTGAAGGAGTCCAGAATACCTGTTGAAAATTTTAAGATCTAAGTT
This sequence comes from Potos flavus, assembly GCA_028534135.1. Lineage (NCBI taxonomy): Eukaryota > Metazoa > Chordata > Mammalia > Carnivora > Procyonidae > Potos > Potos flavus. The sequence goes on from CM052885.1 coordinate 18,858,105, forward strand.
CCTAAAAGCTGGTTGTATCATAACCATGGAACATTTGGCTCTACTACTCTGAAAACTAAGTTTGCATTAGGAACTGATTTACATATTATTAGCATTTGGATGCTTCTAATCTGATTATCAGGCTGCTATCGATACTCTCAATCTCAGAATAAACTCTTCAGATTCCTAGGATGCGGATACTGTTGGCCAGCTTCGATGTAGTTTTATGTTGCCATCCCAAAGAAATGAAAGGGGCATTGGAATAGCAGGGAGTTTGACTGCATTCTGATTTGCTACAGTGAGATTTCATTATGCCATCATGAAGCCATCATCCACTTACAAGTTTATTTCCAAGCATACGTCTTTTATCCAAAAATAGAATTTTTGATGTTAGAATGAAAAAGTCATTAAATATTTAGTGACATGATTTTACTTAATATTATGCTTTAGGCATATATGGTTCTTACATGGAATGGGGTGAATTTATTCTGAAAATGAGTCCTGACTTCAGTGTCTAAATTTTATTCTTAGATGAGGTAAGTCAGTGGGTTAGATAAATCATTTACATAAGAACTCAGTCAGTAAAAAAAAATAACTTCTGTATTAGTTAGGACTCTTTATTTGTGGGTGGTAGAAATCCAGCACAAACTACTGTAAATGAAATGGGAAATGTAGCTCAAATCCTCTACTTCCACAGTCCATAGAGCAGGAGACGGATTCCGTGTTGAATAGTCTACAGATAGGCATGGATCAGCTTTCCCGGGTCTGTCCCATCGGGCCAGGTCCGTACCCTTGAACTTCTCAACTGGTAGGTTCATGTTGAGAAGTTGTGATCCCCGGAATAAAGGAGGGATTACTGAAATGACGAAAGTGTAAGATTCACTACAGTTACTAAACCAGAGAAAGATTGTTTTATACCTGTTTTTTCTTAAAGAACTAGTCATGAGGCTGAATCATATGTCATTAGAAGATGCTGCCCTTGATTTTCTTCAGGATGTGGGGAAAATTGACTTATTTATATTCTTGTCTTTATTCTTATTCTGAGAATTATTAAACCTGAGTATATGATGCTTGGAAGCATTTCTTTTTCTTCAGGAAAAGCATACTCTGTAGTGAGATAACTAAGGAAAAGTTCTAGTTGTCTACTAAAATTTTTTATCATCTGAGCAAGAAGTACTCAAACTCGAATGTAGTGTTTTGGGGAGAGGAGAAGCTTAACTTGTAAACATGGTATGTTTGTGAAGTAGCCTCTTAAAATAATGAGCCAGTTTATTCAGAATATGGTCAAGTTAAAATTTTATAGTTAGGACCCCTGTCGGTAGCATCATACAGAAATATCCAGGAAAATTGCAGTATCTCACCGCACTAGAGGGCTAAACAGTAATCATTTCCCACTGGTAGTGGATGTGACAAACATAACCTTTAAAAAATATCATTGCTAATAACTTTTCTTTGTTTGATAAGACCATATTGTTTATATAGTTGTCTTACTCCATTTGGGCTGCTCTAACAAAAACACCATAGACTGGGTGGCTTAAACAACACTTACTTATTTCTGGAAGCTGGGAAGTCTAAGATCAAGTCACCAGTGGATCCATTGTCTGGTGAGGGCCTGCTTGTTAGCTTGTAGACAGCCATCTCCTCGCTGTATCCTCACGTGGCCGAGCGAGAGAGTTTCTCTCTCAAGTCTCTTCCTACAAGGCTGCCAGTCCCATCATGAGGGCTCCAGTCACAAGACCTGATTACTTCCCAAAGGCCCCGCCTCCAAATACTGTCACCTTGGGGATTAAGCATCGTAATATACATTTTGGGGGGACACTAAAAATTCATTGTATTTTATTTTTAAGACTTTATTTATTTATTTGAAATAGCGAAAAAGAGTACAAGGTAGGAGAGGGGCAGAGGGAGAGGCAGGCTTCCCGCCGAGCAGGAAACCCAATGTGGGGCTTGATCCCAGGACCCTGAGATCATGACTTGAGCCGAAGGCAGACGCTTAACTGACTGAGCCACCCAGGTGCCCCTAAAAATTCAATTTATAGCAGTAGTCTGAGTAGTTGCTGGTGTGTCCCTACACTTGGTACCAACCATGGCACCTTAGCCCAGTCCAGAGGTAGGACCGTAACTAGTTTACTAGGACTGAAGTACTTGGACTTCTAGTTTCTATGGGAATCTTCTTGGCATCATTTCACTTCACATGGTCTGAAGGACTGCTGGCTGCAGTTTAGTCCCCCTGTGGTGTCTGAATCATGTCACAGTATGGAAATGAATTGAAGGTGAACAAGCTAAAGTTGGCCATCTGGGTCAGGAGATGAGGTTCTCAGCCTTCTCATCCTTCCTCAGAAGCCGCGGTGGCTACACTGGCCAGGCAGGGCACACTCAGGGCGGGGTCGTGGCCCATGGGTCTCTGTGTCAAACTGAGGCAGAACGCAGGAATTATGGTCCAGTTATCCGGATAGGTGCAGGGGCCCAGGACAGGCAGAGAGTCTCAGGGAGATACCCAGAGTGGAATCATACATGGCCTAAGAAGGTCATTAACCGGGAGAGGACCTCTAAGACGACTTGTGTGCTGAGGTTATCCTGTGTAGGGGCTGCCTCCCTGGTCACACGGGGCCAGGCGGGTCCTGAGAAGGAGGGCATCTGGCTGGGTGAACTCCCGCAGGAGGAGGGGAGAGCTGCAGGGAGCCAGCAGGCGTGAGCTTCAGCTAGAGCAGCCCCTGCTCCGCACCTGCGCAGTTGCGGCCCACGTGAAAGGAGGGGCCTCGTGGTGCCGGGTTTGCAGATGTTATTAAAAGGAGCCTGCAATCTCAGGGGTTTTTTCATATGAAAAAAATGGCTGCTTTTTAAGTGATGGCCATGCGTACGTGTTTTTACCAGCTATCTGGGCATTGCTTAGCCCTGACAAGTTGAGACAAAGCTACCCATCACATACACATTCTGTTCATAAGGCTGGTTGAATTCATGATTGGAGTCACTAACTGAAAGATAGCTAATGTATAATTTCATGCAAAAAGTGGCTTAGGCCTAGATTTTTGGGTGTTCTAGGACATAGAAAGTATATTTTAAAATTATCTCCTGAGGTGTGTATTGTGTTTTCCTTTGGGAGGTATGATGCTCCAGAATTCTGTTACATATTTATTGGCTACTCTTCCACCTTGATTGCTGTCATATTAAGTGATAGAGATCCATATGAAGTGGCTTGGTTCCCTGAGATTATTTTAGGAGTCTATGGAACCAAAGTAAATTTGGGGAGATTGTATCCTTTCTGCATGGTCTTGTCTAGAGGGAGCCTGAAACTGTCGGCCACAAGTGCCAAGGGTGCTGAGTTCCGTTTAACTCTGGATGATGCCTGTTAATTTTCATCACTGGTTCTCATGCTGGGCTGCACTGATACCCTGGCCCTACCTCGGGTCAATGAAACTGGAATCTTTGGCAGTAAAGCCCAAATAGTCTTATATTTTAAAAGTTCCCCAAGTAATTCTAATGTGCACCCAGGATTAAGAACTGCTGCTCTAAGTAGAAGCTATGGATTTCTACTTTGGCTCAATGAACTCAGATATAAATGGATTCATTGGCACAGCGATGGCATGACTGCAACCCAGTCTAGCGCCTCCAGCCTCATTTATTAAGGGGCTGCTAGTGCTAAGCTTAGAGGGCTGGGAGTAGGGAAAGGGAGCTATTGGCATTGAATACATAGTTTGTAGGAACCGGACTGGGTGCTTTGTATACATTATGTCCTTCAATATTCTCAACAGCTCTGCAGGGTGATTTTTTCCCTCCATGTTTTTAAATAGATATAAGGGCTCTGGAGGCACCATTAGGTAAGGGATCCAGGTAGCAATTTGCGGAACTGGGATTTGGAGGCAGATTCTTTGGCTCCAAAGCCAGTGGTCTTTCCAGCGCAGCACACCGCAGCAAGAAACACTCTGTATTGCTAGATTAGAATCTAGAATGGGAAGCTAGGGCTCCTTAGATCTGACCTGAAGTGGAAAGAAGAAACGAGATTGAGGAAGGACGCTCAAGTGAGAGCCTCAGTGATCTGTGTTCCGACGCAAATCTGTCCGGAGTGTTTTTCAGAGGTGACATGGTGATGTGCTCTGTGAGCCCTGCAATGGGTGGGAGAAAGGAGGAGGGTGAGGTGGATGTCACCAAATCAGATGGAGGTGGGAGGGGCAGTGCACCGAGACTCTGGGCACAGCACAAGGAAGAGAGAAGGTGGTCAGAACGGAGTCAAGGGGTGACAGTGGTAAAGAGGTGAAGGCAATGTGGGGGAGCTGAAGACAGCCTCTTGTGGTGTGTAGTTCTCCGTCAAGATGGCTGGAAATGTGAAGGGATGCTGAAACTCCCTGCCACTAAAGGAGAGTTAATCGTGTTCACACATGAGTCATTTTGTTTTAACTGAAGTGAGGAGGTCAGTTCGACTTGGAAACGGGGATGACGCTGGAGCAGTTAGAGGCTGAGAAGTTAGTGAGGGGGCAGAGATGGGATCCAGGCCCTTCTTCTCTTTCCGTGACTTCCATTCTAGAGTAATGTTAAGGGGGAATCTTAGTGTGACCCAGTGGGTGACAGAAGGAGAACCTTGAACTGAGGTAGCTCCAGAACCCCCCTCCCCCCATCCCAGTATCTTTAGCTGTTTGTAACTGTGACAGAGTGTACAGAACAGGCTTGTTTTCATCCTTCCTGTCTGCCTGCGTATGTATATATGTATCTAACTATCCATCCATCCGTCCATCCATCCATCCATACTCTAACCCTGACCCTGAGCCTGACCTTGACCCTGACCATATTGGCTTGACTTGGTTCTTCAGTGCAATACTACTGTGTAAAAGTATCAATTTGATGTATTGATTTAAAGTGATCCTATAATCTGTTGAGGATTAGGCAGGCAAAAAAAAAAAGAATACAAGGATAATTGTAGGCCTTTAAAAATGTACAGATTGTTATGGATTAGAATGGTTAGAGAAGCCTTTGTGACCAAGTTTAGGCATAAACTAGACCCCTAAAGAGGCATGACTTTTAAAGCCTGGAAAGGGAAGAGGGACAGCTAAGGTGTGGCTGATCAAGTCATTCGTGTTGGGACCGTGGGTGTACTTGATTTAGGGCGCAGGGAGTAATCTAGGCTGGAAGAGAAATTTCTTAAAGAGAACAATGAGAGAGAGCTGGAAAGATGAGTTGGAAAGATCACGAGTCCTTGAAGAATGATTTCAGACTTCGTTAAGCAGGTAGTCTTAATCTCTTTACACCTGGATTATTATGGTAATAGCTTCCTATTTCATTTCCTTGGCTTCATGCCCTCCCTTGTCCAATTTCTCTGCAGTATTACTGCTAGAGTAGTCTCCTTTAACCTTCTCTTGAAACAAATAATGGTTTCTTCTTGGATCCTGCTTCCAGAGCCTATCCATCCATGCAGTACTGTTTTCTATTGTTCCCCAACCTGTGCTAGTAATCTGAAATGGGCAGCTCTCCTCACTGTCCTGCCAATACCGTGAGAATTCCCAGTGCCGTCACTTTGCTTAGTTCCCCCTTACAGCTCTGAAACCACTACTCTTTAATCTTTTCCTAGAGAATTTACTTAATTGACATAAGAATATAGTGAAGCCCAAAGAAGTTCCAATTACTTGCCCAAGACCATTAAGTATTTATTTGGAGCTGTTGACAGAATGTCTAGTCTTAGTTATCGGCACCTAGGACCAGAGAGGAGCTAAGTGATCAGAGTGGAGAAGAAGGGGATCATGAAACCAAAGTGAGGAAGTAAGTATAACATACAACTATTGGGAGAGCCAAGGCCTGAACTTGGAGTACCCAATGGAAGAGAGTTATCATCTAAGTAGAAGGACTTCAGGAGCCCAGAGTTGTGTAAGCCAAAGATCTTAAAATGTTATCGAAGAAGGCAATGCTCAAATGCCATTGAACGAACAAGAATAGACTGGGGAGGGGAGGGGAAACATTCGATTTGGCTGGAGCCATAAGAATGGTGAGAATAGGAAACATTTCAGTGTTATGGTCAGGGAGAGGCCAGATTGTTGGTGTTCATGAGAACATAGGTGAGGAGGAAATATACTGAGTCAGTATCTGACAAAATGAGTTGTGGAAATGGGGTGGAAACTTGAAAAACTGAAACGATTAAATGAAATTGTTAAGAAGAATAACGGAAATGATAGCATACTGGCCAAAACAGTCACAGAGAAGGCTTTTCAAGAAATAGCTTTCACTCATGACGGACTTGGATATGATAATCTTACTGGTGTTCTGTCTTTGAAGAGTTTAAAGGGAATGTTGCTGGGGAAACCCATTTCAAGTGGTGCTCTGGTTCTTTCATATAGTCAGGGAAAATAGGTAATGACATGAGTGTCGAAAAAGTGTGTGTGTGACAGTCACATTTTGTGAGTTGTCATCAAAGATTGAGTTTTAGTAAGTTTGCAGTTTTGAAATTTCTCATACTTCTCACCTTCCCTTAGGAACGGGGGAAGATTTTGCATTCTGTGAACCCAGAAAAAGAGAATTAGGCTGATTAATTTCCCTGGGATTTTTTTTTTTGGATGAATTTTTGCATTATCCTTTATTATTTGGAATTGTTTGAAAGTCCACTTAGTTTTACATATTTGCTGGGAAGGAAACTGATAATCTCCCCAAAATATTCTCTTTATTTGACATCCTGCCAGATAGTTAGGATGATATATATTGATTATAGTCATTTCTCAGCATGCATAAGATAGCAAACGTTAAAAAACTTTCTGATCCTGATAAATGACTATAAATTCAAAGACTGACCTCACAAAGATTTTTCTCTAAACCACAGATTAAATGATGCCTCAGATTTTGAGACCTTTTAGTGTAGGGAATTTTTTGGATCCAAAAAAGTCGTGCTTTTAGAAATAAAGATTGCTTTAACTCATTCTTGTGAAATCTGGTTTTAAAGCAAAACAGTTGTCTGGTGCTTGAAAGACCATAAAGAATTCACAGGGAACCCTCATCTTATCTTAAAGGAAATAGTTTCTGTCTAGTCAAATAGGAGTGGGCATACTTTCATAAAAGGGGGAGTGTGTACCTGAAAGAAAGTGCTGTTAAAATAGGGTGCTGTGTATTCTCGTAAGAAGTCGGATTGATCATTACTAACCTTGAGCCAAATTTAGCATTTAAGACTTAATCACAAAGGAAGCAGTGAGATGGTCTGAAAACTTACTCTGCAGGGAATGTCCCTTTCTTCCTTCCTGAAGTCGGGGACCCCTGGCTGCTTTAGTTCATTGTCCTTGTTGCACCTCCCTCCTCTAGAGCGAGAAGCAGGGCTTAGAGAAAAATAGACTCTAAATCAGGGGCCCCAAACGTCTTCTCTAAAGGGCAAGATAGTAAAATTTTCGGCTTGCAGGCCATATGGTCTCTTTCACAACTACTCAGTTCTGCTGTCACAGCATGAAAGCAGCTACAGACAATATGTGAATGAATGAGTGTGGCTGGGTTCCAATAAAACTTTATTTTCAAAAACAGGCACCGGGCTGGATTTGGCCTGTTGGCAGTTGTTTGCCAATCCCTTTTCTAGACTATGGAGGGGAATATTTCTTCACAAAGCACTGGGGACATCATGGAAAGATAAGTAAAGGGATTTGGTTCAGTGAGGATGAGTAGTTTTTAATACTATGGTCTCTTAGTTTGTATTTTACTAGTATCCTCAATGTGATTGAAGACTCCCTCTTTTCCTTCTTCCTCGTTTCCTTTCCTTCCTTGTTTTCTTCCTTCCTTTATTCCATCTTCTCTTTTATTTTTCAATAATCTGTTCATAACATATAATTTACTAACCTCTCTTTCAAGTCTTAAAAACACGGTCAGGCTATGTACACCCACCAAATTTTGGGGAATATTAATGAGATAATGAATATAATGGTACTTGATGTATGTCTGAGCTTGGAGTAGATGCAGAACAGAAATGGTTTTGATTTTATTGAGTCATTTAATTTGTATTTCAAAGTATCATATTTACTGTGGACTAGAAAGAAAGTAAGTATTCCACTGAAAGGATAAATTATATTTGTTGCTTCTCTTTTCCTCTCTCCTGATTTTCCCCATCTAGAATTCAAAACCCAAATTTACTCTTGCCCCAGATTTTCAGATATAATTTGTTGTAATTCTGACAATCACAGGTGACTTCTGTGAATTTCCTTTCTTTTTGGATGTTCTTTTATAGTTTTATTTTGCCTTTATTCTTTATGATGTGCTCGTGTTTTTGTTTTCTAAATTAGAATCGTAGAATATAGATGTATCTCCAATTATCATCAGTTGACCTGCTTTGCTACCCTGTCCCCATATGTGGTGATAATCCTTCAAGTACAATCTATTCTGTTACAGAACTTTAGTACCATGAATTAGGTCATACATGATGGGTAGTGGACGCATGTCAGTATAATACAAAAGTTGCCATGGTGTTTGGTTGATTTTTCCCATCAAGTTAATATTTTGACCACTAGATTACAGCAGCTGAATCCAGAATACCGATGAACACAGCAAGCTCTGGAGGGATGTGGTGTTGCACACAAGGTCCCTTCACTCCATATCCGTCCACTTGGCTCAGTTTCGCCATGCACCTTGTATTTATGTATGTACTGCGTGGTTTCCCCTGATCTTTGTGAAAAGAAACAAACTCAAGACAGTGAGTCACAGCTGTCCCTCTCTGGTGTCATTACATTTTGCCCCAAGCCTGCTTCTCCACTGTAGCTTGTGATGATGACCCCCGACTCTTTCCTGTAACTCAGCAGCCCAACCTTTCCGTGTAGTCCCTTTCATTAAGTTATCTTTGCATTTTCAGGGGTCTTATATTTACTGTAATAATTCCTTATTCTTTAGGAACATGGCCTGGTATTTTAAGTATGTCAGTATTTTTAACTGGAGTTACTTTGGTTTTTGTTGATGCTGTGGTTACAAAGTTACACAGGCAACTGTAAGGTAAGGTCTAACCTTACTATATTTTTTTCATCAACCTCTTATTCTTAATAAGTAATTTACTAGAATGCAGGTTTTTTTTTTTTTTTTAAAGGAATGAATATATCATGTTGTAGCAGAATCACTTGTATTTTCTCTTAGAGATTCTCTTCTTTTATAGGCTAGGCATTCTTAATCCTTTACACTTTCAGTATATATTGTAAGTTTTAAATCCTTCTCTATCCTCATGCCTCTTCAGGAAATGTTGCAGATTGCCAGCATCTCTCTGAAACTGTGGTGCCCAGAAATAAGCACAAATTATTTGTAGATTATTTGATAGGATTGATCAGGCCAGTGTTCCATTAGAACGTTCCACCATTAGTTAGTATTTATCGAGTTTATAAAAAACCCAGATCTTTTTGTTTTGTTAATCCTGTTTTATGCAGTTGGTTTTTTTTAAGGCAAAGTATAGACCAATTCCATCATGTGTTTTTGAATTTGCCTGTATATGGGGGAGGCATCGCCACCTTTAACCACATCGGAACCAAGTAGCACAGGGATTATAGGGTGTGATCATTACAGGTGACCATTTTAAAATCTGGAGTTGCTTTTCCTTAAGATGGGTTTTTCTCTACTTACATCATAAAGGTACCACTTGGCACCTGAAGGAGGTCAGTTTATCACTGTCACCTGTTCTCGTGAATCCATTTTCATCAATCAGCAGCCTTCAAAATGAAAGTCTGGTTAGGGGCATAAGATGACTTCATAGACAGCAGTAATGCAATTCATAATGATTTAAGGACTACAAGAGAAGTACAAAGTTCTTTTAGTGGGTTGGTGAGAGATTACATCTGGTTAGGAAAGAGGTGACATTTGGGGAGGGCCCTGAAAGATTGTTAGTATTGATAGAAGCTGGAGACTGATTTCAGCTCACAACAGTAGCACATTTGGAGAAAAACAGAGCAGTCCAGTTTGTCTAAGTCCTGGAACATGTGTTCAAAGTCGTGGGAGATAAGTAAGGAAAGGCATTTTAAAGATACAGTGATACAGAGAGAGCCTTAAATTTAAATTCAGCTAAGGAGTTTAATGTTGTTTTTAGTAGTATTGTGATTGGGATTGTATTTAGGAAGAGAAATCTGCCAGGAAACAATATATAACATAACTGGGAAAAGGGGCTAATAGGGTTCAAAGGATTTGAAACTGAGTATTAAAGTACCAGGTGACCCATGTTTCTGACTTGCTGAAGTTTTCACATATGTAGCTGAAGTGCTTGCTCACCTAGCTCGACGATCCACCTGGATAATTGAGGGAGAGGAAAATGGGGAAGTTGGAACCTTCCAGTCAGTGCTACCCAAAGTTTATCTCTTTTGGTTAATGGTAAGTGCAGAATTGAGAGTCTTTAGAAACATTTAAAGCAGTTTGACAGAATAATCATATGTCTGTTGTCTTGTAATGATAAAAATACTGGGTTTGCATTTTGATGTTTTAAAAGTTTTTCTTTTTCTAATAACTCATTTTTAATGTTTTCTATGAAGCCATCAATCTGTGAAGGATTAGGAAAAACAAAACAAAACAAACAATAACTGCTCTTTCACTGTAGGTAGTTTGAGAAGCCTTGTTCCAGCCCACACTCTGTCTTTTTTGGCCCCCGGCTGCCATTGCCCCCCCATCCTGAGACACAGCAGTCTTTTAAGTATCCCTGGGGTTTTTCAGTTTTGTTCTTTTTGCTGAGCTGGGTTTTGTATTCGCTGTTTTTTTTTTTTTTTATGATTTTTTTTTTTTTAATGTTAGTCACCATACAGTACATCATTAGTTTTAGATACAGTGTTCCACGATTCATTGCGTATAATATCCAGTGCTCCATGCAGTATGTGCCCTCCTTAATACCCATCACTGTGCTAGCTCATTCCCACACCCCCTCCCCTCGAAAACCCTCAGTTTGTTTCTCAGAGTCCATAGTCTCTCATGGTTCATCTCCCCCTCGGATTTCCCCCGCTTCATTTTTCCCTTCCTTCTCCTAATGTCCTCCATGCTATGCCTTATGTTCCACAAATAAGTGAAACCATATGATAATTGACTTTCTCTGGTCGACTTATTTCACTTAGTATAATCTCTTCCAGTTCCATCCATGTTGACATAAAAGTTGGGTATTCATCCTTTTGATGGCTGATTAATATTCCATTGTATATATGGACCACATCTTCTTTATCCATTCGTCTATTGAATGGTATCTTGGCGCTTTCACTGTTACCCAGTCTTCTTCTCCCCCCTTTTCTCATTATAAATGCATTCCCAGATTTGGAGTAGGAGAAGGAACCTGCAGCCCTTGATTAAAATGATATTAATTAATAGACTTGGAAAACAGGGATTTTTTCTTTTATAATATATTTTAAACAAATTTTAACAGCATATATTTTGATGTAATTTCATGATAAAATAACGTCACAATGATTCCCATCCTCTTTCTCCCATTTTTTGAGGACCCATTTCCTTTCTTGAATCCATTTACTGTGGCTTTGTTTTTACATGCCAACCATACTGTTGGAAGGGGTGACACCCAGAAATAAAGTTGGTGTCATTCTCTGTTCCAGGGTTGCTTATGAAAGGTTTTGGCTCTCTTGAAGCAGCATAAGATGATGATTTAGGTTTTTCAAGCTTTGCGCTAACTCTAAAAGCAGTCTACAATGCCCCGAATGTCTGTTCAATATATGGATACTTCATACACTTTAACATAAAATCCTGGAATACTGATGGTGATGGTATTCTTATTCTCTGTTAAGCCAGACCTTCACAGAGTGTGGTCTTAGCACTTGGGTGTCTCCAAGACCCTTTTAGAGTATCCATAAAGTAAAAACTATTTTCAAAATTAAATTGAGAATTTTTTAAAAAGATTATTTATTTATTTATTTGATAGAGAGAGGGAGAGAACACAAGTAGGGGGAGCAGTAGAGGGAGAGGGACAAGCATGTTCCCCACTGAGCAGGGAGCCTGATGCGGGGCTTGACCCCAGGACCCTGGGGTCCTGACCTGAGCTGAAGGCGGAAGCTTAACCAACTGAGCCACCCAGGTGCCCCTAAATTGAGAATTTTTTACTTCATTAGTGAAAAGTGGAGTTTTCCAGAGGCTACATGTATGTTAGTATGTCGTCATCACTCTAATGGCCAATGGCATGTTTGTTTGTGCATCCTCATAGTTTAGAAATTTCTCAGTTTCAGCAAAGTGTGTTAAGAAGAAATGGATAACTTGAATAGTCTTATACCCGTCATAGTTAAAACAAAATCCAGACAATTATACACAAAATCCAGACAATTATGAGATTACTACAGATGACTCCCTCTCATGAATATAGATGTAAAATTCAAAATGAAATCTTAACAAATTCAATACAATATTATATTGCAAGGATGATACATCATGATCAAGTGGGGTTTATCCCAGGGATGGAAGGTAGACTGAATAATAAAAATCAGTATGATTCACTGTACAAACAAACTAAAGAGAAAAATCACATGATCATCTTAATAGACACAGAAAAACATTTGACACTTGGTAAAAACTCTTAGCAAACTAGAACTGGAAAGGAACTTTCTCAACCTGATTAAGTGCATCTGTGAAAATCCTTTGGTTAGTATCAGACTTAATGATGAAGAATCAGGTGCTTTCTCTCTAAGGTTAATAGGTGGTAGATTAGTAGATGTTTACTTCAATTCTATTCAATACTAGAGGTTCTGGCCAGTGCAATAAGGCAAGAAAAAGGAATAAGAAGCACTCAGAGTAGAAAGGAAGAAGTAAAAATGTTTTTATTCACAGGTGGTATGATTATTTATATAAAAAAGCCCAAGGTATCTGCAGAAAAGCTGTAGTGAATAACAAGTGAATTTTTTAAAAAGATATTTATTTATTTATTCATTCATTCATTCATTCATTCATTCTAGAGAAAGCGCACACATGGGAGAGAGCACAAGCAGGGGGGTGGGAGTGAGAGAGGGAGAAGCAGGCTCTCTGCTCAGCAGGGCTTGATCCCAAGGACCCAAGAGCATGACCTGAGCCAAAGGCAGACGTTTAGCCAATTGAGCCACCCAGGTACCCCAATAAGTGAGTTTTTTAATGTTGCAAGATACAAGATCAATATATAAAAAATCAGTTGTATTTTTATATGCTAACAACAAATAATTTGAAATTGGAATTTTATTCTATTTATTTATTTATTTTTAAAAGATTTTATTTATTTATTTGACAGAGAGAGAGAGAGATCACAAATAGGCAGAGAGGCAGGCAGAGAGAGAGTGGGAAACAGGCTCCCTGCTGAGCAGAGAGCTCAATGTGGGGCTTGATCCCAGGACCCTGAGATCATGACCTGAGCTGAAGGCAGAGGCTTCAACCCACTGAACCACCCAGGTGCCCCTGAAATTGGAATTTAAAAAATCTTATTTATAATAGCAACAAAAATTGGAAATACTTAGGATAAATCAACAAAAGATACGAAAGACCTATTGGTAATAAGTCGGTCAGAAAAAGACAAATATCATGTGATTTCACTCAGATGTGGAATTTAAGAAATAAAACAGATGAATGTAGGGGAAGAGAAAAAAAAGAGAGAGAGAGGGAAGCAAACCAGAAGAGACTCTTAACTATAGAGAACAAAGTATAGGGTTGATGGAGGGAAGTGGGTGGTGGATAGGTTAAATGGGTAGTGGGTATTAAGGAGGGCACTTGTTTTGATGAGCACTGGGTGTTGTATTTAAATGATGAATCACTAAACTCTACACCTGAAACCAATTTTACCATATATGTTAACTAACTAGAATTTAAATAAAAACTTGAAATAAAAAAGTGCCATCTTTAAAAAAACCCCAATCTATAAAGCGTTGCTGAGAGAAACTAAAGAAGACCTTAGCTAATAGATATGCCATGTTCATATGTTAGAAGGCTCAAACCTTGCTAGGTACCCATTCTTCCCAAATGGATATGTAGATCAGACCCAATCCTAGCAGGTCAAAACCCTGCCAGCTTTTCTTTTTTTAAAACAATCCGATTCTAAAATTTATTTAGAAATAGAAAGGGCCTACAATAGCCAAACAGTTTGAAAAAGAAGAACAAAATTGGAGAACTTACACTGCTTGATTTCAAGACTTATGCAAAAGCTGCAGTAATTAAGCAGTGTGGTAATGCTTTTAAAAAGACAGATCAGTATCGATCAATGTAACAGAGTAGAGTAGCCAGAAGTAGACTCACACATGCATAGACAACTGATTTTTGACAAACGTGGAAAGACAATTCAGAAGGAAAAGAATGATCTTTCCAACAAATGGTGCTAGAACAATTGAACATCTATACGAAAAAGGAACTTCAGTCCGTACCTTTGAACCATACAAAATGTAACTCCAGATGGATCAACTTAAATGTAAAACCTAAAACTACAAAATTTCTAGAGAAAAGCATATGATAAAACTGCAATAAAGCTGTTTTTAAAAATCTGTTTTAATTTCTGATATACTAAGTATCAAAATAGATAACCCACATAAACAAGAGCTCTTTGGAGTTCTTGATACTTGTGAAAAGAAGGTCCTGAGACCAAAATATTTGAGGACTGCTGCTCTCGGCTCTCTAGCCTGTTGTATTTCCTACTGGATTGATAGCATAATATAAATGTGTTTCATAAAACTTCTGCATTATCAGTCATGATAATTGTACTAACAAAGTGTTACCGGCTCATACCAATGTAGAATAAACCTGGGATCATTACCAATTACTCTTCATTACCAATTCTACCCATAAGCTGCCAGCTTCTAGGGTTTAGTAAAAACTGTGGTCGGTTTAGGTATACTACTCAAATGTAGAGATCCAGAGTGCTTATCCCCTTTTGTGTATTTGCCATTTTCTGTTATGACTCAGAGCTGCCTATTTATTCAAAGAGTATGTGGGTTAATGTTACAGCCAGGATTTAGAGAGGGCTTTTGGTGACAGTGTTGCCGCTGATAGGGCAGTTACACATAAGTTTATATTTAATCCTCACGCCATACAAGGTGGCATAGTGGGTATCTGTTCTTGTCTGCCTGGCATCTCTCTTCCCCTTCTTCTCGTAATAGTATTCCACGTTCATCTTTTTTTCCCCGTGCCATCCCTGTGATTCCAATGGGCTCTACATTACCGTTCCTCTTCTGCCTGGCAGGGATTAGTCCAAGGGCTGGGTACGTCATGGCCCAGTCAGAGTCTTCCCTACAACATTTGAAAATTGAAGTAGGAAGAGAAAAATTTCTTCTGTGCTGTGATGTTTGTAGGCTGGGATGAATTGAGTCCGTAACTGTAGGCAGCCATGTTCCTCACCATGTGGGAAAACTTCTAGATTAGCACTGTTCAGGAGAGATACAATGTGAGCCACGTGTGATTTCTGGTAGTTACGTTAAAAGAACTAGGAAGAAATAGGTGAAATGAGTTTTAATAATGTGTTTTATTTAACTTATATCCAGAATATTTTAATATGTAATCAAAATTAAAATTATTAATGAGATATTAGATATATGTGTATATAGATATATTTTTTTAGTACTAAGCATTTGAAATCTGGTGTGTATTTTACTCTGTAAAAGTATTTTACTTACATTTAAAATGTATTTTACTCTGTACTTTTTTACTCTCAATTTTGACTTTTCCCATTTGGAATGCTCCACAGCCTCATTTGGTTAATGGTTGCCATATTGGACAGTGCAGCTCTATACAGAGGGAGTGAGGAAAGCCAACACAGAAAAAGAAGTAAAGATGAAAGTGAGAGATTTAGAGAGAAAGAGTATTGTTAGTGGTGAGGTTTTGGTTTTAGTCCTTGAATTTTGAGTTGCTGTCAGGGCTTTAGCTCCCACTATCAGCTGTGCTTTAGAATCTGAGCTTCTCTCACAGTTTTCCAATAAATAAGCTTTTTAGCTTTTTATTTTTAAGTAAGCTTTTTAGCTTAAGTGAGTATGACTTGGGTTTTTGTCATTTATAACCAGGAAGGCATTTTTATCTCCTTTTGTGTGTGTGTGTGTGTGTGTGTGTGTGTGTGTGTATGTGTGTAAACAAGCTGAAAGAAGTTAAATGGGTTACCCAGGGTTATCTTAATTGTAGACTGCAGGGCGCGGGTTTCAGTACAGGTTTGCGTTACTCAAAAGCACACATGCTTTCCACCACAAGAGATTGCCATGGAAGCGAGGTGTAGAGAAGGCCCGTTGCTCTGGGGAAAGGGATGGAACTTTACTCTTACACATGCAATGCCGAACATAGTTCTTTCTAGCTTCTGACATAATGGAATTACGAAAATACTTCTTTTTTGACAGGAACTTCTTGGTGGGAATGCATAGCAGTCCTGTCAACACATTCTCCCTCCACCCCTTTCTGAAAAGTGACTTCAGCAAGTCACTTGGCAGTAAGTGGAACCAACTTCAGTCCTGCGTATCTTGTGGCCACATCCCTGCTGCCTTGTAGATTGGTGGAGTAACCTAACCTTGTTTCATTTGAAATACACTGCAGCATGTCCGGGAAACTTTATTAGTACCTCTAAACGATTATATCATTAAAGAGCAGGATTTATGAGCTCTGTTAAGGCCAACATCTGTTTTCCACCCTGAATAAAGTTAAGCAAGTTCTCCTAATAAGTTTAGAATAATTCAGTCTTTTCTAGTTGTTATAAGTGATGTTGCAAAAAACTAGAAATCAACAAGAGGCTCTTCTGTGTTTCAGAGTCATTGTTTTGAATGATTACAGTACTCTAATGTTGAGTTGATAGTTGATCCATTTTAGCAAATTGTCATAAATATGCCAATATACTGAGAATTAACATGAATGAGGCTTGAGGTTTTATGCTGGGATACCCACGCAATCCATAATTGCAGTAAAAAATTTGTCTTTGATGGCACATAGCTCAATGTTCAAGTTAATTTGTTTACCTCCTTAGCACACTATCATATGTTTCATTCTTAAACAGCAACAGTTCAAGGCAATTTAACTGACCTGGGCAGTGTAACATAAAGCTACCCCTGCATTAAAATCTGCAAAGCAAGTGTGCTGTCTGGTTTACAAGTCTGAGGTCTGAACCTACCATCCCCATCACACCTCTCACTCGAACATTCCATCCGTACCTCTTTTATGCCATGTGTTAAAAGAAAAAAAAAAGACGATGGCTTCACATTGAGAGTCTGCCCATGCATGATCCTGCTGTACCGCTCTTGCTTCTCATCTAGAGTAACTACAGCCGGCAGCCCCGTCCTGGTGTCCTGGGAACTCTGCTCATGAAGTCCTGCCATGACAGGAATCCCCTTCAGAACTACTTCTCCTTTAATCTCCTCTGTTTTCTAGGGCTAAGTGGTCTGGTGCTTTCCTTTCCTAGATGTCAGGCATGGGAAGGGAAACCGTATATGCACACATACCCAGTTTGGAGGGGCTTCTAGGGGGGCTGGCAGAGTTCTGGATCTTGACCCGAGTGGTTCTTTCCAGGGTGTTTGTCTTTCAGTAATTCACTAAGCTATAGATATTTTTTGCAAAGGTTTCTGTATTTGTATTTCTCAATAAAAAAGGTAAAATAATATAAATTAAAACAATATATTGATTGTAGAGAATTCTAGGGAATTCTATTTTCTCCCTGTTTGCTCTGCCTTAGTCTTGTCTTTTGATAAGAAACTCAAGGCTGTGAGAGCTATAATAGTATAGGAAAATCTCCTTCCATTCATCCATTCAATAAATATTTATTGGATTGTTACTGTGAGTCTGGTACTGTACTTGATGCTGAGGGATATATATGGTGTGTGTGTATGTATATATACATATATATATATGTATTTATGTGTGGTAAACGTGATGAATGTGATTTGTGTCCTCACTGTGTTTTTTTAATTATGTCAGTGATACCACAGATTGAAAGACTATTTATTCTTTAGTATACTGTTTGGGGATACTGTCATAATGATTTATATTTACATCTGAAGCCATCGACAGTCTTACTGGTAGACATTTATCGATAAGTAGCATAGTAGTTATCTACTGCTCCATAATAAATTACTACAAAACCTTTGAGTGGCTTAAAAAATAAATATTCATTATGTCATAGTTACTCTGGGTGAGGAATTTGGGGAGTGACATAGCTGAGAGGTTCCAGTTTCTCATGTGGCTACAGTCAGGGTATTGGCAGTGACTATAGTCATCTGAAGGTTTAACTGGGGCAGGAGGATCCAAGATGGTTTATGCCCACAGCTCTTGGCAGGAGGGCTTAATTCCTCATCACATGGGCCTCTCTGTAGGCTGCTTGAGTATCCTCACAACATGGCACCTGACTTCCTCCAGAGCAAGCAGTCTGGGAACGTGATAATAAGAAGGAAGCCGCAGTGCTTTTGAAGATCTAGTTTCTGAAGGCCATATACTGCCACTTCCTTTTAATCACTTCATTAGAAGTGGCTTGAGTCCTGCCCACACTTAAAGGAAAGAAAATTAGGCTTTCCTTTTGAAAGCAGGACTATCAAAGAATTTGTAGCCACATTTTAAAACCATCACAGGTGGTAAGTAGGTAAATAGGTCGAGAGATAGAAAGATAAATACTAGGGTCTAAAAGTTCACAAGCATTGCATTATCCTTGTATCTCTCTACTTACTTGCCTTAACTGTATGTTTCAGCCATACTAGAAAATTAGCCTGAACTTTTCTTATTCTTTCTTGGTTTTGTGTCTCCCTCAATCTGGAATACTTTACATCACAATTTCTGTTAAAATCTTACCCATCACATGTGGCTGTATACACTGTCATGTCTGGGGGGAGTGAATGTTCGAGGAAGGGCCTAGAGTGGACAAGTTTGAATCCTGTTCAAGGAAAAACAAGATTCTTGAGTAGAGATTTCCAGATTAGAGGGCTTAAGCTTCATCTAGTACACACTGAAGAGTCACGTAAAGTTTGAAAACAGGCACGATGCAATGAAAGCTTCACTGGTGCTGGTACCGGGAGGCGAGGAGCATAGGTTGAAGGAGACTGCGGTAGTCTGGAAGGGAAGCGACAGATTGAGAGCAATGCAAATAGGAAGGAAGGGCCGATGTTTATAAAAGTTTAAACTCCTGCTGGCAGAACTAGTCTAAGTCGCCTCTGAATTTCCCTGTGTCATATAGCACAGTGCCCTGAACGCAGTATTTGCTCAATAAGATTTCACTGTAAAAATTGATATATGTCTGTGCGTATAGTACATATAAAATGATTGAATGATGGTATAGATGAGTTCTTATATCATTCAAGTGAACCCCGCTTTTTAAACTCATTTTTAAGAAAGAAACATAGTTACAGCAATTAAAATCCTAAATCTAAAGAAAACATACAAGGAAATATAATTCTAGAAGTGATTCTCTTTTTATTCAGAACCTATATTTTATTTGGTATGATGAGACTAGCCTAATAAAGAATAGAAACAGACTTCTGATTATGTAATAGCCCGCAATTATTTTTATGGTTATTGCATTCCAATCTTCTTATGCAATATTTACAATGTACATGTGTAGCAAGGGCACAGAATACAAGTTCTAACAATCTTGACAGTAAATCAGAGTCAAGTCACGCATTGTAACATTTGTGAGCTTGCTTGGCTGATGCAGACAACCTTTGTTAAGAATGCATAAAATACCAAGTTTATAACTGTGGTAGATTTGGAGTTTTAAGTTCTAAAATTTAATTATTCCCCCCCACCCCATAACTAATTCTACCAAGACATTTCGATACTGGTTTAATTGTGAAGGTGGGGGAAAACTCATATTCAATTTTGAGAAAAACAAAATGTTTTAAATACTATATGAATGTGCTGAGAATTTCAGCAGATTATGGCTACAAAAGATTATGATTCAGCCTGAAAACATAACCTATGGAGAATCAACTGTTCAGAATGAGCTCTTCCAGATGACAGATCTTACGAAGAAAACCTGCCAATAAAAGAGAGAATTCTAGAAGAAGAAGAATCCTGTTGACTTTCAACATATGGCCCCGACACTGACAAATTTTATAGTTTTTAGTGAATAACAACCCGAAATAACTGGGTTGATAAAAACCAAAAAAAAAAAAAAAAAAAAAAAAGAATGCGTGAATTTAAAAATTCTTCTCTGATTTTTTTTTTTTTTTTTTGTACTTTTATTTCGGAGGATGTTTTAAATGGAGCAAGTGTGTTTGTATCTGTGTACAGGGGTGATGAAGGGGTACCTCCTAATTGTATTTTCACCTTTCAGGATAATAGAGACTCCTAGCAAACTGAAAATAAAGACAAATATCCATGTAAATTTATGCACTAGTGAAAACATTGCCATCACTATCTATTATTCTCATTATTAGTTCTCTCAGCTGCATAGTTCCTGCATTTGTTCTTCTCTTCCCCTCTATTCTCTCCAGGGACTCCCTCTTCTTATCCCTTCCTTTAGCTAAACCTTTCGAGGCCTACTTAGGGGCCACTGGAGATGGTCTGGTTTATTTCCTTGGTGTTAGGTAGGTTGTATGCTATGTCTGAATGCTCCATGAGGTTATCTCCTGTATTCATTTTTACTTTCCTTTGAGAAATATTGAGTACCTGCTATGTGCCAAGCACTATACTAGACAAACTTAAGAGTTTACAGGCTGAATCCTGTCTGATATATTTCCAGATGTCTTTGGTATATAATGGGTCAAAGCATTACAGTGAGTTAAGTTTGTAGGTCAGGTTTTTAGGTCAAGTTTACTTCTGGTATTTCCTTCCCTGAAGTGGAACTGATACAGATAAATACTTCTACTAGGGAGCTCTTAGTTTCTCCTAAATTCCATTAAGATTGTCCCACTGCCATGGGAACCGTGGTGCTAATTTAGAGCAGGATTGGCCGAACAGGGAGATTAACTGCAAAGTAACTGCAGAGCAGTGGAAAAATGCAAACACATCAAAATGTCAGTATTCCAGCTCTGCTGCTTGCTAGTGTGTGCCTTGGTTTCTTCATCTGGAAAAAAAAAACAACCCCCCCCCCAAAAAAAAAAAAACCCGAGCATATAACTACCTACCTACTTCCGAGAGTGGCTGTGAAGATTAAGCGAGTTAATGCCTGTCAACCAGTTAGTCCGGTGACTACCACAGAGCATTCTGCAAATGTTATCATTACCTGTTATCATTCCCGTTACTGTGATTGTATCAGAATTAATTCTTAAAATAACAAGATAAATACTAATCTATGACTAATTATTATGATTTACACAACAAATCCAAGCCTAGATGTTACATGGAATAAACTTAAAAAGAATTAGACCTACTCTAAGGCACAGGTTCACATAGCTTCATTAAACCTAACCATAGTCAAATTAGTTTTGCGCTCTGGTTTTCTTTATTGCTTTAACCAAGTTTTTCAATTGGCACAAAGCTTTTAGTGTCTTTTCCTGTTGGTTCTGGGGCGCTATGCAAGCTTTCCCCTCTGTTAGCTACCCTGATGGGTTTTATCTACCGAGAGACCTCCTATTCTAATTCCCAGGGCGTGTCTCTTTTTCTTTGGAGAGGCTGCTTCATCCTCCAATGGCCATACCTTGGCTCTCTTCAGAATTCCCCATGGAAGTTTTTATTTTGGTTGGTAAAAAAAAGCACGAGATCATGATAAGAAGCCTCATTCTGACTCTCCTACCCTCAGTTCCAGGAGAAGCTCACTACTGCAGCCTTTGAAGTACCTTCCTTATCAGTCTCAAGTTGCCAGCAACTTGGCTTGGCACTGACCGGGATGTTATCTTAAAGAGATTATGCATTTCTCTCTTTATGTGGACATTAAAAACCATCAGAGCAAAAGAGTGTTTCAGATGTGAAGTTCATTGGACTTTACCCTCAAGTAGAGTTACGCTCAAAATTTGTGCACTTTACTTTTGTAACTTAGACCTCAAGGAAAAAGAGGTGTTAAATCACAGTTAAATTCTGGGCAAGAGCTTAAGTGCGTAGTCAGACTGCTTGTGCCTGAACTACACACCCACCATTTATTACATAACACTGGCAAGTTACTCAACCCCTCTGAGCCTCAGTTTCCTTAATTATAAAACGAGAATAGTAATCTCTGTTCCACATGTCACTGTGTTAGGGTTCTGTCTTGACTTCGCATGCCCCATCCTAATCACAGCCGCCTTTCTCCCACCACCCTGAGTTTTAGAAAGAAACCCTGAGGTTCTGTTTCTAGTTTCATCATCCAAGTGTGCATCCCTTAGCTATAACTGAGTTTTGACTTATTGTTTTAAAATTTGACATGTCTTTTAAGTCTCTTTCCATCTGCAGGTTCTTCCTTTTCTTTTCCTTACAATTTGTTGTTGAGGAACCCAGGTCATTTAAGAGTTTCCCCTAGTCCTAGATTTTGCTGATTGTACACTCTTTGTGCAGTTCAGCCTGTTCCTATGTATTTCCTGCAAACTGGCAGCTGAATGGAAAGGCTTAATCAGATCTGGGTTCAGCGCCTTTGGCAAGACCATGGGTGGTGGTGGGTTCTTTTAGCAGGTAAATGTCTGGTTGTCACTCTTTCCGTGATGTTAGCAAGCATTGGTGCTTCATGCTTAGATCCCTTAATTCATTGAGGGTTACAAAATGATGATACTATAATTTTATCATTCTGTTTTTATTTATTAGCTGGAATAATTTTATAAGGAGATGATTTCTCTCATCTACTATTTGGTTATCCAGTGATACAGTTCATATAAGAAAGGCAGGGTAAATGCTTGGTTCTTTCCTATTACTTTCCCAGAGTTTAAGATAATGAATTGGTCTGTCACTCTTAGAAGTTGACTAATTAATTGTCTATATTCAAATTCATTTTGAACTTATGACTTTAAGTATATTTGATGAGTTGAAATTCAAATTGTCACATCTCTGGCCAACGGTAACCTTTTCAGGTTGGTTCCCGAGTCCCTTTGACATGACCCTGGTAGTAGTCTTTGATATCTGGTAGAATGAGATGTTTGAGACCCATCTTGAATATTTCCTGACCCACATCTGAAGTCAACCATTTTTCTAAGAAACTCTGATTTCTTTTAGCAGGAAATATTTCACTCTTATGTTAGGCTCTTGGGATGTTCATTGCCACTGGGTTGACTATAGTTTTTAGGCTTTTTCGTGGTACAGAGCTAAGAAATAGATATTCAACATGCTTAAGAAACTTTGGTGGTGAAAAATTTCAAATGTACACAAAGGTAGAGGACAGTATATTGCATCATCACCTATCCCATTACCTAGTTTCAATAATTACAAACAGAAAGCTGATCTGTTTTAATTCTGTTCTCCTTTCCTGTTCCCCACACTGGATTATTTGGAAGCAAATCCCATACTTATAAATGCTCTAGTTCATGTTTGGTTTTTTTATGCCACCCTCTGTCTTTGCTTCTCTTCTGTGAAATTGAGCCCTCTTTTACCGACCTAGCTCTGCCACTTAGCAGGTGGGACTTAAACTCTCTAATCCTCCATCTTCTCAAAAAAAGTCATAATTTAACTAATGGCCCAGGGCTAGGTAGTAAGATTGTTGTAATTTCTTTTAGGGTGGGACTCTTAGTGCTCCAATGAAAGTCTCTGAGCACATATGCATTTATCTAATTACTAATTTCAGATAAAGTCTTAGAAGTGGTATTGCTGGCTTAAGGAGTATACAAGGAAGAGAGGGAGAGAAAGAGAAAGATCGTCTCCGTATATTTTTTAATATTTAATGCTTGTATCTACATTTATTTTGTATTATATATATATTTTTTCTTCCAGAAGATTGTGTCAATTTACTCTCCCTCTGATTTTTATGATCAGTGCTCTAAGGCTTGGTTACACTTGGGAGCAAATTGCTGGAACTATTAGGAGTTGGGTGGTGGACAAGTCATAAAGAGTAGACCTGGATTTATAGGGACAGAGTGCCATTTAGTGTTCTTCAACCCCAGCACTACAGACATTTTTGTCAGATAATCCTTTTTTGTGAGGGGCTGTCCTGCGTATTGTATAATGTTTAGTAGCATCCCTGACCTCCTCCCACTCGATGCCAGTAGAACTCTCCTCCTGCCCCCCAGTTGTGGCAACCAAAAATTTCTCTAGACATTGCCAGATGTCCCCTGGAGGGCAAAATTGCCCCAGGTTGAAAAACCACTGAATTTTTTCCCCTAATCTTGTTTCTATAATGGAAATCTGTTTGTTAAATGTAATTCATAGTCTCTACATACCAATAATTAAATTCCTGTAAAGTAGTTAAGAGGTATTTTCTCTTTTTTGTTATAGTAGTTTGAGGGGGGAAAGCAGTCTGAGTTCAGTTCCTTTGGTAAAACTATGGGTGTTCTTGCCTTATTCCTTTAACAGTAAAGGTAATTTGTGGGAAATGGCATGTATCGAAAACTTGTTTTTGAATCACAGTGTTTTTTGTTCCATTTTGGTCACTGACAACCTAACGTGTTCTCTGACTCGGGCCGCATTATCCTGCTGTGTTAGCCGCGTGCCCCCCTCTGTGAACCTGGCTGCCGGGGTCTGCCATCCTCCCCTTGTCTGCTTTAGTGCACTGAGGACCCGTTTTATTCCAGTCGTGGTGGCCCTTTGCTGCTTTTTTATCTGGCCATGACTTGACTTAAGAGTTTAACCCCCTCTTCTTCTCCCCTCCCAATCACAATTGAATTCAATGTGCATCATCTTGGAACTTTATTTCAGCTTTTGGAAAATTACATGTGTGGTGTTTCCATTTGAGTTGAAGCTCGTGAGGTTGATAGAGACCAGATCTTAAATGTTGTAGTGAGGACTGCATTTTGTCAGTTGTACTTTTCAGACCCGTTTGAAATGGTATGTAAAGAAATCGGAATCATTTGTTACCACAACATTACTTTTGTGACAGGAGCCATGACAACGGAGTCCCTCTCTGACCCTGATTTCCTCTCCAGGACTCTAGCTCCTGCTGCAGCTCAGTTGGTACTTGGGATTTAGGATCGTAAATACATTTTCTAAGGGACAGCCACTTACAAACTTCGGGAGGTGCTTGAGTTGGTGAAAGACTGTGCCTTTGACCATGTGGTGTTCCCAATGATCAAGCCCCCTTGACCTTCAGATTCTTCCTTGCACTCGCCGTCAGAAAACTTGATAGTCAGCTGTGCTTCGAAGTCTGCTTTTCTCTTTATTATGTATAAACTCAAATTACTTGTTGTTGTTGTTCAGATTAATATCTCTTGGCCCCTCTAATCTCTATTCTAATATCAGATGCCACTGGTAACGTTTCTGTTTCTTCATTCAACAGATAGAGAGTGCCTTACTTCTCAGAGCAAGGGCCAGGGCCCAGTGCTTCTGGAGCAAATCCAAAGTTAGCCCTTTGTAGCTTCATGTGTATGGTCACGGGTAGGACAGGATTGTGACTTCCCTGGCTTTCTCAAAGAAACAGTGCCATTACACTATTGGTAAGTCTCCAGTAGACTGATTTCCCTTTCTGTGGACTTTTCCACTCTCTGTTTTCTTTACTGCCCTCCATGACATTAGTAGGGGTGAGGGAAGATGAAAAGCATGGAGAACTCACTGGAGGGAAGAATGGTCACCCAAGCCATGGTCACACCTAGACCTGGGGAAGGTACCTGTTACTACCCAGAGTCTCTCCATTGATTTGGATTAATTTGGAATTTCACACTCTTGTTTGAGATGTAAATTTTCTTTGAATAGTAAACTTTATACTTTTAGTGCACATTTAATTAAATAGATATTTGAGACCATGCTTCTGCCAAGACTTTTTGGGATTAGGAGGTTTGATACAGACCAGGAAAAAGGACAGCAATTTTTGAAGAAGCCCCCGGAGGCTGTACCTAATGTTGTCACAGATTTTCTCAATTCGTGGACCCTTGGTACCGTACCACATATGTGTTGAACCCTGAAGATTTTCCATACCACTGAGCTAAGAAGCCAGCTGTTGCCTTTGTCTGCCTCCATTTTTAACATGAAGTGCACGCAATACACGTAATACAAGTTCTAACAAGTAAGCCTTTTCCTTGATGACAATGGAAACTGTTTGGATCTAGCAGAGTTTGCTGGGACAGAGTTGTCTGGATTGGACCACGCCTCTGCCTGAAAGCTGAGAGAGCTGCTTTTTTTTTTTTTTTCCTAAAATGCAGATTATTTGGCCTTCAAGCTCCTAACAAGTTGGGGATGGAGCTGTACAACTGGGGGGCCCCACCCCTGTAGTAAACAGTGGCTCCCTAATTCAAGGCATTCCCTTCTAGGCAGGGAAAATTTGTACTTAGTTAAAAACGGTTAAAAGTAAAGTTAAATTTGAAAGAGCGTTATACCTTCCTATTGCCATTTCAAATTACAGCTGCTATCAAACAAAGACTCTGAGCACGTGTGTGCCGTGCGCGTGCGTACACAGGCTATCTGTTTAGGGGCTATCGCCTGCTTTTGTTTACCATACAGGTCTTTGTGTTCTGAAGTTTGGGGCAGGTACGGATAGTCATTTTCACTGATTATCTGAATGCGGTGTGCAACGTTTGCTACTTGTACTTCAGAGATCACTAATAGGCAGCTAACTCAGAATGTTCTTTAACATTTATAATTCCTATAATAGAATAATTATTTTTACTTCATTTGCATAAAATGATTTCCATATTGTCTCATGTACTTTCCTTCATTTACTGTATAAATTTTATATTTATATGTATATATTATATTGTATAAATTGTATAATGTAGATTATTAAATATAATTAAATTTATCTGAAGTAGAAAATTTCATCCCTGTTTTTGTAAAATTTTAGATTAAAAAGTTTGTGAAGTGGTGCCTGGGTGGCTCAGTTGGTTAAGCGACTGCGTTTGGCTCAGGTCATGATCCTGGAGTCCCGGGATCGAGTCCTGCATCAGGCTCCCTGCTCAGCGGGGAGTCTGCTTCCCCCTCTGACCCTCCCCACTCTCATGCTCTCTCTCTCATTTTCTTTCAAATAAATAAATAAAATCTTTTAAAAAATTATTAAAAAATGTTTGTGAAAATAACCTGTTTCAGTAATTTAAATGTATAGAGTCATTTAAATCCTAGATGACCACTTAACTTTTTTAATACAGAATTTTATCATCTTAGTTTTTTTTTTTTTTACTTTGTATGAAGCCGTGTCTATATTTTGAGTTCTTCAAAGACAGATTCAGTGTCTTATTCATCTTTGTATCATCAATACCTAATTTAGGTGATTAGCAATGTTCATCAACTTGACATATTCTTGCATTAATTGGAAATTGGTAGTGGGAGAAATGACTTAGAAAATCTATAAATATCCTCTCAAAGATTATCATCTTTCATTTTAAGAGCCTAAGCAGACCTCTCAGCCTTTAGGTTTTAGAGACAAACACTAAAATTATCCAGAGTTTTGCCTACTTACTGGCAATAGAATTAAATATAATTAATGAGGGTGGAGAGACTGGTTCATTATAAAAGGACATAAATGTTTGTGAACAACAGAGCACAACCTTCTGTATTCGAGTATCTTCTTACAGCATGTGTAGGTAAAGTTTTTCCTCTTTAAGGACTAAAGTTTTAAGAGAAGACTACTGTTCTTTGTTCCTGTATGTTTTATGAATTTAAAATATTTTTATAGAGTGTATAAGATGCTATTAAAATTGTAGTAACTTTTGGCTTTTATTCCATAGTATAATTATCCTTGATTACAGACTTCAGAAAAGGTAGTGTGTGGAAGAGCTGTTTATCTCAGAAAAAAATTTCACATAAGATTCTAGAGTTTACTTTCTAAAAATAAAGGCGTTCTTTTGAGGTCATTCAGATCTTTTTTTTTTAAGGACAACTGTCTTTGGTTTTGAGGAGCAAATATTTTTCAGCATGGTTGGTTGTGAACACCCAGAATGTCTAGCAATATGATCATATCACTTCAATTCCTTTCTTAACCTCCCTCGCACTCCTTCAACCCCACCCCAAGGCAAATGCTCAGGAAAGAGACAAAGGCACCATATCATGTTATCAGATTTCCTTTCTGTAGTTCTCTAGAGTGCCAGTATCTTGAGAAGACAGGACAATGTTAAATGTAGTTTTCAAGAAATCCATTTTATATCAAGAAAATTAAATAACAGAGAGGTTGATGACTTGAGTACCTGGGTAGATGGTGATGCCATTTACTTCAATGGGGAGGATAGGGACTGGAGGGGGATACAAGTTTGGGGTGGGTGAGGAGGTTGAAGGGTTGATTAAGAATGCCAACTTGTACATGTTAACTTGGAGCGACCCACTAGACATTTCAGTGGAAATGTCCAGTAGATAGGCTGTGAAAGTCTGGAGTTCAGAACAGTGGTTGAGGTAGAAATGTAAACTTGGAAGTGTGTAGCATGAAGACTTTGTTTATACCCATTGGAATACCTGAGGTCACCTAAGGAGAAGGTAGACAGGGAAGAGCCCCAAAGCCTGAGGAATATTTAGAGGTCATATAGAGATGAAACAGTCAATAAAGGAGCCTGACAAAGATGATTGTTGAAATAGTATTAAATAGTATTAAATATTTAATAGTATTAAAACCAGGAGAGAGTAGATTGCAGAAGCCAAGAGAGCACTGTCAACTGTGTCTAATGCTGCTGAGCACTGACTGAGAGGAAAACAGTGTTAAAAGTGTGGTGATTAGTTTGCTTGTTCATTCATTCATTCATTCATTCATTCTTTATTACTATTCATTAACAAGTGGTTCTCAACTTAGCTCTTAAAGTTATTCATATTTGTAGCACAAACCAATATTTAATCTCATTTTTATGTCAATTGATTATGCAAATTAACATATATTCTCAAATAACTTGGGGAATATTGATTTCAACTTCTCTAAGTAAGAGAAATTTGCAGAGAGAAAAAAATGACAATAAAAAACATTTTCAAAAAGCCATCAAGTGTGCCAAATTAGTCTCAGAACAGAAATTTCAGGATGGTGGATAATTGGGAAAGGGATGTAATGTGATAGGAGCCCACAGGCACTTCTTTGTGTTTAATGTCTTTCTTTATCTGCATTGTGAAAGGTTGATATTAATTATGTCTGTCTGGACTATTTCATGAAAGAAAACACACATATCTCTTGAGAAAGTCGTCAGAATTTGGTGACTCCAATGACAGTGTTTCTTCATTTTCCTTTCGTTATAGTACAAGTAAGGCAGAAATTAGAAAGAGGTGAAATAAAAACTCTTTGCTTCCTTTACTAGGAAATGTAGCTTACTACAGAAAGGTTTTATGGTTGATTATGGAATTGCAGTATTATTTATGTAAACCTTATTCTGTGTGGTAAATAGTAAATAAGTATATTACTGTTGATAATGTATGACCATTGTATATGCTTTGAAACAAAATTTTGAGCTCTAGGGGCGCCTGGGTGGCTCAGTCAGTTAAGTGTCTGCCTTCAGCTCAGATCCTGGGATCAAGCCCTGTATCAGGCTCCCTGCTCAGAAGGGAGTCTGCTTCTCTCTCTCTCCCTCTGCCCCTCCCCCTGCTCATGCTGTCTCTCTTGCTCACTGTCTCTCGAATAGATAGATAAAATCTTAAAAAAAAGGTTTTTTTTGAGCTCTAGGCCCTTGGCTAGGTATTTTTCCTTCATAATTCTTTTCATGGGAAACTGAGGTCTCATTATATTATTTGGATTTACGG
Source organism: Potos flavus (assembly GCA_028534135.1). Lineage (NCBI taxonomy): Eukaryota > Metazoa > Chordata > Mammalia > Carnivora > Procyonidae > Potos > Potos flavus. Next base: position 18,887,553 of record CM052885.1, read on the forward strand.
TGCTTATTAAGCCATATAATTCTTTGTAAATGTAAGCATTACCTTTAAATTGAAGTAAAGGTAGGTGGATTTTATTTTACTTACTGAAACAGTGTCAAAGGCATTAGAGGGTAAAATGTTTACTTTTTTGTTCTCAAATGGACCCATTTTGAAGAAGGCAGAATTACACTAATGTTTTATTGATAGTGGCATAAACAGTAAAAGTTATTTTATACTGTTTTACAAATATGTTACCTAAAAATCAATCATGAATTTAGGCTTATAGCTAATGCTATAGATATATTCCTACAGATTTAAGATATTTATTTATTTATTTATTCATTCATTCATTCATTTTTATTTGACACAGAGAGAGAGATCACAAGCAGGCAGAGAGGCAGGCAGAGAGAGAGGGGGAAGCAGGCTCCCCGCTGAGCAGAGAGCCCGATGTGGGGCTTGATCCCAGGACCCTGAGATCATGACCTGAGCTGAAGGCAGAAGCTTTAACCCACTGAGTCACCCAGGCGCCCCTATTTCTACAGATATAGCGTACATTTATTTTGCATAGTGAATTCTTAAACTATAGGAGCTCATTTTTTAATAAACTGTTTAGGCAACCCTTTTATAAAACAAATAACTTTGTAAGCTCAAATATTAGCTTAGATTTTTCAAAATAGTTAACACTGGGTACCCTTTATCATATTTGTCCTTGACTAATGGTGTGACTCTAGGGAACTTAAGAAACCTCTTTGAGTTTCATCCTTCTTATCTTTAATTCCAGAATTAGGTTAGATAACCTCTGAGTTTCGGCCCTGAAATTCCATGATGCTCATTAAAAATAACTGTACCATACAGCATTTAAAAAAGTTAAGGACTTGTGTATCCTTTAATGAAAGCAGTATTACCAGAACATTGGGAAAGTTTTTTTAAAAATGGAGTGAGATTGATCTCAGTAACATAGATTTTTGTCTGTTGAGTAGACTACTTGGATAAAGCAGAGGAATCCACAGACCACCTGTCTCAACCTAAGGGGAAAAACATCTCCAGAAATAATGGGGAAGAGAGTACTGCTTTAGAGGAGCTATCCATCAGTTGATGGCTTTCTAAAAGCATTGTAGTAAAAAATATATAACATAAAATTTACCATCTTAACCATTTTCAAATATACAGCTCAGTGGTTTAAATACATGTACATTGCTGTGCAGCCATCACCACCGTCCATCTTCATAACTTTTCATCTTGCTAAACTGAAACCCTGTACCCATTAAACAATAACTTCCCATCCTCCCCTACCTCCAGTACCTGGAAATCACCATTCTACTTTCTGTCTGTATGATTGTGGCTACTCTAGTACCTCATCCACATGCAATCATATATTTGTCTTTTTGTGATTAGTTTGTTTCACTTAGCATAATGTTATCAAGGGTCATTTGTATTGTAGCATATTTCAGAATTTCCTTCATTTTTAAGGCTGAATCATATTCCATTGTATGAATATATTTTGCTTATCCATTCATCTGTTGATGGACACTTGAGTTGCTTCCATATTTTAGCTATTGTGAATAATGCTGCTATAAACATAAGCGTACATATATGCTCTCAAAACCCCGCTTTCAGTTCTTTTCAGTATATACCCAGAAGTGGTATAATTGCTGGATCAGATGGTAATACTGTTTTGAATTTTTTGAGGAACTGTCATACTGTTTTGCTCAGTGGCTGTACTATTTTGCATTCCCACCAGCAGTGTAGAAGGATTTCTAGTGGGTGTGAGATGGTATCTCTTTGATCTGCATTTCACTAATGATAAATGCTTTTGGCCTTTCATATATCTGCTTTGGAGAAATGCCTATTCAAGTCCTTTGCCCATTTTTGAGTTGGGTTGTTAATTTTGTTGTCGTTGCATTTTGGGAATTCTTTATATATTCTAGACATTAATCCCTGAATAGACATATGATTTTGCAAGTATTTTCTTTCCTTCTGTGGGCTGCCTTTTTGCTCGGTTGATACAGTCTTTTGATGCACAAAATTTAAAAATTTTTAGAAAGTCTAATTTGTCTATTTTTTCTTTTGTTACTTATGCCTTTGGTATCATAGCCAAGAAATCATTGCCAAATCCAGTGTTGTGAACTTTCTGTCCTGTGTTTTCTTCCAAGAGTTTTATTGTTTTAGGTCTTATATTTAGGTCCTTGGTCCATGTTGAGTTAACTTTTGTATATGGTGGTAGGTAAGGGTCCAGCTTCATTCCTTTCTTGTGACTATCCAGTTTCCACAGCACTTTTTGTGGTGGTTGTTGAATACAGTGAACAAAACAACTAATCATGGTATGAGAGACCAACCCCTACCCTTCAGTGCTTTATAGACCACATTGTTCGAAGCATGATTCAAATAAAAAGAAAATTACTTTTAAACCATGTAAAATTACCTTGACATTCTCATTTTAAGTAGCCCTCTATAAGCATATTAATTTTATCATTTCATTGAACTCCTTATTTGATTAACTAGTGACCTGACTAAGTAAACATTTGTCAGGATACGTCTTCCCTGGAGATGTAGTAAGCCTAGAGCGTATAAGGCATCTTTTCCCCTTCAGTGTTAAGTTAGGGAAGTATCGTGGTGATGTTGTGATTACAATTGTCTAAGAACATTAAGAACCTTCGTCTGGATCTTTTGTAACCATAAAAGGCAATGTGTCATGCTTTCCTGTTTTGCATGGATGAGAAGGGAGTAAAAAACACCAAAAGAATTTTTATTGCATAGAAATATTTCCTTCCTAGCAGTGTGTGAAGCAATAATGAGCCTCAAAAACAATCTTATATAGTGGTGGGAGAGGAAAGCAGGGAAGCACAGTGCAGTCACACAGACTCGAGGGCTGGTCCTGGCGCACGGGACTCCAGCCAGATTTGCTTCTCCCTAGTGGCGTGGCACTTTCTCCTGGCCACGGTGCCATTCCGTGCTCCTTCTCACAGCCCGCTGAGGCAGGGATGCCAAGTAGGAGCTTCTTCTCCTCTAGAAGAGAAACTTGTCAAAGTCTGTGGGACAGATAATTGGTGAAGACAGGCTGCAGCCAATGTCCCTAATTGTCAGGCTGTGGCAAAGGCCGGGGAAGTATCCATTGTGTTGAGATGTTTTCTGTGAGGCAAATTACTCAGTACAGAAAATGTTGCGTTTAGCGTCTCCAGTGGGAACTTGAACGTGGCAGACCATCACCACATAAGGTGGGTGTGCCTAAATTGTGGATTCGAGAACAGCCTACAGCGGTTGTCACACTTCACACATCTTAAGAGCCCTCGTTTCCCGCCAGCTCAATTTACCTTGGGCCCTCTCTCATTTTTCATACTATCCTACCTCTCTTTCTTTTCCTAGCCTCTCTCTCATTTCCTCCCTAAAACAATTTAGGTTGCCGAACAGAAACTTTTTAAGCCTCATTAAAAGAGACCCATCATTTCTTTAGTTTGCGCCCCACACGTGCCTCCTCCTCTGGGTGTGGAAATGATGCCGCTACCAAGAAAGCACAGGGATATGTTTTTATCAAATGCTCTTGTAAGGATGTTTTTACGTGCAGTTTCATTTTTAAACAGTTCTGTACTATGTATAAGGATGAAAGTGTTAATACATAATATGTTCTGTGCTTTTTAGTAACGGGTTAATAGTAACGCCGTGCAGACAACCTAGAGTTGTTCATTTTCCTTGGAGGTGAGGAAACAAATATGGAGACAAAACAGTCACTTCCTGACGTGGCTGCAGTGTGTTGCTGCGGAGGGAAGGAAAACCCAAGCCACTTGCTGTGCTGTCCATGATGGGAGAGTGGGGAGCGGTGGTCCTGCAGCCGATGCGTCTTTCAGTTTGAGGTTAAAAGTGTCGCGTTCCTGGGAAGAAGCTACGGTGCATTCTCAGTACAGTGCGAAAAATACGTGCTGCTAGGTCTCTGATGTGGACAAGGATTGGTATTGCATAGCTTGAAATGGAATGTTTTAAAGCTAAAGGAGTGAAGAGCAGAACTACGGAAAGTGGAAGAGTTTACACCATCTGAGTTCTGTCAGTGGTCAAGAACAGCAAGGGCCGCCAGATCGCCCCTGGGTTCCAGTCCCAGCTTTATCACGGATTCTGACCTTGGGCAGGTATTTAACTCATTTATGCCTTAGCATCCTCTTCTCTAAAGTGAGGGCAGCGCCTTTCTCATGGTCCAGTTGTAAGGATGGAATGAAATCAGGCAAGTACCATTTCACCTAGTGCCTAGTGCATGTGAAGTCCTCCGAGAGTCATCTCTGAGGAATTTGGTAGTTGGTATTTTTGTGGTACCTGTAAAGGCTTTCAGAGGGGGCGCCTGGGTGGTTCAGTTGGTTAGGCATCTGCCTTCGGCTCCAGTCATGATGCCAGGGTCCTGGGATCGAGCCCTGAGCCCTGCTCAGCCGGGGATCTGCTCGTCCCTCTCCCTCTCCCTCTGCCCTGCTCCTGCTCTCTCTCTCTCTCTCTCAGTCTCTCTCAAATAAAATAATAAAATCTTTAAAAAAAAAATAAAGGCTTTCAGAGTATTTTACTAATAGACTTGAAGCTTGATTAATCCAGCCAACATTACAGGAATATGTTTTATCAAATGCTCTTTGAAAAGCATTTTTGCATGCATTTTGCATTTAAAGTTTTCTTTGAACAGTTCTATACTATATATAAGAATTAAAGTAGGGGCGCCTGGGTGGCTCAGTGGGTTAAAGCCTCTGCCTTTGGCTCAGGTCATGGTCTCGGGGTCCTGGGATCGAGCCCCACATCGGGCTCTCTGCTCAGCAGGGAGCCTGCTTCCCCCTCTCTCTCTGCCTGCCTCTCTGCCTACTTGTGATCTCTCTCTCTGTCAAATAAATAAATAAAATCTTAAAAAAAAATTAAAGTAATAATATATGTTTTGTGCTTTTTAATAATGGGTTAATAGTAACACTATGGAGACAACCCAGAGTTGGTTATTTTCTTTGTGATTTCATCTGGACACATACCTTCTCAATCTTAAGTCATATTTTTACTCCTTTATAAGGCTTCTCCTCTTGTCCTTAGTGAAAATTGATTCTTCCCTCTTCTTTGAAGGCCTCACTTTCCCCACTTCTTCTGATTCACTGAGAAAGTATTAAAATGTAGTCGTCTGTCCACTTGCATCGTTGTCTTCAAGTAATCATTGCTCTCCGCACCCTAGGACTCATCCCTACTTTATCAGGAAACCTCAGTACCTGGGATGGATCTTGTCTCCATCCTCTGCCCTCCTCCTTACCAGTTTTGTTGTGTGGGATGAGCTTGCATTCATCGTTCTTCAGCCTGTTAGGCTCTTCCCACCTCCTTCTCTATTCTCCACCTCTGCCTTTCTGTGTACCTTGTACTTCATCACCACTGCTCTGTGTCTAGGATCTCAGGACTCTCTTTGGTTTGCAGAGTCCTCAACTGCTGCTGCCTCTTGATTCAGATCTGTGGCGTTGGATCTTTGCCTTGGACCATCCACTTCTAGACACTGCTGATTTCCTGCCTAGCTTGTCCCAGAGACCTGCTGCTTCAATACCCCCTCCAGGGCCCTCCTAACCACGTGCTTGGTCCACTGCGGTAGTCACAACATGCTCTTTCTCTTTTTGCACTCTGATGATAGAACTTTTTAGAAGAAAGTCCTAGAACCGTATTGATTTGGTCCACTAATTTGTAATTCTGACTTCATTTTAGACCCTTAGTATGGCTTAACAGTAATTTCTTACCAATTCTTTAGCACATTTTCTGTACTGACTAATAAATATTTTCTATTTTCCCTATGCTCCCAGTCTAGGTAGGCCCCCCCTCCCTCTTGGGAGGTGATCTTCCCTCTTACTTTACTGAGATTATTGGTGTTTTCTGCTGCTGTGCATGTACTTGCATTGTCCCTGGGAAATTGATGAACAAAATGTTACAAAGCAGCACTGTGTCCCTGAGGTCTGATCAAGTCTTTAAGTTACCAGATAGTAAGGAAAATTAGAATGAGAGTAACACACACAGCCCATCCTCCCTTTCTCCAAATTGATAATGAAGGAGACAAGAACCTACCTAATTTAAGTAGAACTTCATTATTATGCACTTGCTTCTAACCATAGATTTGGTTACCTTAAAGGTGTCCTGCATTTTCTTGTGATGTAGGGTAGAGCACGTTGCAACTTGATGGGTGGCATGACTATCTTTTCCTTCTGATTCCAGAGCTTTGATAGCTGTTGTTATGCCCGTGAGTGATAGAGTTGCACTGGCAGCCATTCAGAATTTTTATACTTGTGCTAAAGAAAGATTTGGAGAGGGTCTAAAGGCAGAAGAGTAGTAGGAGTTATGAAATTGACTAGAGTAATAGGCCTGGAAAGGCCTCTCAGTAGGGTGTGTTAAGAGGGAAATCGGAGCTAGGCTTGGAGGGGAGAAGTATCATTTGATGAGGTCGTGTGCAAAGCATGTCTCAGGGATGTAAGTGGTGATCTTGGCTGGAACAGCCTGAGAGCTAGCCTTGACTCTGAAGAGAAGTGAGGGCCCAGGGCATTTCTCTCGAGTAAAATGTAAATATCAACCATCATAGAAGCTTATGCATAGAATTTGCCCACCATTTTAATTTTCGTGTTCAATTGTATTTGAAAGTAGAACTTGGATGGGATCGATAACACATGATTCCTTTCTTACTTTCTGTAGTTATGGCTCTTGAAGGAGCCAATGGGTATGTGGAAGGAAAGAGTTTTATGCAAAAGCTCTTGGATGTCCCCATTGTGGGTAGTTTCCTGAAGAGATAGTGTTGATGCCTTGTACACGTGCTGTCAACATTTTAGTCTGTTACCAGGGAATAACCCTAGAGATTTGATTCATTGGAGGAATTCAGGGGGCCAAATTGTGGCCTCTGACAGGTCTGGGACAATAGTTTAGGGGCTGTGGTCCATGGTCCATGAAAACTTGGCCTGAGGAGCCCTTCTTCCTTCCCACAGACTTAGGATACCACGGTAAAGAGAGAAACCTAAGAGAAACTTAAGCGTTCCTGTTTCCGATGCTTTACCAGTCCCGTGTGATTTATTTAAAAGGACAAAGTGTGCGCACTCAGGCACTCCCCAGTGTCACTTTATGTAGTGTAGTGTTAGAAGCAAATGAAACTGATTTCTTCTTTATTGGTATTTAAAAAAATAAAAAGAAGATTCCTCTTACAGAATGAAGGATAATAGTAGTAGAAACAATAAAAGGAAAGCATTTTTAACAAGAAATAACACTTTTCAGCCCCTCTCCTTTGTGCATTCCCTAACTTGAATACTGCTTTTAAATGTCACTTATAATCAGACATAACATAAGGAATGTTTTAAATACCAAATTTCAGTTTGGGATGAATAGAACATTATTTGTGTTGTGTCAACAAATACATAAATATAAATTGTTTTAAGGTGCATATTAAGCTTTATTGGGCAAAGAGATAAATATTTTGTCTCTGTTACTGCTTAACTCAAGCAACAGTAAATCTTTTAAGTCCACCAAAACATGAATCATTGCACAATGCATGGTACATTATAAGTGTATGCTCCAGAAGAGATTTATGCATCTGACTTTTATGGCACTGAGTTTCAAAACCTCATAAAGAAGTCATTTTAGAGAAATGTCATGCTGACCTTGCTGAGTGAGAGGTAAAATTTGCCCATGTGATCAGCTTCATTCCAACTTGACTTGAAGAGTTATAGTTGAAAACTTGCATATTGCAGATAATAAATGTTTGTTAAATGAATATTTAACACATTACATGAGTTATGTATTAGTGGTTCCTCTAAAATTTGGGAGTTTTAGCCCCAGTGACTGAAACTTGATTTCTTGTGTAGCATGTTATCAATCCTTCCTCCTTTTGGGCTATCAAAGAGAACCTTACTGTTTCTAGGATATTACTATGGCATCATCACAAACGACTTGTATTTGCTTTAAAAATTCATATCATAGCATCTTTAATATATGGCAGTTTTAATATTTTGGCATCTCCTACACATTGACTTATCAGGGAAGATTATGTCTTTATTTTACTTTAAATGAAGTACTGTTTTCAGAGATGATTTCCTTAAATCCATCTGCACTGAAAAAATGTAATTAATCTGACATTTTGTAAAGGTTTCATTGAATTATATTCTTGTCTTGTGCTGTACAAGGATAAGCACATATACATTTTCAACTAAGATTAGCTTTAGGATGTGTTAAGGAAAAAAGATAACAGTACATATTTTATGATCAATATATTTTAATTAGTCAATTTTCAAATGAGCGTGTCCATCTGTAAATGGTGGATAGGATATGCCCAAGTGCAGAGAAAGAAAAAAAAAAAAGATTTAGAGCCTAGACAAATAGCAGAAAGAATTTTGAATCTGTGTAAAGCTCATGTCCAAGAATAGGCTGGTTGGTCTGTGACCCACCAGTGTACTAATACATTGACACAGTCCCCAAGTATAGGGAAAAACTGGACTCTGGCTTAAAAACCCTTTTGAATTCATAGAACAGGTTTTTTTGTTTGTTTGTTTTTTGTTTTCCCCCTAATTAATTTATTTTATTATTTCTTAACCACAGTGAGTTTATTTAGACCCCAAAGAAAACGTGCCTCTGTCTTGGAGAAGCTTACAGTTTTCACTTTACAGATGGACAAGTTTATCTATAAATACTTGTTTAATGCATGTGGACACCTGTTTCCAGGTTAAAATATTCCTTTTCGAGTCTAGCATGGCATATAGTTACTTCCGTGGCTGAGTAAGGTCATTCTTTTGCCTAAAGAAGGGAGAATGTTGAAATACGTTTTCAAGGGCCTAATCTATTTTTCTGGTACTATGATTCTGTTATTTAACTACTCCACTATAAAACTTCACTTAGAAATAGCAATATAAGAAGAACTTACTTAAGGTGTACTTTTCCCTCTTCAAATTAATAATTTCAAAAAGGTTCTTAACAACAAAAATGCTCCTGAAAGTCTCCAATAGATGTATCTTGATTCCAACATAGTTTCCCAAATTGTTTCTGATGGCTTCATATGTCTTCAAAATATCTGTAGGAGTTAATTCTTAATAACCTACCTTCTAAATTAGGAAAAAAACAGATGTTTTCCTCTGCTCTGCCACCATACTTCAGCAGCCTCCTGATATGTTTTTGTTTCAAGAATACAAAATTAATTTTAATATCCATTTAAGCAAATCTTTATTAGCAGGGAAGCAACCCTGCTAACAACTCTTCATATAATTTATTATAGTCTATCTGCCTGTTAATTTTTTTCTTCTTTAGTGTGGATCAGCAGAAGCTGACTGTGTCAATAGATGGTTTGGACCCTTTCTATGTGGAAACTCTTGTCTTTCAGTTCTAGGAAGTCATATTTTTCCTTTGAAAATTTACTCCATTCCATTTTCTTTGTTCTCTTTCTTTAGAACTCCATTTTGTTTGATATTAGACTCTAGATTTGAGTCTTTTCCTTTGTTTTCTTATACCTCCTCTGGTCTTCTTTGCATTTTTGAGTCTGCTCTCTGGAAGATTTCTTTGACTTTATCTTCAATTTTTCCATAGAATTTTAGAATTTTGCTGTTATTTTTAATATGTTAATTTTTTAAATTTTAATATTTCCCTTTTCTTGGAATTTCTTCTTTTCAGGGTTGGGGGCTTTCCTCAGAAGTCTGGTGGTTTTTTTTATATTTAGGAGTGAGATGCTAAAAGTCTGGATAGAAGCTGTGTGTGTGTGTGTGCACGCACGATAGAGAGAGGGAGGAAGGTTGGGTGTTAATGGATTGTAGAGAGAGCTTGTCAACTGGGGGCCTAACTCTGGGAAGATTAGCCAGTGAGCTGTCATTTTCTCTGGAAGAGCCTCAACTGCCAGTATCAGTAGGTCTTTTCCTGGGGGTGGATTTCAGAATTCTCCAGAGAATAAGTTTTTTGTCTCTTGCCTGGGGATGGAGGTTGGAGTATAAGATATAGGCCTGGCTGCTTACGTTCTAGGAGTTAATTTCTGGTTTCCGCTCTGTGATGTAAAGAGCTGGAACAACAGAAGTCCTACCTTACCACAAGAAAACAGCTGGACAGACAGATTTTTGTGAACTCATCATAGAACTGAAGTCACAGTACAAAAGGCCATCCCCAAATCTGGAAAGAGACGGAGGCCCTCAGTGAGACCCACGACAGAAACATTTGCTAAGCTGAGACAGAATCGCTAGATGTTTGTAGGAGATGAAACTAGAAATTTTCATGAGTTGCTGGAAGCCAAGAGTCTTGAGAACAAGACGATTCTGGGCCCCACAGTCATAGAAGGGGCGCTCCCTCTTTTGTAAGCTTGTACACACAAAGGCCCAGCCCCTGGCCTCAACTTCCACGGAACCGAGTACCTACCTGTGTCTTGCCCTTTGGGGCTTTGTGTGAAAAAGCGAATGGGAACCTACTTCTTATCCCTGTCACCTCCGTGGTTTCATCTGTCAACTTAGCTAGAAGTCTCCATTGCACTATATTATTACCTGAAAATAACCCGTGACAAAGGAAAATAGACAGCAGATCTCTCTTTCTAAAAAAATATATGACGTACATACACATAGATCATAGACTGTGTGAGATGTTTTTCTTCTGTTTTACAATTTTTCTATAATGCTGCAAATAAACGTTTAAGAGAATGCAGCCAACAGAAATATGTACCTGCAGGTTTTCACTGCTGCTTAAAAAACTCTCTCTTGTTTGTTTTCTTGCAGCTTGCTCTCATCTAGGTGTCCAGGGGAGTAAACATCTAGCATCCCAGTGCAACTTGCCATTTGGCTGTATAATGTGGTGACTGCAGTCGTTTTTTATAGCGGGGCCCTGGGACTGCCTGAAGGCTCACTGTTGGGGTCCCCTGCCTCATCCTAGGGCTCTAAGTTGCACTGCTCTGGAGTTGCAGGTGTGGCTCAAGCCGGCCCTTGGGCCTGGGTGCTTACTCTGTTCTCCCAGGTGAGGAGACTTTTGTAGGACAAGGTGGTTATTGAATTCCCAGGAAATTCTGAGCTGCTCTCAACCTTGGCGGTACCTGGGGAGCTTTCAAAATTCCCAGTGCTTCGGTTGCATTCCATACCAGTTAAATCAGAATCTCTGGGTAGGGAACCCAGGCCTCTATAGTTTTTAAGACTCTCCAAATGATTATAGCTAACATGGCAAGTCCCTGCTCTAGAGGACAAATTAAACGTTTTCATTCCTATGTAGTAGCCATCTGGATGTTCAGGGCTAACCTGAAAAAGTAATCTCTGTGCTCGCTATAATCAAAATATTTATGTTTTGGGATTCTGTACACACTTCCTACCCTGTGACCATCAGGGTGCGTTCGTGTGCGCGCGCACATCTGCCTTAATGGAACACATCTTAAACACTAAGAGGAAAGACAGTCTTTTTCTTCTGTTTATCATTGTATCCCAAGTGTCTAGAAAAGTCCCTAGTGTTCTAGTAGATTATCAAGAGATATTTGTGAAATCAATGAATTCAGTTCTTTTTACTGAAAACAGGCAATGACTATTCAATGGTCAAAACCTCATTCTGCAGTCTTGATTTTTAAAGAACTCTCCCAGGCCTGATGAGGAAAGACCTTTTCTTCATTCCTATAGTGTGTGGATAGTGGATATCCATAGTTTGCACAGCCATTGTGCCTAGAAAGACATAAGGCTTGGAGAGCCCCAAACCTACAGAGAAATAACAAACATCGCAATACAAAAGTGAAAACCACCTTATTCACTCTCCCGTTTCCCACGGATGTCTTGCCCATCTCTGTCATCCAGTCCCCTGTTTCTTCAGGAAGCCCTGAGGTGAGTTTCACACATTCCCTGATATCGCTAAGCAGTTTTCGAGAACAACTTTAGGGCCTGATTTTCATTCTTTCACACAGATTTTTGGCCAGAGGCCAAATGATAGATTTCTAGGTATTATAACAGATGATGTAATCCACAGTTCCATTTGAACAGTAAACAACCCGATGAGAAAAAAATGGATATTTTTATTGTGCTTATTTTACAGACAAGGTAACCCTTTTAGTCACTTTGAGCAACTCGCTCAGGCTCATAACCAGTAGTCGCTCAGCTGGGACTTCTGTCTGGGTCCTCTGACTTCAGATCTTACGAGTGAGAAGGATTAACACTGCACTTGTTATGTAATGGCAGGCCGGGTTGATTTTGTACTTCATGCAGTGAAGTTCAATGCTGTTAAAAACTTTAGTCACAATAAATTAGTTTCAATGCCATTAATATTTGTTTTTAAAATCATTACCATTATCATTGTTAAACTCTGGGTTTTTAAAAATTTGTTTTGTTTTGTTTTTGGGCTCTGTGTGTGTGTTTAATGAATTAGCATTGTTTTATAGAAAGACATGGGGACCTGAAGGGGTGCTCAATGAGTTGGCAGAACCACAGATATTACACATTAGGCTGGGTTTTTTGGTCTCCAGTTTTCAGATAATCTTAGAATAATTTTCACCTGACTTTGTTAACAGGAATTATACTTACAACTGCCTAACTCCTAATGCATGAGTAAAAGATAGTAATCAAGAGATGGCCAAATGACAGAGTGCTTATATCCTGTACTCAGAACGTAGGTCCTTGAGAAAAGTAAATTACCTCTTGTAATTTCTATTCCAGCTGTTATTTCCATGTCTTTATTGTCTTTCCTGTGGGCATCACCAATCAGAGTAGTTAATTTGGGGCTTGAAATAGGTATGCTTCCAGCTCAGGGTCACTCCAAGGGGATTATACTTCTTTAAGGTCTAGTCTTTAGGATAGATTCATCTTCAGGTTTACCTCTGGCCTTATTCATGTGTAAATTTTATGTATAGCCAACCAAAGGGCCCGTGCTGCAGAGTAGAGCCATTTTGTTATCTGGAATTAGAAGACAAGGTTAAAGTCTAGATTTGCCATTTGCCGTTAGCTTTCTGAACGTGTTTGCTCACCATAAAAATTAGGGTAGTACTTTTTATCTTTCTATTTTCCTGGGTTATGGAAGACTCAAATGAGACACGTGTAAAACATATTCTTAAACTGCCAAGTGCTATATAAATAATAGATATCATTGTTTTTTCATCAACCGTAATGATAATATTATTTTCCTCATTCTTGTCAGCCTCTTTTTTTTTTTTTTTAAGTAGGCTTCATGCCCAGCGTGGAGCCAATGTGGGCCTTGAACTCAGCGACCCTGAGATCAAGACCTGAGCTGAGATCAAGAGTTGGACACTTAACTGACTGAACCACCCAGGCGCCCCTCACTCCTCAGCCTTCATAATATATTTTCCCCTTTTCTACTACTTTTATAAATTTCATTTTCCAATTTCAGATTTTATATAAAGACAGGAAAGTCAGTTTATTTTCGTAGCGCCTTTAACATCCATCAGAACCTCTTATTTTCCAACCCTAAAACAATTAAAATGAAGCCTTATGCTAATCAGGACCTTGCTCTGATTAAAAATGGTGTGGAAGAAAAATACTAGCTGCTTTAATACAGAGTCTTTTATCCAAACGGATATGTGATGCTTATGTATTGCTCACTTGGGATTTCACAGTGTTTTCCATCGCACAGGAAGGTCAGGGTGACTATCCTGGTAGGATGTGTGGGGCAGAGAGAGAAGAGTATTTGGATGGCTGTAAGGATGGAAGGAGTAGAGATCTCGATTCCATCTCTACTTGTGTATGGACTGGATGATGTAGGAAAAGTCATTTTTCCCTTTGGGGCCTATTTACCCATCTTTTGAAATTTGAAGATGTTAAAATTGGTGATCTCCAAAGGTCCTTTCAGCTTTAGACTTCATTGAGTCTGTGACTGAATATCAAGGGAAGGTGGGGGAACTGTAACCGAACTGAAAATAATAGTAAACTTGGAGTAGTTTTCTTTCTCAGAATCAGGGAAGTATAAAGATATAAAAGATAAAGAAATATAAATATTTGATATTTAACACCATCCAAAAATGACCTCCTTGTGTCTGAAAGGTAAATGATCTATGTCTCTGAAAGGTAACTGACCAGAGAATATGGAGTTAAAGTGAAATATAGCTTAGTTTTCTCTTTGTGCTAACTTGGGAGAATAATATTTTGTCAATCAGTACTTTGCATGTAATTGCTTATATAATAGCTTCTGTAATTGTTTTAGTCACAAAATTTAGCAACCATTCTTTGGATTTGGCATTTTCATTGCTAAAATCAGCTGTAAATTTTAGCCCATCAGGGTAGTTCAATAGAACTGGTTATTTTGAGGTCAGGATAACTCTAATATCAAACCTATCTAGGATACAGCAGGAAGAGAAAATTAAAAACCATTATCCCTCATGTGTGAACATAGATGTAGAAAACTTTAATAAAATATTAGCAAATAAAATTGAATATTATATTTAAAAAGGTAATAATACATCAAGTGGAGTTTTACCCTGGAATGCAAAGTTGGTTTAATTTTCAAAAATCAGTGTAATTAGCTACATTAGTAAAATAAAGAATAAAAATCATATAATTACCTAAGAGGAAACCGGAAAAACATTTGGCAGAATTCAGTACCCATTCATAGTATAAGAAAAGAAAAACTCTCAGCAAACTATGAATAGAAGTCAATGTCCTCAATCTGATTAAGGGAATCTACAGTACACCCATAACAATCATCATATTTACTAATGAAATGTTGACCATGTTTTTCCCCAATATCAGAGTAAAGGCAAAGATGTTTGCTCTCACCACTTGTATTCAGGGTTGTATTGGATGTGCTAATGAGTGCAATAAGGCAAGAGAAATAAATACAAGACATAGTAATTGGCAAGGAAGAAGTAAAAATGTCTTTGCAGACATCATAATTGTATATGTAGAAAATCAAATGAAATCTACAAAAAGCCTATTAGAACAAAGATTAATTTAGTATAGGCTCAGGATACAAGGTTAGTATTAGAAATAATTTATTATATTTGCATATACTAACAGAAAGACTAGAAAATAATTAAGAACAGTACCATTTGAGATAGCATCAAAAAGCATAAACTATTTAGGAATATATTTAAGAAAAGATGTGGAGGATCTCTACACTGAAATTTATAATATATTACTGAGAAAAATTATAGACATAAGTAAATGGATAGATAATACTATGGGGTAGGGCCCAGGAATTGTCAAAATACCCCCAGGATGGTTGGAAACAGGGTCCTGGTTAAAGAATAGGATAGGATGGGTTTTTAATTCTCCCATTTAGTATTTTGTATCTAACAAATTACATCCAGTCTCCGCCTTCCCCACTCCTTTCCTCTTTCCCTTCCTCCTTTTCTTTCACACACACACACATACACACACACGCGGTCCCCTGATCACTTGTACTTCTGCCACCCTCACTAGACTGTGAGTCCTTACATGGTCAGGATCATAGGATCATGTCTTTGTGTTCATCCTCTCAACATCTGGCGTAGTCTCTGGCACGTGAGCACTGAGTGGGCTCTATAGGATCGCTGCCTTTTTGCTGGTATTATTTTCAGGTCATTCTTTATGGTTACCATCAAAGTATAAAAAGGTAACTTTTGAGGAACTGACACTTCTGTTTAGATGTAATTTTTCCTTATTGTATTTAATCTTACTGAGTTTTAATCACTAACAAATCTTTGATCCAGATTTGAAGAATAGTCAGTCTTGTCCTTTAAATTTGTATATACCATCATAAAACTCTCACGAAGAGTGTTTATTACCAATTCCATGTGGTAGACAGGAGTCTGTGGTAGACAGTATATATATGTGTGTATATATATATACACAGACACACACATACAGGTATGTGTGGTGTGTGCATATATATATGTATATTTGTTTATTTGTATATTTGTATTTTTGTTTGCTTGTTTTTCCCATTCTTAGAGGAGGAGACTGTGTCAGAAATATTGAACAGCTTGCTCAAGGTTTCATAGCTGTAAGTAAAGGTGGGGCCTGAACCCATGTCTTTTTTTGGGGGGGTAAGATTTTATGTATGTATTTATTGAGAGAGGGAGAGAGCGTGAGCAGTGGGAGGGGTGGAGGGAGAGGGAGAGAGTATCTCAAGCAGACTCTGTGCAGAGCACAGAGTGGAGAGCCTTTTGCGGGGCTTGATCACATGACCGTGAGATCATGACCTGAGCGGAAATCGAGAGTCAGACACAACCGATTTAGCCACCCAGGTGCCCCTGACCCCCAGTCTTTTTATTTCATTTTTAAATTTCATTTTATTTCATTTTTCTCCACTGCACCACACCACTCACTACCCTCTTGGTTGAGACATCTGCCTCTCTTTGGAAGACAGCGTGTCGTCAGCATCGTGTGGGCACTCTATTCTCTGCGTGGCCATCCCCTGCCTTTGGGGCCCAGAGCTGGCTACCGTGTATACTTGTAATGGGAATAAATAGAGAACATTAATTTCTTTTTGGTTTCTTGGTTCCTTTTCAGTTTTTAATTTATCCTTAATTTAGTTTTGTGGTGGTTTAATCATTCCTTTGTTCACTTATTCATTATTTTATCCCTCCAGCAGATGTCTTTTGACTAACTACAATGTATTTTAGGCATTGAATAAGACCGGGGCTGAGCTCTCAAAGTGCTCACAGTTAGTGGAGAAACAGATAAGAAATCAGTTATTATGAAAATTGAGACAAAAGTACATGCTATCTTGTGAACTATTTGAACCTAGTATAAGAATTAAATGTTAGTACTGCCGTGAGAGATTGGTAGTATGAATATATAGGAAGTCAGGGGGTGGGAGGGCTAATTTGTGAATTGATAACCAAATTCTTACCTCTCCTGAGCCAGGTCAAGGGACACATTGTCATAGCCAACAGTATTTTCTAGCCTGTTCAGGGTAGGCCCAGGTTGGATTATCAGAACAATTGGCTGGCCCCTCCTTAAATTTAATTTAAAAGTTTTAAATTAGGGGCACCTGGGTGGCTCAGTTGGTAAGCGTTTGCCTTTGGCTCAGGTCATGATCCCAAGGTCCTGAGATCGAGCCTCACATTGGGCTCCCTGCTCAGCAGAGAGTCAGCTTCACCTTCTCCCTCTGCCCCTCCCCTCTGCTCATGTTCTCTCTCTCACTCTGTTCTCACTCTCTCTCTCACTCTCAAATAAATAAATAAAGTCTTTAAAAAAAGTTTTATATTAGATTTGAGAACATTTTCCGTAAAAAGATTAAAACAACACAAATACCTATCTGTATTTTGAGAAAGAGGTGATAAAGTTATATTGAAATTTAGTATTAACATCTGTATGAGGATGATGTATGGTCCCTACAGTGAATGCTTCATTAATTCAGAGACCTTTTAAATCTTGTCCATGGCTGTGCCTGGCTCAGAGTAGGTGCTCCTCGATAAATCTTTATTGAATTTTGATAAATTTGGAGGCATTTGAAACATTTAAATATAGATAGATTGTGTTGGCCACAGAATACAGGGTTTTAAGATACTCATGTTGGTCTGACCTAAGTATTCAGTTTTTAAACATTACAAATGTAAACATCCTTACAAATAAGCAAAGAATCTGATGAATATTTGACTATATTATTACAAGGTAAATGTAGGTTAAGTCATGTAATTACAGAATATTAAGAGTAGAAGAGCTTCAGAAATCATCTAGTTCAACCTGAAAATTTATGTAAATAAGTAGTTAATACATTTATATGACTCAAAAATTGAAATATATAAACAGGCATATATTGGAAAAAGTTCATTCCCATCCCATTTCCACGTGCCCCATTCCCCTTCTGGTCACCTCTAGGTGATCACTTTTAGTATTTTCTTATATATCTGTCCTTCCAGGATTTATTTATGCAAATGTGTATATATTATGTTCTTATGCATTATATGTTTATATTATATATTATATAAATATAAATAATATAAATATATAATATAAATAATATATATGCTTATATAATATAATATACAAACCCTGTATTATATATATTCTTATTTATCCTCTTACACAAAAGGTAGTATACTGTATTCACTACTCTGCATTTTTTTTTTACTTAACAAAAATATCTTGACAATCTTTCCATGCAACTATATAGCTCCCTCTTTCTTTTCTTTTTTTTTTTTTCACCAATGCCTAGTTGTCTATTTTGTGATTATACCATAGCTTCTTTAATCATCCTCTATAGGCACTGAGACTTTGGCTGTTATAAACAGTGCCGAGGTTGAATAACTTTGTATATGCATTATTTCCTGTGTTTGCTGGTATATTTGTAGGACAAATTCCCAGAAGTAGAATTGCCAGGTCAAAGGGTAAATGCATTTGTAATTTTGAAGGGCACTGCCAGGTTTCCTCCAGAGTAGTCTTTCCATTTATAGGTGAGGAAACTGAGGCTTTGGGAGTTAAGTCATTTATTATGAGTGGCAAAGTGAGGACATGTCTCTAGGAGGTCTTTCCAGACCCAAATTAGATCAGGTGCATCCTCCATGCTCCTATAATACCCTTTATAATACCCAACAAAGCCTTTATTCCATGCATTGTAATTGTTGATTTAGTTACCTGTCTTCCTATCTCTGTGTTTATCATTAGAGCCCAAATACCTAGAACAGGGGTTGCCTGATACAGAGTGGGTTCCTAATAAATATTTGTTGACTGAATGAATGGAAACAAGTTAGGTCTTCTGATTCATATTACAGTGATCATTATATTCCATTTCACATTCTTAAAATCAACTTCAAGAAACACATCAGCTATACAAATAGATGCAGGATATAAGGGAGATGTATTTAGAACTGTTCATGTGAAAAAGATTTAGGGCATTTAGGATTCATATGTAAAGAATTTGGGAGTCAGCTGTCAAAAATCTTATGTAATATAAGACTTCATTAATGGAAGTGCTGTTTCCAGAACAAAGGAGGTGGTGGTTCCAAAAGCTGTCTCTGGGGTGTTAAGTAGCATAATTCTGGGGGCTGTATTCTAGGAGGTATATAGGTGAAGACAACGACTAACAGTGGAAGGTGAATAGGATAGTGAGAGATCTGAATTTCTACCAAGTGTGTTTGAAGAATTAAGGCTATTTATGTAAGAAAAGAGACAACTTAAGGAAAGTGTTCTGCTTTTAGGTATTTTGAAGAGCTTCATCGAGAACAGGATTTTTCTCTGTAGTTGCAGAGGGGAGAACTGGACCTATTAAGTCAAAGTGATGGATTTGCAGATTTTAACTCAATATAATTGAGTCCAAAAGTGAATGCCTTGTGAAATGTCACAAACGCTTTGGCTTTTGGATTCACTTCATGAGGAAGACCAAGTCAAGACTTGTGCAGAGTGGGGACCAGCCTAGCTAACACAAAAACTGTGCCCGTCTAGAGAGAGATCTCTTTTCCAAGGAGAGACTATTAGAAGCATAGGTTGATTTCTTTGAAGTCTGTTCCAAGGGGTTGCAACATCAGGAAAGAGTTTCTGAGGAAATGTAAAAGATGATGGCTATAGGGTCAGGTTCTGTGAGTGAGGAATTCAGCCTCCCTGTCGAATGACCTGAAGTGCAGAGCTAGGTTTAATTTCAGGAGGTAATTAGCATGAGAACCAGTCATACCCTTGGTTGCACAGAGTAAGGGTAGTCTGATGTCCATGTGGATATCAGAGGCGAATTCCATATTGAATACTGGATGCAAATAATAAGAGGAGTAATTAAGAAAGAATATCATTATTGAGCACTTACTATGTGGTAGGCATTTTACAATGCTCCCAGTAGTCCAAAGAAGTAGATATTAGCATCCCCAGGTACATGTACTGGAGACTGGATTCAAACCCAGATCCGTCCTCTTACTCTCTGCACTTACTGCCTTTCCCTACATTGTTCACTGATTAGGAAAGGGCCTCTGAATATGTCAGGGCAGGCTCCCGTTGATTCAGGGCAGGCTCCTATTGATTCAAACCTCTAGGTGGGTTTGAACCTAGTAGTAGTCCTCACAGCTTGGGGAGCAGAGTAAATGGGGCCTAACAAGAAAGTATTTAGGCAAAGCAGAGGTTGAATGTCTGACGTCTGTCAAAAATGCCATTGTTTTAAAAATTGAACTACACGAAGCTTGGAAACCCTATTGACGTAAGTTTAGACACTCATTTAGAAGCAGGGAGGTTACAACAATTTTTAGGTATTGTTGATCTGAAAAAAAAATTAAACTGTGGTGGAATTTGAAAAACTTTTCCTCCTTGGTGGAATTGGGGTAGAGTACAAAAAAAATACTAGATAAAGGGTGAGCATCGGGGTTCAGGCAATTAATTTCCAAATCCTTTCACTTCTGATATTACTGAACCATTCCTTCAATTGTTTCCATGTATATATGGTTTACATAGTTGCCATTTTAAAGTAGTTCTAGAACATTTAGTTATGTTACTATTTCATAGTTTTGCCAGTCATTCTCATACCATTAGATACTTAAACTTTCTTTCCTTCTTCCTGTCTTCTTTTTCCTCCCTCCCTCTGTCTCATTCAGCCTTCCTTCTTTCATTCCTTCCTTTGCTTTCTCTCTCGTCTTATTTCTAGTAGTACTGCCTTGAACATCTTATACTAATTTCTGCTATTTTCTTTTGAGTTATTTCCTTGGAATAATTCCCCAAAATGGAATTATTGGGTTGAAGGAAGGATAAGCACAGTTTGTTACATATTTCCAGGTTGCATTCAGGAAAGATTATACCAATTTATAGTATAGTTGACCCTTGAGCAACATGGTTTAGCTGTGCAGGTCCACTTACACACAGATTTTTTTTTTTTTCTGATAAATACAGGACAGTGCTTCAAATGTATTTTCTCTTCCTTATGATCTTCTTAGTAACATTATCTTTTCCCCAGCTTGCTGTATTGTAAGAAATCAGTATGCATTATATGCATATAACATACAAAATATGTGTTAATTGACTATGTTATCAGTAAGGCTTCTGGTCAATAGTAGGTTATTAGTAGTAAATTTTGGGGGAGTCAAAAGTTATGCATAGATTTTCAGCCGTGTGAGGGTTTAGTACCCAGCCTCTGCATTGTTCAAGTGTATTTCCAAGAGTGTGAAAATTATCTCCATGATTAATTAAAATTCTGTGTTTTGTGGGATGGGTCTGGCCCAGAACCCAGTCTTGGAAACTAAACTGATCCATTGGGTGGGATGGTAATCCAGGAAGGCAACAGGACCAGATAACCACAAGGCATTGAAGCTGGCAGAAAGAGAGACCAGTGACAATAATTGATATTTTATTTTAGAGCATAGAGCATTTTATTTGAGAGCACAGGCAAGAGCAAGGTAGAGCCAGAGTTGTGTAAGATCTGTGATGCCTGGTGGCAAAGCACCTAGGGTCAGAAAGATAAAACTCAGATTTATTTACTGGAATGCTTAGAAAGTAAGTTGTTGACCATATGTAACCAGGCAAGACCCACAAAAATAACCAGAAAATCTGGGACTAGCTGGGGAGATGGGTGGGGTTTTGGGAGTAGGAGGCAAAGTTTTTGCGTACTCCAGCCCTGGCCTAATTGGATGTCTGTCATTTTTACTTATTTTTGATAAGTTAATAGTTATATGGTAATGCCTTAAAATGATTTTTTATTGCCTTGTCAAGTTGTACTTTTTTCCAGAGTTCATATTCTTAGAGCACTTTTTTAAGTAAAATCTGTTTATTGACTCTTTTTATTTATGTGCCATGGATAGTAGCATTATATCACATTTAGCTATTCTGCTCTCTCTGTCCTTTAGATAATTTAATATTATACCAGTAGATATTTGCCATTTGGTATATTTGGGGGGATAGATTCTTTTATATTTGAAAATATCTTATCTATGATGATATTCTGCTTTTTTTTGGCTCTTCCATAGTTGGAATAAATATGCTGTCCTGTTTTTTTGGTACATATATCTTCACTCTTTAGCCTGCACATATGGTATGAGCTTAAGCTCTAACTTCTTTGCATCTCTGTTCACTCTTCAGTTATTCACTCGCACTTTGTCTTCTGCAAGAAGATTGCTTCTGGATTATAATGTACTAACACTTTGTATTTATTTATGAATTCTGTTTTGAGTTTATTTCAACCAATACTGTATCCTTTTTAAAAAGTAATTTTTCTTTTGTAACAGTTTAAAATTTGATAGTATGAAACCGGTATCATAACTTCATTTTGGGTATTTTTTCTACTTTTCAAATACTTTTTTTTTTTTTTAAAAGATTTGAGTAATTGCGTATTTCCTTGTACCAGGATAAATGCTTCTCATCACACCATTGAAGCAGGAAATTACAAGGGGTAGGGATGAGTTGCCATTTGACTCAAGCACCCTAATTGCTGCACATACACTCTTAGAAATGTTTTTGTTTTTTGTTCTTTTTCCCAGAAAGGGGTGGGAGGGGCAGAGGGAGAGAGGGAGAGTCTTAAGCGGGCTCTCAAAACGGGGCTAGATCTCACGACCCTGAGATTATGACCTGAGCTGAAATCAAGAGTCGATCACTTAACCAACTGAGCCACCCAGGTGCCCCAATGTTTAAAAATGTTGTTCTGAAATTCTCAGCATTGATTCTGTTTCATGCTGATCGTTTGATGGCACAGAATTGAAGACAACTAGAAATTATTGTTTTTCGTCATTGCCTTCACACTGCTCAGAGGACCTTTTGAGACTGTTGTAAGGATTAATTTGATGATGATGATGGTGGTGGTGGTGGTAGTGGTGGTGGTGATTGCTCTTTCACTATTTCTTTTGGACAGAATCCACCGATCAGCATTCAAACATGGAAGGATGTCATTTGTGTTTCTTGAAGCCAACATCAAGTTCTGTAAAATCAGTATTTTATTTAATCTACATAATAATTTGGGGAATGTTGTCATCTTTACTATATTTAGTTTCCCCAGCATGGAGCAAATTATATTTCTCCATTTATCCATCTTTCTGCCATCAGACTTTATGTCATATTTGAATAAGCCTCTAATTTTCTGATTTAAATTAATACCCACTTATTGAATTTTTTGTCAGCATTGTAAGTGGGGTCTCTTCCACTGTATTTTTAGCTGTTGGCCATGGTACATAGGCTTGTAGTAGTTTGAAATGGTTTTTTACCCTGCAACTTTGCTGAAGTCATTTAACACTATTTAAAATTGATTTTATGGAGTTATGTAAGCATATAACTTTATAACTTAGAACTGTTTCATATATAAAGTATTTTCTTTCCTTTCTGTGGTTATACTTTTTAATTCTTTTCCTCTCAAATACCTGATTGCCCATTCAGTGAAGGAACTACTCTTGCTTCCCTTAGACCTGGGAAAAAAGGGAATCAGATTACCCTGTGAAAGTTGCAGCCAGCACGTAAGTGGATAAAGATATTAACATGCGATATTCTCTTTGGGAGATGAAATGGATCCCGGGCGAGCAATATTAGACCTGTTTGTTCATGTATCTGAAGAAGGAGTGTATCAAACCAAAGCTAGGGAAAGAATAGGAAAAAAGAATGTTGTAGAGTTAAAGTTTGGTAGTAACTATTCCAGCATTACCCAGACTAAAGGATGGGTAATTTTGAATTTGAATAATTCACATTTTGAATAATATGAAAGTGGAGATGGATACCAGAGGATGTAGCTGAGATGTAAGTACTCTTGGTATCCCCATTGGTCCCAATTACAAGGTTATCCCAAGAGTGAGATTGGTGTATCAGCCTTTATTAAATGCAGTTCCTCTAACTGCCCTTCTTCTGAGCCCTCGCTCACCTAACAACCTGCACAGATCTTCTTCATAGAAGGACAATGAACGCGCTGATCTTAGGGGTTTGGAGTATTCCGTTCCCTGTGACTGTGGATTTGTAATTACAAAGTAATAGATTGATATTGTGGGAAAGAATACACTAACCATATGAACTTAGAATATTTTAATACCTAATTAATTTCCCGTAGTGAACTAATTAGTTAGCATTTTGGTTGTATGTCACTTACCCTTGGGCAATGGCTCTGCAGTTGGTGTGCAAACAGAAGCGTTTCTGAGCTCAGAAGTCTCACTGAGACCATAAACTACACTCCTGAGGCCTCTTGGAGAGAGCCTGACAACCTGACAGTGATGTTTGCATTGCCAGGGGGCATACAATGGGTATTTTAGTTTTCTGTGAGCACTTAATTGCACCAATAATATGATTCTTACTACTTATATTCTTTATGTGATGAATTATATTGTTTTCCCTGTGTCCGGTCATGTAGTCCAAGTATAAATTCTGGTGGTTCATATTGGAAAATTATTTCAATGTGGTCTTGTATTTTATTTAATAGGATTTTTATTTAGTTATTATTAGGGCTGCCTGGCTGACTCGGTTGGTGGAGTGTGTGACTCCTGATCTCAGGGTTCTGGGTTCGAGCCCCATATTGGGTGTGGAGATTACTTAAAAATAAAAAATCTTAAAAAAAACCCACACCATTGTGAATGTCTTGTGTGTTTATGGAAAATAAAATTATATTTGCCTAATGAAATAGTTTGAAAAACACAACATTCTTACCTATTTTTGGAAAGGTTAGAAACATTCTACAACAAACTCACTGGCTATAGGCATTTTTTAAAAACAGTAATTCTCAATAAAATAACATTTCTTTTTGGTGTTGTAAGTTATTCATTTAAGTTTGCTATTTCTTGATACTTCTCTTTTATTCTCTTATAATTTTGAATTTTTATGTTTCCATTTAATTACTAAATTTATTAGCGTGTAACTAAAATTTATAATGCTCTAATTAAAAGAAAAACCTATTTTCTAACTAACAGTTCTGATTTAATAATATAGGTTTTTCTCTCTTTGGGGTTGGTTGCAGGTGCTTAGCTTGTTTGTTACGTTTCTTCTGCTCTTAGTTTTATTTTTTGCCCTTTCTAATTTTAGTTTGCTGTGGCTTCTTTGCTTTTTGTAAAGATTCTTTCAGAGAGATTCTTTTTTTTTTTTTAAGATTTATTTCTTTATTTTGAGAGAGACAGAGAGCAAGCAGGGAGGGGGCAGAGGGAGAGAGAGGGAGACTCTCAAGCAGACTCCCCACTGAGCGCGGAGCCTGATGCAGGGGCTCGATCCCATGACCTGGAGATCATGACCTGAACCGAAATCGAGTCGGACGCTTAACCGATGGAGCCACCCAGGTGCCCCTCAGAGAGATTCTTGATTTTTCTTTTCTTTCCTCAGTAATCTAGACAGTTGGATATCTTTTGTAAGAGGACTGATATCCTTAAGATGGCCACCTGACTTTTAAAAACCCAATTAGTTATCACTCAAATAAATATGCTTGCCAAATTATCTGAAAAAGAAAAAAAAGTCCTATTAGTTGAAAACATCCCCTTTGGAGGTATGTGTGTGGCCACTCCTGCAGTCAGGAGTCATCATTTCAGTATTGCCTTCTGGTCTTCAAAGTCAGATGACTTCATGCCGTGTAACTATTTGATTAGTAATAATAGGAAGCACAAGAACATGCTGGAGAGGAGACTGTGCCTGGAAGAGAAAAGCTATTACCTGTTGGGATTTTTGTGCCCCTCAGGAAGACGGTCAGGAAATTAGTTGCCAAATGAAAGGGCAGATGATGTCTGTTGGTCCGTGACCTTGAATTCAAAGTCCAGGGCCTGCGCGGAGGCCTGGCCAAGCAGGGCGTGGGTTCTAAGCAGGGTGGCAGTTGTGGTGCCCCTCATTTATCACAGGAGGGACCAAGTGAGAAACTGATTCTGCATAGACAAGTCAGGATGTGCCAGCAAAGAGTTCACGCACGGAGACAGCAATAGACAGGTTTCATTTCCGGGGAAATGGGCCAGGCTCTATGTGCATGGAGAGCAGGAAACGGCTGAGCCAGACATTCCAAGGTGGTCTGAGATTGCAATGACAATGACGGTGGCCATAGTGGTGGCCACCCTTTACACATGTTGTTACTGATCCAATAGTTTTATAATCTTTCCCATTTCACGGTTGAGGAAACAGAAACATTTAAATCATTTACCGAGCCAGGTTGACATAGCAAGGGAGAAGTGGAGCCCTGATTCTTACTAGTCTAAGTCCAAAGCCTGTGATCTCTCTACTGAACCACATTGCCTGAGCTCTACCCTGCAGACACACTGACACATGACTCAGACGACTGACACAACATTCATGATGTTCACATGTTTTCGTGCCCCGGGTCATGTATATGGCTTACAGGGAAATCCATGTAGACATATTGATGTGGAGCTCAAACAGTGTTTCCTGATGGGGCATGATTTTAAATGTTTGGCGATCAGTACTCCAGGGCAATAGACCCCAAACCTGGCTGGGCACCTCAGTCTCCTGATATGTTAAAAGAACAAAACAAAACAAAACAAAGCTCAGATTTTCTTGATCCACCCACACTTTCTGAAGCACAGTCTCCAGGGGTAGGGGCCAGGAATATGATTTCTAACAAATGCCAGAACTTGAACCACTGTTCCGGGGTATTGTCCCTCAAAACTATACTTGTAGTTGCTGGAACAAATCTTGGTGCCAACTGTTACAAATAGACTTTTGGAACTCTGAAGCGCTTTGAATTGGCTTGCTTGTTTATCGTGTGTTATCCCTTGTTGAAGGCTTAGCTCCAAGAGGAGTTTACCACTTGTTCCTAGAATAGTGCTGGACGGATAGGACTGCTCAGGAAATATTTGTCAAATGAATGAATGAATAATGAAACCCTTTTCCCCACTGTGTTTGGGCAATACGTGTCCCTTCTTTCCTCAACTACAAAGAATGAACGCGTTTCAGCTGTGTGGCTGTCAGTTTGAATACTCTGATGACGTCCGTAGTCGTTCCGCTGAACTGCCTGCAATTGTTGAATGTTCAAAAATTATAATATTAATTCTCTTATTTTATTGTATTTTCATTCCACCAAAGAAAGTAGTGGAAGTTGGAAGGTGATGTAGAGATTTGGTTTTATTCCATTGCTCATTCACGTCCCTGTGTCTTTAAGGAAAGGGCCAAGCGACAACTTGGTCATTCTCCAGATCCAAGAGGAAGTGGATCGTAGCAGTTGTGCCTTTGTAGAGCAGATGTTTTGGTTGGAAAGGCTATCAGCCATCTGACTCATAATAAGTCCTCAATTCCAGTAAATTCCCAGTTTTTAGTTACAGTAGGTAGGATGCAGGAAAACAATGTCTTCCACTTTGGGATCTTTGAACTTGTCTCAGCTATTAGCACTATTCCCTGAGCATCACCGTGTGTGGAAGAATGAGACGCCAGGGGAGGTTAGAGCAATTCCAGGAATAGGCTCAGTCCATTTTTAAGAGGGACCATTGGGGTTAAACCAAAGCCACTGCCCTCTCTGACATAGTATTAACGACAAGCAACGTAACTGCGTTGAGTTTTCTTATAAGTTTCTGTGTTAAAATCATTTCTAGGTTACATTAATTTGAGTGATCTATAAATAAGCCTATACTTTTGTTTTGGTTGTTGTTTTTTTTTTTTTATGGAGAGGGTTTCCTTTTTCCTTTTCCATAAACTTTGAAAGTAATTATATGGTTCCTTATATAACATCTTTAATTGTAGAATATTTGCTGTATGGGGAAAATTTACTCAATACATACAAGCATCTCAAAATTCTACCAAGATCTTCTATCCAGTGTTCCAGATGGATAAATCAGAATCACAGAAATATTAAATAGATCGTATTTTGTGTTACGATCGTGGTTGAGAGAATTCCTTATTGACTAAGTGAACTGCCATTTTACTCTCCTCCGTCTGCTTTCATCTAGGAGCCCGTTTCTTTTTCACCGTTGCTGAAACAGCTCCTCACAGAGATGTTTGAAGCCTTCGAGGTCCCATTGCTTCTCCAGGGAGCCGCAGTTCCCTCGCTTCTAGTCAGGGGCCTGGCTCCGGTTTCAGAGAGCTTCTCAGGCCATCTCTCCCATCAAGTGAAACATTTAAAGTTTGGGAGTAAGCAGTTCACTTGCTAGAACTCCAGACATTTTCCTGAGTTGGTCTTTGGCTTTCCTATCCAGCATCACATTATTCAGAAGCAATACTATTCTCTTCATACTCCTTCTATGTCATTTGTCTTTTCCAATTTTAGCTAATAAAGGAGTCCTTATATACTCAGTAAGCTGATTTAGCACAGTACATGAAGAGAGCATCTTTTTACCTTCATATTCTAGGCACATTTGTACCTCTTCAGAATTGCTGTAGGTGTCTCTTCATTGAGGGAAAAGGTAGTGTCCCCGAGTTCATCACGTGGTATATTCAGTTGTGATGAGAACTGGTGTGTGGGAGAGTCATGGCAGGAGGTAAGAGGCAGAAGATTCTGATTACAGCATAAAGGAGGTGGGCAGGAATGGTCAGTTCTCTGAGAATGGGTCTCATTCTTTTTGCTGCTCCCACAGTGAATGGCGTGGTGCCATGTGCCTCGGGAGCTACTGGATCCCAGTGGGAAAAGCCTGGGCTTTGAGCTGGAAAGGACTGAATGTGTGTGCTCATGCTCTGTTTACTAGTTGAAGACTCTGGACAGTCTGCTTAATGTCTTTTAGAAAATTTTAAATGTGCAAAATGGAGATGATACAGTATCTGCCTTAAAGTGTTGTTGGTAATGTCAGTTTCAGCGTGATATATAGCACCCAGACACAGATAAGCCTTATTCAGCCGTTTTATGTTTAAGGAGCACTGCTAACCTAGGGTTGACTGTCTTGGGCAACAAATCTCCATGCCAGCATCAGGTGGAGGCCAGCCTTTCCAGGTAGACAGCTATAGACAAACCTAGCAAGATTCCTAAACTTGGTAAAAAGAGCACTGTTGGGGGAAATAGTAATTTTTGGTGAATTATTAAACTCATGTTATGATTTGAGAATTATGCACATTTTATTGTACAATTAAGGATAAACATGTACCATAAATCTTTTAAGTATGTTTCATGGGTTTCTGATTTAAGATTCCAGCTTTTCTCTTTCCTTTTATTCCTAAGAGAACAAAGTCTTTATATAGTCAAGTCTGGATTTTATCATCTTCCAATTATTTTCTTTTTTTTTAAATTTTGAAACAAAGTCAAATTTATAATAGAAATATAAGAACAGTACAAAGCACTTTTTTTCTGTAACCATTTCAGAGTGAGCTACTGATGTGTGATGCCCTTCCCCTCCAAATACTTAGCGTGTATTTCTCATACAATAGGCCATTCTTTGACATAATTATAATACAGTCCTAAATATCAAGAAGATAACATTTCTCTAGAACGACCATCCAATTCCGAGACCCCACTGACATTTCACCAGTTGTTGCAGTGGTTTCCCGACAGCAGAAGAATTCCATTTGGAACCATGCGTCACATTCAGTCATTGTGTCTCTTCAGTCTCTGATAGTTCCTCGGCTTTTCCTTGACGTTTACAACATTTTTGAAGATTATAGGCCAGTTACTTCATAAAATGGCTCCCAATTTGGGTTTGGCTGGTGTTCCATCATGAATGGATTTTTAAAAAAATATTTATTTATTTATTAGAGAGAGAGAGGGAGTGCGCGCGCTAGCAGGGGGCACGGGCAGAGGGAAAAACATCTCCAGCAGACTCCTCGGTTAGCGCAGAGCCTGATGCAGGGCTCCGTCTCATGACCCTGCGATCATGACCTGAGCCGAAATCAAGAGTCAGATGCTTAACCTACTGAGCCACCCAGATGGCCCTTCATCATGACTGGATTTTGACCATGTGTCTGTGGCAGGAACGTGACAGAAGTGACACTGTCTCTGTCTCATTCCCCACTCTCAGGCAGCGCACACCCTGTTTGACTCATTGCTGATGATGTGCTCACGTGACTGCTTGTTTCAGGTGTGGTCTGTAAGGTTCACTCTGACGTTCCTTTTTTCCCCCTTTGTATTGGTACATATTTTGTGGGGTAGCCCTTTAAAATTATATAAATATCCCATTTTCATCAAGCTTTCAATTTGTGTATTTATAGCAGTATGGACTCATGATTTCCTATTTTATTGAATGGTTTATAGTTAGTTACTCTCATTTTTTTTGATGTTCCGGATTCTTTCTCTTCCTGTCTAATGAACAACCGTGTTCATACTGGTGCCTCCAATTCTGATTGAGTACACTGGGTGTATTATATTATTTTTCTCTTTATACATGTGTTATAATGCACTATATATGTTATATCCATCCCCCTGTATGTCACCAACCTCCTATTGTTGCTGCTGCCCCTCCCCGTGTGGGCACTCTCCTCATTCTGCCTGGGCTCTGACTCCGGCACTGAGTGTCCTCCTCACTCTCTTCTGGACCACTGTAGACCTCTCTCCCGGACCACTGTAGACCTCTCTCCCCCTACCCTCCATTCAGCCTTGCCCCCTTCAGTCCATCCTTCCCAGGCCGTTAGAATAGCTTTCTAAAACAACCTGATTGTGTCATTACCCTGTTTGTAATCCCTTCTCACATTCCTCTTAAATAATAAAACAAGCTCATTGCCTTCCATGCAACAGGGCGTTGATGATCGGGCCTCCAGACCTGTCCAGCTTCATCTTTGACCTCTCCTCCACATTCCCACCATTTCAGCCTCCCTGAACAGTGCCCTGAATGTGCCACGTGCTCTTATTCTTTTCTTCTTTCGATCACTTGGATTCCTTTCAACAAAAAACATCTCCTGCTTGAAAAGTCTTAATGTAACAACCAGTTCTTCCTTCTCTTTAAGACCCGTCTGTCGTCCCGCCAGAGGTGCTCACCTGTCTCATAACACACC
This sequence comes from Potos flavus, assembly GCA_028534135.1. NCBI lineage: Eukaryota > Metazoa > Chordata > Mammalia > Carnivora > Procyonidae > Potos > Potos flavus. The sequence continues at coordinate 18,918,098 of CM052885.1, forward strand.
TTTATTGTAACAGTTTTAACATAATGGTCAGTTTACTTCCTTATTTTTCCACTTGACTGTCCAAGTTTTGAGGGCATGTGTTCCCTAGTGCCTTCTAGGGGGTACCTAACACACAGTGGGGCAATAATACATGTTTGCAGAATGAATGAATTCCAAGGTCAGTCCCAAAGGAATACTCAGTGTAGTGGGGGAATGGAAATAACTGAAGACAGAAGAAAATTTTTAAAAATCTGCAACATAGATTGTCCACACTGCACAGGCAACTGCAGGTCCAGCCGTGGTTTATTTGGGGGAAAGGCTCAGTTTAGTTTGTTGAGGCATTGGGAAGTTTTTTTGCTCTTCTATTGTTTTGTAACATAGTTCACGAAACCTGTTTTGGATTGTTGCACACGTTTTCTTGTACATTACCAACATTTAATTCAGTAAGTAATAGACCCCAAGAAAGCCAAGAAGCTGACAGCCCACCTAGTCCGCTATCTTAATTGCCTTCTTTCATGCTTATTTAGTATAAACTTTTTGTCAGTAAGTTGAATCCACATTCCAATGCGAACTAGAAATGTTAAGCTGTTAATAGCTTCCCTGGAGAATTGCAAGTTGCTGGAATGCTTCGGTACTGTCATCATCATTTATGCATCGTGAAATGTCACAATTTCTGTTCATAATCACAAAACGGTAAACGTTTGTTAATTGGTCTATTGTAAACCTGTTATTAGTTTGGAAATTAAAGAAATATTCCTCACTAGCTCAAGTCAGTGGTAAAGTCTAACTCAGTTTATAGTTCTTCTAAATCTGGTCATCAGCACTTCTAGAATTAGTAAAGTTCTTACAAAGCCACCTACTCAATAGTTATGCTAAATCCAACATTTACAGTTTTACATTTTGGGAACTTTTAATATAACATATTCTTCCTCATATGAATCTTTCCACTCTTCAAAATTCCCTTCTCTTTGGGATCTTAGAGTTCCTTTTTAATTCACACAGGCTCATTTAGTAAGTGACAAAGAGTTTTCAAAGCAAATTTGGATATAGCAGAATGATGGAGAAGAAAAAGCATTGAGGCCCGAAATCGGCAGTCATGGGTTTTAGTTTCAGCCCTGTGACTAATTAGCTCTGCACAGGGGACGAATCACTTCTCTTATCTCAGTTTCTCCATCTGTAAATCTGTGAAGTACGGGTGTCGAAATCAATGGTTACAAACTTTATTTTTAATATGTTGGCAACGGTTTTACAAATGCAGTCTTTCTGCGAGGGCACAGTGTGCAAAACCAGATAGAGTTAGTAGCCTCTCTTAAGACATAAACTCATAAGGTACACGTGACCCCTGGTTCCCCCTAGAACACAGGGTAACAACCACTAGATCGGAGAAGCATTCGAGAAGGGGCTTTTTACCTTTAACATTCTCTGATTTTGTTTACCCATCTCTCGTGTCTTTATACCTACGGCACATTTTCCACATCATCATGGACGCCAGGGGCCAGTCCCATCAGTGCCGGCTCTGTCCTCACGTCCTCTGCTCCTCCACAGATGTGTACATGGCCGGTCAGAAGGATATTTGTACTTTTCAGCTCCCACCACCATGCTCTCCTCCATTTAACACTGAGTTTTTGGAAGATGCCTTAGACACTTATTTTTATTTGTCTAAGAGACCTTCTACTCTCCTCGCCCAGTGGAAACATCACAGTTTGTGTTCTCCTCCCGTTGAATCACAGGATGGCTCTGTATCCATTGCTTTTGAGTTCTGTCTTCCTCTTCTGCCCCATTTTCTTTCCCTTATGTGCCAATTTTCTAAGCTAGTGCTTCTCATACTTGAACATTCACAGAAATCACCTAGGATCGTAGGGGAAGGGAGGGAGAAATAAAACAAGACAAAATCAGAGAGGGAGACAAACCATAAGAGACTCTTAATCACAAGGAACAAACGGAGGGTTGCTGGAGGGGAGCTGGGTGAGTGGATGGGGTAACTGGGTGATGGACATTAAGGAGGGCACGTGATATAATGAGCGCTGGGTGTTATATAAGACTGATGAATCACCTCTACCTCTGAAACTAATAATACATTATATGTTAATTAATTGAATTTAAATTTAAAAAATAAAGTTTTTATTTAAATAAAAAAAAAAAAAAGAAATCACCTAGGAATTTTAGTATCCCCGGGTGAAACTGATACTCTTGGTCTGAGTAGCAAGGTTCCGCTCATCCAGGCTTCAGCTGCCTGCCGTTCACACCTGTGAAGCCGCACGTGCATCGCCAGCCTGGTCCTGGCGCCCTATCCCTTTGCATTTTGAACTAGATAGTCTGAGATATGGAAGAGGTCGAACTGTCTTCCCTGGATAACGGCTGGGAAAGCCGAAACCTCTCTCCCTGCCTTTTACCACTTTGATAAGTTTTGCATTTTTCCTCTTGGTTTACCCATTACTTTCGCGCTTTCTGTATCTCTTCTTGTGTAAAAGCCTCATGCCAGGGAAGAGTCTGATGGATTTGTTCTCAATGCACAGAAACAACTGATGAGGTTTTCAGCTTTTCCTTACAGGGCTTTTGACAATTAATCACACACTATCTTACAGGATCTTTTATGGAAGGAGAAGAAAAAAACTTTTCTTACCTTCATGTGTTGACATCTATCTGCCTCTTTGAATTGGAGGACTGATTCTTGCAATTCTTTTTTTTTTTCCTTATTGTGTTTATCAAAGTGTCTGTACCTGCTAGGTATATCATAAATGAGTATTGGCTTAATGACAGCACATGGTGTATTGTTAGAAGTTTATTAGAAAATGCCAAAGAGATTTTTCTTGCTTTTCTGTTCTGCAGGGTTTGATCTCTCTGTTAAGTGTTTGAACTTGAATTTTCCTCTTATTCCTGGGGTGATCTGAACCCAGGGGTTAATGGCTTATTCTGCCCAAACGTACTCCCACTGACTAATATTGGAAAGTCAAGTTAATAATCTACATAGGCTTTTTCTACTCAGGAAATCTACTTGGGGGAACCCACGTTTGGATCAGTAGTTCACTGGCAAGCACATCTAGTTATTCTTTCATACATATATTCATACATTTGTTCATAAATATTTATCGGGTGCCTATTTTAATGGTAGGCACCATGCTAGGCACTGGGAATACAAAAAGGAATGACACGGTCATTGCTCTTAAAGGAACTCAATCAGATAAAGAAGAGCACATATGTAAATAACTTTAAAATACAAAAGAAACCATGAAATGTTACCGTATAAAGGGTGTAGCTAAAGACGGGTAGGATTTCAGAGGAGAAACTTACATCAGAGGGTGGAATCAAGGAAGTCTCGTGGCAGGACGTGGCATCCACATGAGACTGGAAGGAATACATAGAATCGGGAGACTGGGGGGTTGGAGGAAGGCATTCAGGATTGAGAGGCAGAGTAGAGAAGGCATGGAGTGCGGGCACCTGCCACGGTCAGTGTGTGTCAGCAGGGGGTGCGGTGAGACAGCTTGGAGGGGCTTGAATGCCAGGCCGCTGTAGATGCAGGTGGGTTCGGAGGTCCGGAGAAAGGTGCAGTATTTTCTCTGCTTCTCAAAGCTCATCTTCTGCACCGAGCCTTTCTTCTGGGCAGTTCCAGTGGGATAGGGCCCCAAGCTCTTTCCAGGTGTTTTTCAGATCTCCTCTCTGCCCTTTAGGTTCTGTAGATAACACCAGTATGCAAATCAGAAGATCTCTGGTTACTTCAAGGAGAGAGTTGCTGGTAGGCTCCATTCTCTGTTTTAACACCTGTGGTTTGCGATTGTCTTCAGTTAATGAGGGTGTGGTGCCAGGTGGCTGAAAGCACTTGGAGGTAACCGATTGCCTAGTCGCCATGGGCACCAGGCAGTTTGAGCCAAGTGACTTGCTGGGTGGGTGGGTGCAAGGTGTTATGCACTTGTAGGGTGCCTTTTCCTTCTGTCCTCACGTGCAGAACCACCTGGGAGGAATCTCTAAACCCTGTAACTCAAAGCAACTTGGAGAGGAAGGGGTAGAGTGTAGCTCTAATAGTAGGAAGACTAGCGTGGTCATGGAAATGCTATCAGGCCAAGAGTCTGAAAGGAGGAAGAAAAGTAAAAGTAACATTTATTGAGCACCTTCTTCATGCCTGCTTCTGTGCTTGGCACTTTCACATACACTTGCCAAAGCTGTGGATGCCTGTTACTTTCCATAATGTCGACATTTAGCCTATCATACGGAAAAAACGAAAACATGTAAACTCATTGCAAAAAATTTTTATTTCTATCATAAAAACTCACCGTTTTTATGCAGTTTTTAAGTTGCCTGACAAACTTGCACAACACTTCATGGATTCAAATGGCACGCTGCTATGGATTTTCTGCCTTTAGGATTGGCACCTCTGGTGCCTTCCTGTTCACTGGTGAGGTCTAGAGGGTTTAGAGCAGAGCGCAAAGTGTTTCATCCACGACCCGGGATGGGCTAGTGTCCGTCAGGATGAGAAGCAGGGAGCCCAGAGAAGTAGGCTGGCTGCAGCCAGAGCCTGGTGCCGCCCGCAGATCGCTCCAGCAGAGCTTTCTTCTGGCACGTGCGGAGGCGTGCTGCTTGGCCTTGTCCTCAAAGTCCCCCCTGGGTTCCGATTGGGGCCCGGCACTCCATAGTATGTAACAAGTATGCCAATTACCCGGGGGTGAAAGTCTCATTTTAGCACTTAATTCTGTAGATTTGCCATGGTTATCATCTATATTAGTTTAATAATTTACAAGAGAAAATGTTAGTTATGAGTAAAGGAGAACCACTTTAAACCGGCTTAAGGAGATGGGGCGATTTATTAGCTTCCCAAAGCCGGGAGAAGGTTGAGGAGCCAAAACCACAGTAGGAGCGGGACACAGCTGGACCAAGAGCCCGGGAAGCAAGGGGGTGTGAATCCTGTGCCAGGACTCTCTTCTCATTCGTGCCCACTTCTCTCCACGTGTTGGTTTTCTTCTCTCCCACTAGAGCCTCACCCCTTCCGTGTATGGGGAATAGGACTGCTGACAGTTTCCTTTGCCTCTGCACAGGGACTGGCCTGCCCTTGGCTCCCAAGTTCACAGATCTTTTTTTTTTTAAGATTTTATTTATTTATTTGACAGAGAGAGATCACAAGTAGGCAGAAGCAGGCAGAGAGAGAGGAGGAAGCAGGCTCCCTGCTGAGCAGAGAGCCTGATGCGGGGCTCGATCCCAGGACCCTGTGATCATGACCTGAGCCGAAGGCAGAGGCTTAACCGACTGAGCCACCCAGGCGCCCCCCAAGTTCACAGATCTTGAGGAAAGGGCTGGAGGGGCTAGGAACAGGCAGCTTGATGAGGAGCACTAAGTGTTGGGTCTGGAAGAGAGAGGGGCTTCCCAGGAGAAGAGCAGGTGCCAGGCAAGCCTTGTCACAGATGTCCATCATATCCATTACCACTTTGCATCTGTGCTCTTGCCGCTTATCAAGAGTGATAGAAACTATTTATGTAAAAAGCAGTATCTACCTTTTCTTTAAGTTATGGAGACATACAGGGGATGTGGTCAGTGGTGTTCATATTTGTTCCGTACGGGCTTGAATAAAACTCACTGTTGTTTTAACTGGTTTTCTTGGGCTCCTGGATAAAAGTCTGGCACAAGGTTTGTATCAGGAGGTGTTTGCAAAATCACAACACAGAGGCTATCTAAAGATGTGGTTCAGTATGATTCGTAAGACAGTTGCAGAAATGGATGTTTATTTAAATAAGCTCAGCTCCTTATTGGACTCATTAGGAACACAATTGTTAGGACAACAGAGGAAATCCCATATTCCACATTCTCTCTCTAAAAATGTGGGTGAGTCGAGAAGGAGATAGAAACAAGGAGACATCCTTTGCTTCTAGTGAGGACCCTGGCTGTACTGCAGAGATTCTCTCCTCCCCATTCCCCCTCCCCGGGCCTTTTCTGGAGAAAAGACTCCATTTCGCACACCTTTTAGAGTGACAGTGCTGTGACTAGTCAGAGAAAGCTGGTGGATCGCAAGGCTACATCTATTAGGTATAACTGAGGGGACAGGATTTGACCAGTGAAATCTTGATCATTATTATTTTAAAAGAGCCAGGATTTTTTCTCCCAGAATTTATTTGTACAACATGTGTTTCAATTTAGCTTTATAAACAGAAGCTACAACCAACATGTTAAGGGTAAGTACAGCTTCGCAAGCAGATTCCTGCATAAACGAAAGCAATGAAATGGTCTTTGTTTATGAAAATAATAAGCAAGATATAAATTAGAAGAAACCCTTAACCCCATACTGTATCATGACATGTAGTAGTAATGAACTCAAGATGTCACTTTTAGAAAACATGGGTAGGTGACAACAGCTCTATCCCGGTGTCCTGGACTCACCCTCGAAGAGCCAGCTATTTCAAGAACATTGCAGCTTCCCTTTCCTGACCTGACAATCAGCTCCGTCTATTTTCACTGAGTATAGTTAGTTAATCATAGAATGTGCCTAACCATACATAATTGAAGGAAGGTTGATATTATGGCTTAGAACTCCCCAGGCCTCTGCGGTGTTCTTGGAGAAGCCGTCCTTCCTTCTTAACTGGGTCTATGTAAAGACGTCAAATGAACATGTTTTATTTGGTATAGTGACCTTTATAGCTTTTAGTCTTTCTATTCTTAAGGATTTTAATTTCTTGTTCCATAGTTTTAAAAAGAAAACATTAGGGGCTCCTGGGTGGCTCAGTGGGTTAAGCGTCTGACTTTGGCTCGGGTCATGATCCCAGGGTCCTGAGATGGAGTCCCGCATCAGGCCCCCCACTCGGTGGGGAGTCTGCTCAGCCCTCTGCCTGCTGCTTCCCCTGCTTGGGCTTTCTCTCAAATAAATAAACAAAATCTTTAAAAAATAAAAAATAAAAAGTGAAAATTAAAACATGTAAAGAATATACTTGTTACTTTGTTTTGAATACCCATTATGTGCCTGGTGTAGACCAGGTAGTCTACTTGGATATAAAGGGAATAGTGTTTCCCTAAGATGTTCATGGTCTTTTGGAACATACAGGATTTAGACTAAATGAAGAACAAGTAAGTGTATAGTAAATCTCTGATATCTTTTCTGCATGTGGGTTTTCAAGTTTTTATACCTTTCTCTGGCCATTGATGCTGAGTCCATTCTTTGTGCCCAGCAGCATGCGAGGGGGCATAGCACTGTGGCTTAGAGTCCAGGTTCAAAGTCAATATACATGGTTTCAGAACTCATCTTTAACATTTAATCTCTCTCAGCCTCAGTTTCTTTATTTGCGAATATATAATAATAGTACCTACCTTTTAAGGTTATTATGATAATTATGTGAGATCATGCATATAAAGCACCAAGCAAAATAACTACTGAGTAAGCAATGAATAAATATCAGTTCTTATTATTAGGCATAATAGGAAGTAGGAGATCTCTACCCTGCCTTCAAGAAATTCACAATCTATTTGGAATATAAACTACTTAATAGTTTATACTGCTTAAATAGTAAATACTGCTTAAACAGTAAGGGAAATTCAGGAAGAACATGATGAGAACTGCCAAGGGTGGGCATAGATTACATTGCAGTTGAAAGGAATCTTAATGGAGCAACTGAATTTACAATGAGAGTTAAAGAAATTAAAACCATGTCAATTAAAAGGAGAGAAAGAGCTTTTTGATAAGGAGATGGCTGGTGTCAAAGTGTTAAGTCAAGATCTGATAAAATATATGGGGAATGGCCCAGTTTAGACTAGACTAGACTAGACTAGACTACTCTGGGAGATTCTTTTTATTCCCATTTCCATTTGGAGAAACCAAATCAGAAGTAACTCTCTTAAATGCTTCCTTCATCAGAGATATCAAAATATCAAAGGAGTTTTTAGCCCAGAACTCAGTATTTGGTGGAGATAGGCTGTAACCAGACTTTCGGAACCCGTCCCTCTGTGTGGAAAGGAGGAAGCTCAGGATTGGGATCCATACCAAAGGCAAAAGAGGCAGACATGGCACCCACTTACTTCTCTCCCTCATCTATTTGGCTGTCCTTACCCTTGGATTTGTTTTACTTTCTGACTCTATTGCTTTCCCTGACACTTGTACATTTCCCAGGACTTTGGTGAACAGGAAGGGACCCGATTTCCAAAATCACCAGTGTCTTTACTGGACAGAGACCCCTTAGCAGTGAGACTCAGGTCTTACGTACATCATTTTCCTTGTTCTTCAGTCTTTCTTTTGCTTAAATTTAATTCCATTTCTGGCATATTTGTTGTCATGTCTTAACGCCAATAGAATCCAAACCCAGTTTTGACTGGGCTGCTTCTGTTGATAGACAACACACGGAGATCTTTCTATCCTGAGTCTCCTGTCTTAATGAGAGTCCATTGTTGCGTCCATAAACCACCTTTCACCACTCTCTTTAATCTTTCATTCCCTCCTTACTGCTTTTCCCCTTTCCCTGCTTTAATTTTTCTCCATAACATTTGTAACATGCTATGTATACCTTACTTACTTTGTTAAATGCATGAATGAATGGTAGCACTCTGAGAGTCTTGTTCTCCTACTTGAAGAAACTTGACTTTGAAAAATCTAGATTTATGTAATTTGATGATGAATCCATAGTATCAAAACATTGGGGCCTCTAAAGTACAAATCTCACTTAGTATTTAAAAGTCAGAATCTGTTTTGAAAATTTTAAAATTGCTTACAGTTTTTGAAAAACTGATAGCTTTTGTATAATGAGGTGCTTACTGAAACCTAGTGTTTAGTCACTCTAAGAATCGTGATCAGTCCTGGGTCTCATTTAATACCATTTAAGTGTAACTCAAAATGGTTCTTACTTGATTTTTGACATACTGTATGGTGGCCTCTTTATAGTCCTTATGTCTACAAACTGGTTTTGCTAGTAATGGTTACAGCTTTGTTTTAAGTCTTTTGAATTGAGGAATACAGTGGCTTTTTTACAGCCTTCTTATGTGACCTGTAGTTTGTAATATTTATTGTTCAGCTCATGTCTATCAGCAATAGTTAATTGGTAGTTCGTACCTATATTGACATTCAACATTCAACATATAGGGGCTTGTTAATGGCTGCTAGCCTCACTTGGAATTAGCATATCAAAGGGGTACAGCATAATGATAAATTGTGCTTGTGTTTACTTTTGTTTCCAAGGCTAATCGTTTTTTCCTACACCCTTCTGATATTTGTAAAGAGCCCCAATTGAGAATAGTTATACGAATAAGCCATTATGACCTACCCAGAATGTTAACTCTTATTAGTAGGTGCATCTTTTGCTTATATGTGGTTCAGACTTGAGTTTTCTTTAACAAAATCTTAAGTAGGCATAGATTGAAGGAAAAATGAGATAAGTATTGAGAATCTTTCTAACTGAAATGCTTTCTATTTAACTCCATCATTTACTCATTCTTACCATCTTTCCTGCGTTAATTCAGTTTTTTTCCCCACAACCAGTTTGCCATATATGTGCTTTTCAGACATCGGGTATACAAAAACAAACAGGAAAAGCTCCCAGCCTGCGAGGAACTCACCACCTAGTGAATATTCACTATAAGCCGTAGGAACCCCTTGCTGTTCTATAGCCAAGTGCTGAGCCAAATCCATTGTTAAATCTCAGCAAAATATCATGGCCATTTTTGCCTTGCCATATGTATGTCTGCGCCTGGTACGCTTTTGTAAAGGTAGGAGGCAATACTCTTTTTTTGTTTCAGCAGATTCGACATCTTTCCCCCATTGTAGCCTGCTGCACTTTTAGATGGTACAGATAGAAAGCCTTGAAAATGTATACTTGTGCACTTTTAAATGTCCCCTACTACACTATAACCTCCCCCTGCTTTCCAAATGTTGCCATTAGTGGTTACAATAATCATCTGTAATGTTAGCTTCTAAGAACCACAGTACAAGAGCTTCTTTTATAATTCCCCAGATGGGAAGGAACACATGTACAAGCCTGTTAGAGTTGCAGAAACTGGAAACAGTACTGTGTGGATTTGTATTTTTGGAACTCTTTGGGCTTTTTTAAGCACTCAAAGTCAAACTTTAGGTATCCATTAGGAATCAAATACCAATTCAGGGGAAACTCATGTGTCGCACCAAAGCAAGTAAATTATATTAAAAGTAGTTCATAAAAGGAACTCCTGGAAACAGCTATTTTCCTATTCAGACTAATGTTTCATATACTCTTTGCAGGATGCCAGATGATAAATGTTGATTATATAAACCAGGGTCATTGCATTTGTTTAGAGGACTGTCTCTGAGCATTTCTTTTCTTTGCTTAAATAGCAGTGAAATGAGAAGTTAAAAAGTAGGAGAGGGAAATAATTATAAATTATCCATAGGTATATGGAGTGAAGCTGTAATTAAAAAGGTTTTCAGTGGCCTCCAGTTTTTTGCAGTGTTTTTTGTTTTTGTTTTTTGTTTTTAACCAGGTTTTGTGACTTGTAGTCAGAGCCTTGACCTTCAACAAGAAAACTCAGTCAGTGGGGGAAGGTATCTGAAAATCACTGTTAGTTCTTTTTTTGTTATCTTACTTTAAGGTGACCAATCTGACTCTAAAGAAGACCACTTCTATACTTAGATCATAAAATGAATTTGTCTCTCTCAGTGTGAATATTTTCAAACTCAGCTTCAACCTTAGAGTTGTGTTATAGAATTACATAGTTTCTATTTGTTGAGACCTAAGTATTTTTTAACATTTCCATCCTCATTTTACAGAAAGGAACATTCAAGGTTGAATACTTTATCATCTGTCAAAGAGCAAGAAATGATAGATAAACTCAGATTCCCAATCTTGACTCTCCTTTTGAAACCACTAGTTCTAGGGACCTTGGTGTATTATGGGGAGCAGGAGCAGGGAGTCAGTACTGAGTTTCCAGATACCACTGCTGAAGCAACTTTTGTAAAGCAGGTTCCTGAAAAGCACTAGGTATGGAGAATAAAGGTTAGAAATTAGCATTACTTTGTTTACTGTCGTACTCATTCAGCAAACATGGAGTGGTTTCTGTGTTCCAGGCACTGTACTAAGGTCCTCCTCTTACGTACTTCCTAAATCATACTACCTAAAAACACATTCCAGAGGTATTACAAATATACATGTAAAAATTAAAGTGTTAGAGGAAATGCTAGGGAAGTAAATAACCTCAGAGTTATTGACCAGATTTAAGTCTGTAGAAATCTAAAGTTTCTATGTTGTCAGAAGAGTCCCCAAACAAAGTAAAAAGCCAAAAATTGGACTGAGAGAAAAATATTTATACCACATGTGATAGGGTTAATAAGGCCAATAAACAACAATAACAAGAAAAGTCCAAGAGTCTTTAGGGTGAAGGATTTGATCAGAGAAGTGACAGCAGAGATGAGCAGTAAGCAAGTAAAACGTTGCTCGGCTCTAGTCCCTGCATCTCAACTGAGACACCGTTTTCCAGCAGTCAGACTGCCAACATTAAACTGCAGAGCGACAGCAGCTAGCCTTATCAGGTTATTCAGGATGAGCGGAAACAGGCGCTCTCTCCTGATGCAAATTCAGGAGTCCAAATGTAAATTGCTGTAAAATTTTTAGAAAAATATTCTGAAGCTATTAAAATGTAAAGTATTCATAACCTTTGATCCAACAAGCTCAGTATTAGTTAGCAATTGAAAAACATAAGTCCCACTAAGAAAGGATACATGTATATCCTTTATATGAGCATGTTTAGTGTAATACTATCAAATGGCTAAGAACTGTAAACAACGTGAATGTCTGTTGCTAGGGGAATGGTAAAAAAAAAAAAAAAAATCCACGCTATGGAATATTATGTGGCTATTTAGGAAGCAGTTGGTAGAGTGACATGTATAATACAATTCCATTAAGGAAAACAAAACAGAAGGTTAAAGCGCTATTTATATGCAGGTGTGTGTATGTGTTTATGAGCATAGAGAAAGGTGTTTGAGGCTCCATACACAGTTAATACTGGCTACCTTTAAAAGTGGGAGGCAGAAGAGCTTTTTCTTACAAACTTCTGTACGGCTTGACTTGTTACAACAAGCCTAAGTTTTGTCATGTAAGACCAAAAAATAATTGAGAAATAAAAGGATAAAAAACACAAAGCATGAAAAGAGAGGGATAATGTGGTCCCAGAGACAGAAGATCAGGAGAGTGTAGCTTCCTAGAAGCAGGAAACTGAGAGTATTTCCAGTATTTGTCAAATACTGTTCAGAAATCAGGTAAGAAAAGCGCAGAGAGGCATTTGCTGTGTTTGGTGGATGCCTTGGGGAGGGGAATCCCGATGGCCTAGTGGGGTCAGAAGGCCATTCTCCTGTGCTAAGGGATAAGCGGAGGGAAGGGAATAGAGACTGGAAGTACAGAGCTTTTTCAAGCAGTCTGTGAAGGAGAGGAGAGAGATGAGAGAGACCGCTGTGTAGAGTCCGGAGTGATTCTCCTTTTAGAATTTTTATTTTATTTTTTATGTTTTAAAGCTTTTACTTATTTATGAGAGAGAGAGCATGCACATGAGCAGGGGGAGCAGCAGAGGCAGAGGGAGAGGGAGAAGCAGACTCCTCACTGAGCGCGGAGCTCCCCACGGAGCCCGAGGTGGGACTCGATCCCACGACCCCAGGATCATGACCTGACCGAAGGCAGATGTTTAACTGACTGAACCTCCCAGACGCCTCTTTAAAGTTTTTATTTTTTAAGATGGAAAAGACTTCCGGGTCTTGCCCCTTTGTGTACTTGCCCACACGTGCATCCTGTAGGCACAATAGAAGGCAGAGTGAGGATGATGTCAGAGCTGAGCTGGATGAGTGTGATGACCAGCTTCCCACGATACGGGAAAGGAAGGGGTGAGGTTAGTTTTAGACAGAAGCAAGGACCTCGTATCTGAGGTTCTCAGTACTCATGGGTAGTGATTCTTAAAGTCTAGATTGGGACCCTCCTAGGATGGCAAGTGGGCCCTCCAGATGACCTGTGAACCAATCCAGAAATATAGGCCAGTTCTTACCAGTCCTTATGGGTGAAAGATGTGCAGTCCTGTTAAGTTTTCAAAAAATTCACATTTGATTTAGAGCCACTACCAAGCAAAAGTAAAATGATTAAGGGTTACTAAAATCTGGCATTCACAAAGTAAAAAAAATCATGCTACTAGAATTTATGCTAATTCAGTATTTTATTCAGAAGTCTGGGAAACATTCAGTGCTTGGCAATAATTGTGAACCTATAAATCCCAGTTTTGACTCAGGACACTTCATCAGTGTTGGCTTGAGTTGGTTATGACATTCGGTTATCACTATTCTTTCTTTTAAATTGTGAATTACAGGACCTTTAGCTTTATCATTACCAGTTTAGTTTATTAGGGGTTGTTAATCTCTCAGTGTTTTTTTGGTACGTAGTTGTATCAACAGTGTTTTTGTCTCATAATATTCTTATAACCAGGCTTTTAAGATATGTATGTCTTGTGGTTCATATATGAATCATGCGCAATTGTTTTGCACAGTCGATGTGTACGTAACCCCCTGCCATTTGCTTGTACAGTGGCATAGTTCGTAGCGATTTGTTTCTTGGGAATTTTTGCTATTTAAGTAACTTGCAACATACTATCAAGGTATATATAATAAAATTACTGCATATTTTAAGATTCTGTTGTTGTCTTATGATATAAATCATGTTCCTAACTCCTATTCTTCCTATAAAAAGGAAATCATAAGCCATTTATATATATTATAAAAATTATAAGACATTGCATATATCATTAGCAACATGTTTAGGGCAATTTGTTAACTATGCTTTTGACTAATTCTTGGCTGTCGCCAGATTCACTTTCGCCCCTTGGAACGTAGGAACAAACGAGATAGGCGGGAGTCTTCTCCTCACGGTGGTCGGCTCTGGTCAGGGAACGTGACAGCCATCAGTCTAGGGGAGTGACGGGCATGCGCCAGAGGACGGCAGAGCTGCTAAATGCAAGCCCGGGTACCTGGCACGCTCTAGCCTCGATGCCAGTGGGCTGAGAGCTCAGCACCGGGAACGTGGTACGAGAACAGATACTGATGACGTTGTGTTTTCCACTCCCTGCTGAAGGATGTAAATGAAGACCCTGGAGAAGATGTGGCCCTCCTTTCTGTCAGTTTTGAGGACACCGAAGCCACTCAGGTGTATCCCAAGCTGTACTTGTCACCCCGAATTGAACAGTGAGTATCAACGTCATTAGTTTTGTGTAGCCCGGTGTTTCTCCTTGTTAGCCAAACATGTCTCGCTAATCCTTTTGCCACTCTTGAACTCTTAGAGTGATTCCTCCTCATTGACTTTCGTTCTCTTAAAAATGAGCTGTGCCAGGAGTTTAGATTGCAGAGTAAATGCAGTTAGTATTTGGCACTGCAGCCTTTGGATGAGTCTTAGTTGTGCAACTTGTGATATGAATACTGTACCTTTGTAGAGAGAGATGAGTAGGCAGGCGGAACCCGAAATTGCGACTCCTTCCAAATGTTCCCTGGGTACATATGGTTAGAGCCTAAAGAGGACTGCTCAACAGCGTCCTATCCAATGTCTTATATTTTTGTAAGTATTATAGTTATTTGTAAAAATGTAACTAGTCTCCTGAAAATATTAGCAAAAACTTAATTCAGAAGTTAGTAATGGTGATATTAAAAAGCAGATAGCTTAGAAAGATGACACATTTGAAATTCTCTTCTGTGTCTAAATAGCGCTATATAGTTGTGCACGACTTTCAGGCTCTAGGGTACAAGTAGTTTCATGCCACATTTGTGTTTTAACCAAGTACCTTTACTCGGTGATGAATTTTACGGGGGCTAGCCTCGCAACATGCTTATTGTTGGCTGAAAGGCTTCAGAAGCTTGTTCTACTTAAAAGGAAGCTGAGGTTCATTGAAAATAGATTGTAAGCAGATTTGGTTGGGAGCTTCCGACAGGAGAGATTTTTCATCAGCAGAGAGAGTTTTTACAGATTCTGATTGAAATGTGTGATTCAAAGTCTCTGTCAGTCAGTCAGGGTTGGCTGATTTCTGTCTTTGAGATGTGGTCACCGTTCCAACATTCATATCCTGAGTCATTTTTACTCCCTCTGGCCCTAGTTGTTCAACTTTGTGAATCATGGACACACCGTCTTCCACACTGAGAGAGGACATAGGTATTCATTGTCCCATATGGATGACTAGGACCGCCAGTAATCTATAGGCATTCTCCCACTTATTTGTATACCTCTGAGAGCACCTGGGACAGAGTTTTACAGTAGCAGGCATTCACTGAATGTTTTAATTTTTAATTGAAAATACTAACCCCTATACTAATCCCATCTATTGGCAAAGATGCCAAAGAGTGCTGGAGGCAGTATGATGAAGTGGTAATAAATGGGCCAGGTCTCTCAGTCCTGCCAAGAGGTCCTAGCCCAGGGTCCTGCTACTTACCAGTTGGTAAAATATTTAACGTCTTTGAACTTGCTTCAAAATAGGGCTAGTAATACCTATTTATAGTGATATTTTGAGGATTATATTAAACGCTGTTCTTAAGGCATTAATTGCAGTGCCTGGCACTATAGCAAGTGGGAGCTATTCGTGTTGTCATTATTGAGAGCGTTCATAGGAGAAGAATGTGTGAGGGAGCGAGTGGTTAGGACAAGCTGGGGCAGAAAAGGAGAGGATGGGTAAATAAGTGAGCAGATACTAGTTCTAAGTAGTCACTCTGTACATACATGATAAATCAGGAAGGTATGTTGGTGATGAGGAAAGAGGGATCTCAATGAAACCATCGCAAGATGTGGATAATAAGAATATATTAGTTAAGCTGCGGACAGGAATTTGCCAGCTCAGAAAAATGATTTTCCCGGCACCCACAGTATTTTTCTTGGAAGTTACTGCACCTAGTTTGCAAATAAACTTGCTAATAAAATATTTCTCTCTCTAAAAATCTGAGATATGATGTGACAAATTATCAGTGAAGGTTATATTTGAAAAGTTGTTTCCTCTAAAATCTAGCTTTCTACATGTCCTCCCTCATTTTTTATGTTACGAACTGGCTGCATCTTACTTTTCCAGGTGAGTTTCTTATGCTTTTCCCTCCAGTAGCCTGTCGTTCAGCCAGACTCCATCACTTGAACGTTTCTTTTTTTTTTTTTTTTAAGATTTTATTTATTTATTTGACAGAGAGAGATTACAAGTAGGAAGAGAGGGGGAAGCAGGCTCCCCGCTGAGCAGAGAGCCCGATGCGGGGCTCAATCCCAGGACCCTGAGATCATGACCTGAGCCGAAGGCAGAGGCTTTAACCCACTGAGCCACCCAGGCACCCCCACTTGAACGTTTCTTAATTTACCTGTGAGCCCTTGCCCATGTGCCTTTTCTAAGGCTATTAACTCTGTGTGCAATGCCTTCCCTAACACCCTTTTCCTGTTGGGTGTTAGACCTTTCTAAATCCTGTCTCTACCATTTCTCCTGAGCACCACTGGGCTGCCTTCTCTAGCCATCCCATGAGCTCTTAGAATACTAAATTTGTATCAGTTAGAATCTGCTCATCACAGATTTAGTTAGTGATGCGTATTTGTTTTCCCATCTTTTACTAAATTGCAGGCTGCTCAAGGGCAGGAACAAGTCTTTTCATTTTGTTAATGTCTTGCAGAAATGCAGTGCAGGGGGAATAGGAGCCTGGTTGGCAGTATTCTGGGTCAATAAATAATTCTTACAAGAAAACTGGAAAACACTGCACTGAGAGGTCTTACATTTTTCCTGGTTGATACAGATTCACTTAGTAGAACTGCCTTTGTAATACCAATGAAAACTGCCAAAAGTTCTTCCATCCCTGAGTAGAAGTTTTAAAAATGAGGTTTCAGAAAAAAGGTTAAAATGGAAAGTGGTCAGATTGTGGTATATAACTTTCTAAGGCTTACGTAGTTACTAAAGTTATTAATATCTTTGGTTAACTCATACAGAGTCCAGCATGTAGAATGGAGGCAATGTCGTTTCAGTAAGGCCAAGGTCGTAGGATAGATTTTAAGAATTGAATGAGGCGAGGTTGATACTGGTCTTTGATATTGTGTTAAGGTCTCACTTGTTTTCTGCGTTTCATACTCTACTGTCAACTCTGAGCCATCCAAGCATTGATTATAGACTCAGACTTGGAGAGTGCGCTCAGGAGTCATGGGGAAAGCATCCCATGTGGCCCCGCCCGAAGCCTTTGCCAGACGCTTGCCCTAAGCTGAGGCTTGTACTCTTTTTGGCTTTTGCTATGGCTCTTTCTAGGAAGTTCCAAGCCCCATGCAGTGCATTTGACAGGCAGGGGTCCAGGCCTGATCAGTGTGGGTCAACGGTAATGTGGATCAATGGCCTGATCTGCATTAGGTAAAAATTGGCAAGAAAAGATGCATTCTCTCTGCTCTCCATGGTCGCAGAAAGGTGTCTTGAGCCTGGGAAATACCTCATTTCAGTCTGGCTGATGTCCCTCTGCCCCAACTTGTCCATGCATCGGGCAGGAATATTATATTTACACTAACTAGTCTTAGAAATGGGAAAAGGCTACTTAGGGTCTTGTCTTCACATGTGGGAAGAGGGATCCATTTGCTGTACCCTAAAGGTTTCTAGGGACATGGCTACCAAATGTCCTCAAATTAGACAATCCCCACAAAAGGGAACATCTGTCAGAGACACGGGGTTGAAAACCCCCAAGTGTATTATAATGAATGAAGCTCTAAAATGTAATCCCACCTCAGAAGTCTGTCTCTTTGCCCAGGATCCTGGCAGAGTTTCTGGTGTTTCCGGCGACAGCAGTGCCTGACTGGGTGCCTGTGTGGTGTTTAGATGTATGTTATTCCTGGCCTCCCACTGCGCATGTGTGCGGCTTGCAAAGGAAAGCTTCTGAGAACTGCGCGCTCTTCTCTCATGCGGGACATTTATGAAATACGCTTATTTCAGGCTCTTCCTACATTTATTTTCCAAGGAACCCCAACCAGTCGGGTAAATGGGACACTAAGTACAGTTCATTAAACAAAACAGAGCAGCTAGTGGTCAGTTATGCAAAACAGACTTTGGTTGACTATTAAGAGAGGGGAAAAAAAACCTAGTTTCTAAACCAGTTGCCTTATTTTTTTCCTGGCAGGCAAGCTGGCCTTGTGAGGTTCCATCATCAGAGCCGGCACCAAACCTGCTCTACCTTTCCCTGCTTCTCAGACTGTTGGCAGTTCCAGCAGTGACACCAGAGGTGAAACGGGCAGTTCCCTTTCCCGAAAGGTGTGGGCCCATTTCTTGGCTTGAGCCTGTTGGTGGGAGTGGTTTGAAGACAGCCAGCTTGTCACTCCCTGTGCTGTTCCCACTCGGTGCATAAAAAGAGGATTTCAGCCCCTGAGGCAGACCAGGTGGCATCTTTCACAAGTACAGAATTTGTTTTTAGAACTTTTTGTTGTTAAGTTACAGTCCGCCTTAGAAATACGTCCTCAAGGCTTAGCAGCTCACAGACGCTCACCATTAGGGAGGCCCATGTGCCCACAAGTACTTTCAGCAACGAAAGCACAAGAATTGACCAGGTGGCAGGCCCTTGGCCGGGCGCTTCAGAGGATATCAAGATAAATGAGATTGGGCTGTGCCCTTATTAGTTTGCTTGATTGTAAAGGGAATCAGAACAGATAGGGCAAGTCCCAACTCGCGTGTTAGTAGAAAAGGCACGATAAGACTTGGCATCAGAGGCCCCCGGTTCCTCCGCTTTACTACCCGACAGTCTTGGCTCAAGATACTTAGCCTTTCTGAGCCGCACTCGTGTCATCCTCTGCAAAGGTGGGTCAGTCCTCATTTCCTGTTTCACCTCCTCCAAGGGGGACATAGAGGAAAGCGCCCCCCGCAGCGTCGCACAGGACGATGCCCAGGTAGTGAGTCTTGAGTTGTCCAAACACCGAAATTGGACTTTGTAAGTACCGTGAGAGTTCAGAGCAGGACGAGATCCCGTTTCCATCTGGCTCGGTGGAGAGGGGATCTTGTGGACGATTTTGGGAAGCTGGCTCTTCCAGCACAGTGTGGCTTTTCTAGAGATTAAACACACGCTACTGTGAAAATTGTAAATATATATATTTGTTTAGTACTTTCAGATGTTTAAACTGCTTTCACTTGACCATCCCATCTGATCCTCACGAGAGCATCCCTAACATGGTCTAGAATACATCTCTTTTCTTCTATAACCTGGAGCTCTTAGACCCTTCCCGGTCTCCTCCGCTGACTCTTCTTCCTTTTTCAACCCATTCCATTATGCTAAGTTATGTTCCCCGTGATTTCATCCCCAGAGCCCTCCCTCTTTGTGGACGCCCCCTAAATCCCCATTTCTAATCTCAGCTTTTCTCCCTGCTTTTCTAGCCACTTGATAGACATGTCTGTCCGTGTGTTCAGTCCTGTCCTGAGATTGGACGTATCAGCAACCAAACTCCTCATTCCTCCAGCAAACTGGGGCTTCTTCCTCACCGCCCCGTTTCCATTCAGGACACTCTCAGTTTCTTAGGTGTCCAGGTGCTGCCTCCGGATGGCGTTAGCCAACCCCCGTTTTGTACCAGAAATCCTCTCTCTGTTATATCTGTCCTTCTGGTCATTCCTACTGTCATTTCCTAGTTTAGTCCTTCAGTTGCTATGTCTCTTTCCTTCCTCTGTTAGTTTATCCAGCTTGGAGCTGTCACTGTCTTCCTGAAGGAAGTTCGGGTCATATAATGTTCTTTCCCTGCTCAGCACCACGAATGCCCCCCATCACCAACAGAATTAAGTATGCATCTCTCGGGGCGCCTGGGTGGCTCAGTCGTTAAGTGTCTGCCTTCGGCTCAGGTCATGATCCCAGGGTCCTGGAATCGAGCCCCGCATCGGGCTCCCTGCTCGGAGGAAGCCTGCTTCTCCCACTCCTCCTGCCTGTGTTCCCTCTCTCGCTGTCTCTATCTCTGTCAAATAAATAAATAAAATCTTAAAAAAAAAAAAAAAAAGTACGCATCTCTCAGTGCAACATCCAAAGCTTTTTCTGTTGTCGTCCCAGCCGACCTTCCTACCCTGATCTGCGTTCCGTGTGTGCCCTGTTGTTGAGCCAAGCTGGTTTTCTGGGATTTCCTGTGAACACACCTTGTATTTTTTTCACTTTCATACCTTTGCGTGGGCTGCTTCTTCTACGAGAATGTTGAATTTTATTTCCCTTTCCTGTAGAATCTGTCAAAGTTCTGTCTGTCCTCACAGATCTTCTCAGTCCCCCTCCTCCCCAATGGGACTTTCCCTGACCCCCACCACCTGCCTCCCCAGCGAGACTATGCTTTTCCCACCTGTGCTCGTGCCTCTATTGTCATACTGTTTCCGGGGACTACACACTCCCTAAGGGTGCTCCTCTGTGTCCATCGGTAGAGGGCTGGTGAGCCACAGCCCGTGTTCCGCCAGGCCGGCCCTGCCCTCGGGCCCTGCCTGAGCTCAGCTGCAGTTCCCACTGACTGGATTCCCTGGCGGATCAGAAGGCTGTGAACCTGGTGGATCCCTGTGCCTCAGAGGCGAGTGGTCTCCCAAGTGCATGTGCTTGGAGGCCCAGCCAGCAGGCTTATTTCCCTTATGGACCCCTGATCATGTTTCCTAGAGGTGGAGCTTTATTTCCTGGGAGTGGCTTATCAGCTGAATCCCGAAGGTATAAATAAGCTTTTGATTTTCTGTGACCTGTCATCTCCTCCTATTGTGGCCTCTCCAGCCCTCTTTTCCCTGCCTTTACCCCACAGTGTGCCTGGCCACAGATGTGGTCACTTGCAACATTTGGATAGCCTATAATCCAAAAAGACTGGGCTAAACTGAAACTTGTCTAAAGGGCCAAGGGAAAGGGTTGGGAGTAGCTGAAAATTAAAATAATCCTACTTAGAATTATGGGTGAGGTTTAATGAAATTATGGATATAAAGTTCGGATATATCAGATAAAGTAAGTTTTTAAAGCAATGAGCAAATTCAATGTTTTGTGATTTTATTTAAATTTCATACTGAATCCAACATCTTAACAGGATGGAAAATTTTTGTCTTAGATGTTCGAAAGATTTTTTAGAATAATTAGAAAAATTGTGTAATTCTTCGCCTTCCTTTTTTTTTCTTTTAACCTACGTCAATTGTCTCAAGAAATAAGACCCCAGATCTCTTGGGGTGATTTTGTGTCAGGATTTAAGTAATAGAACATCATAGTAAACATGGTTTAATTTAGCCTTACTCATGTTTACTTGAGTCACTGAGATAATCCTATAATAAATATCATGCTCTTAGAGGTTTTTTTTTTTTTTTCCCCCTTTGATAAATATATAGTCCTGAGTATGCTAAGACAACCAGCTGTCAGGAGAAGATGTGTATTTGGTTTTAGTGGAACGAGCTATCTTAGCCTCTAGGGATTTGAGATGTTCGTTTTACTAGTCTGGGAGCAGGGCCAAAAGGGTTCTTCGTGACTTCGAATGGAATTCTGAAAAGTAAGTTCAGCAAGTTTTCATTAGTGAGTTTGGCCTTTTGTCTTGCTTGGGCCTCCCAAAAGATCAAGAGCTCAGCCTGCACTTTGAAACATTACCAAAAAGAACCAGAACGGAATTTAGTTGGGGGAGAAAATCAATCAGCCCCCAAATAGCATATTTTTGGAAACATTCTGGTGTAGAACTCCCACCTCCCCAGCTGCCTGAGTTGGTGGTGTATCAATGTTTATATCTAGCTTTCTTTTTAGGCAGAAAAATATACATTTCACAAGAAGATGTATACAATAAGTCTGTGATAACTCAGATATCACGAGTACTTGTTTCTTAAACTTGTTTGCCCCTGAAGCTCTGTCTTGGATTTATTTTGTGTCTGTGGGCAGTTCTGTGCCTTGCTTCTCCTAAGCGTTGTTCTCTGGTCTACAGCATAATGATTAGTTTTAAACTATAAGATGTAACGTGTCTTCATTTAAAAAATCAGCCTAGCGCCTCTCTGCTAAACATCTCAAGGATTTTGTGCAGCGTTTTTTCTGTAATGAAGATGAGAAGTTTATGATTTTCAATTTTACACTATATTTCAACAGCACAACTCTGTACTGTTCTATGCAGTATTCATTTGTATTTATTCACAAGTAGGAAAATATTCCTCAATGGAAGGTCTGAGATGTACAGTGGTAGTTAACAAAAACATTAGGCTGTGTTATAGGAAGGAGCAGAGAAATTAGAAAGTGGAAGAGAAAATGGCTTAGAATGTTCCAGAACTGATGGAAGATACCAATCCTCAGATAGAGGAAATACAGTGAATCTCAAACAGACTAAATAAAAAGAAATTGACACCTAGACACATCATCTGAAGTTACAGAACACCAAAGGTTAAAAGTATCCAAAATTGACACTGTTTTAAAGGAGTAGCAGATTGACTCAGACCTCTTTGAAAATCTGATGAGAGTTCATGGACTTTAGCCCGGAAAAATGTACAGACACAGAAAGTTTAAATACAGTTTTGAGAGTAACACACCTGCCCCTGAAGCTAATTCACAAGCCTCATTTGAGGATCCTTGTTCTAGATTTCAGTTCTGCTTTTTTAATGCCTTCTATACCCTCTCATGTGAGAATAATCACCGAGGCTTGAGATTTGATATTTAAAGAGTAAATTATGGTCCAACACTGCCCATTTCCCCTCCTCCAAAATCTACACTTCCCCTGTGTTCTTTATTAATGGCGTGACTAGCCTCGTGCCCATGGCCATGACATCTAGGCACCCTATTTTTGGCCTTCCCCTCACCATGGTTGCCTGTATTTACACAAGGGCTGGCTGATTTTACCTCCATGGTATCTCATGTTCATCTGCTCACCCTTTCCCCAGCCCCATTTCAAGCCTGTGTATCTTACTGTTTGCCACGTTAATCCTTTGAAAGCAGAATTCAATCCATGTCACTCCCTTGCTGAAACACCCTTAGTGCCTCTTTTCAAGACAGGGAGCAGACTGTGTGCCGGCGTCCTGTCTGAGAAGGCACGTGCTCAGCACACTCACAGCGGCCTACGTACCCTGTATCCCAGACTCCCGAACCACAGGTGACGGGACCAGGGATAGGTACTTCTGGGGACTCTCCTCAGTTCTTTTTTAGAAGTATAGTTATCTTTGCTTAACAATTTTTATCCAACATAGTTAGGTGTTTTGTAGCAGGAGGACTGCAGGCCATATTGTGAGACATGCTGCTTTGTGTCTTGATCGTTCTGGTTTTCCACAAGAATTGACTGTGATTGTAGATGTTCTTTGAATGACATTCCATAATATTCGGCTGCTTTTTCCTGTTCTTTTTACTTCCGGTGGTTTTTAGTAAACCTCCCCCTTTGAGATAACTTATCTGAGCTACTGTTGTCTCATAGCCGAACTATTGAAATACTCTTGGGGCTCCTGAGTGGCTCAGTGGGTTAAAGCCTCTGCCTTCGGCTCAGGTCATGATCTCAGGGTCCTGGGATCGAGCCCCGCATCGGGCTCTCTGCTCAGCAGGGAGCCTGCTTCCCCCTCTCTCTCTGCCTGCCTCTCTGCCTACTTTTGATCTCTCTCTGTCAAATAAATAAATAAAATCTTAAAAAAAAAAAAAAAGAAATACTCTTCTAACTGGTCTTTCGCGTCCACTCTTTCCCCACTCCTAACTAGTTGCCAAACTGCAGGCAGAGTGGGCTTTCTAAACAAATCAGATCTCATCATTCTTTTAAAAAAAGAGAGAAGTTCATTACTTTTATTCACAAATGATCACTTACCAGCTTTATCCCACTGAAGGTTTTTTTCCCTGTATCTCCCAGGCATATATATTTAATACTACCTATTGTAGTCTTTTGTCAAGTTCTACCATTTTTTCTTTCATATGGTCTTAGAGTCTGAATTCTTCCAAGTCTTTATTTCTTCCTATCCTGTTATTTCAGTTTCCTTCCCCTTTAATTTTTTCTTTCAAACCCTGGGTGGAAGTAGAGACTAACGTGTAAAAAAAAAAGGGGGGGCATAAAATTATGAAAAAGATGGCCTTCACTTTGTGGTAGTTATTCCCATCCTTTCAAGTGTGAGGAGCAGTTTTTAGTCAAAACCTTTTCCATGAGGGGGCGCCTGGATGGCTCAGTCTGTTGAGCTTCTGACTCTTCGTTTTGGCTCTGGTCCCCGCAGTGGGCTCCGCACTAGGCATGGAGTCTACTTGGGATTTTCCCTCTCCCTCTGCCCCTCCCACCCCACTTAGACGTGCTCTCTCTCTCAAAACAAAACAAAACAAAACAAACAACAACAACAACAAAAAACCAAACCCAAAACACCTTTTCCATAAGCATGAAAGGAGGATGGAAGGAGGGCTTGACTATAACCAGGTGGCACAGGAGATTTTTTAGGACTGTTTTAGGATGATGGAATTGTTCATTCTGTGTCATGATTGTGGTGGTGGATATACAGCTCTGTGCGTTTGTCAAAACTCAGATAACTGTGCCTTAAGTTTCACAGATCTGTACAGATAAAAAGTAATACTTCTTAGTATTTCATGTGAATAAATGATGAATTGAATGCCTTTTAAATGAGCCTGCATTTTATTAATCACTTCAGTGTGTGTGTACATATTTGAGAAATGGATCCATGTATGTGCATGTATGTGCCATACATGGTGTATGTATGCGTGTATGTATATACACATTAATGAATCTATTTTTATGTGTGATGTATTACACATATGACATTTATTTGGTCTTCAGGTGCTTGGTAGCCAATAAATTAGTAAACCTTTGATACCAATGTAAGGCCCCATGGTGTCCTAAAGCCAGGAGATTGGGAACATTAGTAATAAGGGATATTTAATCAATGACCATTTTTCCACGAATTCTATTGTGTATTATTTAAGTAAAAGCACATTTTAATTTATTTCTTGCTCTCAAAATAACTAACATAATTACCATGTTCAGAAGCAGTTTTTAACCTTATTGTTGTGTCTCCTAGTGAAATGACAGATCCACCAAGAGCCCTGCCATTCTCGCTCCTCTCTGCCCAACACAAACACCTGGGTTTCTTAGTTTAGCTCATGGTGAGGACAGAGGAACTCCAGAAGGAGCAGGGCTCTGGGGTATTGAAGTCAAGACTTTAGAGCTCTCCTCTTGTGCTTGGCCTTGACCTGCATGAAGCTCTTGAGGTTCACAGCCCTTCTTCTAGGGCTCCTAGCTCTCAGATGTTCCACTCTTTTCTCAGACCAGTATGTTTCTAGCTGCACAGTGATCTCTGAATCGGTCTGTTAAATTCATATAACATCTTCATTTTCAGAGCAGAGTGTGGATGTGGATCAGGGGATATGACAGTTGGATTATTAAAAAAAAAAGTCATCTTGCCTCATTTTCTTCTTAAAAAAAGTATATGGTTTGTTATGTCCACAACACAGTTTCAAAGGGTAATTATTTAGTGCCGAAAGTAATGGCATGGTTCTGGATTACAAGTGCTTGGTGTAAGTAGGTAATGACTAAGGCTCTTAATGTATAAGATTCATACATAAAGTGGAACCCCTTATACTGTTGTTGGAGGAAAGGTCTAACACCAATGATGTTGTCAGATTTTACTATGTGAAGTTTTATTAAAGAGCATATAATTTGATCCTGTTATGTCTGATTTTGATTCCCATAATATAAGGCTCATAATTATATTGTTGTTTTTCTATACTTATTAACATTCAGACACGCCGTCTTTCACTAATGACTTTAATGAATGGAGAAGCCTTTAGTTTAAAACAAAACAAATGATGAGTTAACATAATATTGTAAATAGGACCATACAGTGAATGAATATCCTGTCTGAGAACATTATCTTTTATAGACAGCTTCACCAAAATAGAGGCCATTCTTGAAAAAGACTAAAATCCGCTACCTTGCCAAATTTCAGCTAAACCAAACCATTGATTTGAAGAAGTTATGCATCCGTGGAAAACTTATTTTACTGAGAGCCTTTTTTTTTCTTTTTTTCCTGCATACGAAGAACTTTCTCCTCCTCCTTTTTAATCCCTCCCCTCCCTACTCCACCCCAACCTTTAAAAAGGATGATGTAAGATTGGATTGTTTTGTGCCAAGTTTTTCATCCTGGAACAGATTTTTATAGCCATGTTGCTTTGAGAAGAAGAGTTTATGACCAAATGGTGATAACACTTCCATGTTTTCATTTCCTCCTCTGACCCAGTACTTTTTTCCTAACTTTGTTGGAGTTTAACATGACCAATCCAATTGTGTTAAAGCCAAAGAAAATTATTTTGAAAGCTTTGAAGTTTTTACGAACTGTAATACCATATATGATTCTTTGGAAAAAAGCAGATTATGGAGCATGTAATTATTCCAAAATTTTAGAATTTTCTATTTGTACACTAAGGAAACCCTTCAAAATATTTGTTTGTGGATATTATTTGTTTTGGTGGCTGATCTTTATTATTTCCACTCTGTTAGGGTTATTCACTCTTCATTTACTTTTCGCATACTCTTTATTAAAAACACCGATAAACCTGGGCCTCATGCGTATTTTCTGCAAGGGAATGTATATCTGTGGGGGGGGGGGGTGTAGACTGGATGTTAGCAATAGTTAGTACTTGATGAGCACTTAGGTCACAGGTTTTAAGTACGCTCTGCCCATTAACCCATTTAGTCCTCACAACAACCCTATAATCATAGTTGGTTACTACTGTTGTCCCTATTTTATAGACGAAGAGGCTGAAAATCAGAGAGGGCCAGAAGCTTGCCTGAGTCACATCCCCAGCAAGTCGTGGCACCCCATTTGCATGTAGGTAGTTTGACTCGAACAGGACTGAGGATAGGGAGCAAAGGGAACTTTAGCTTACTGGTCATGTTTTGATTTTTTTCAGTGTGATTCTAGGCATTTTAATTACGAAATTAAGATTCTTAAAAAATCAAAACAAGTCTGACTGGAAGTAATTTACTGGATCTTTGATGATTTACGAACTTTCTGGTGGAACTTGTGTTCTGCATATAATAAATGTGATTCTTAGTGGGGCTTCTGAACTTTTCTTAGTTATCCGAAGTGCTGTGCTGTGATCCCTGTCATCAACTACAGGGTCTCTCAACTTTGGCCCTATTGACATTCCGGGCTGGATGGTTCTTTTCTGTAGGGGGCTCTCCCGTTCACAGGTGTGTAGCAGCGTCCCTGATCTCTGCACACAAGATGTCGGTGGTACCCACCAGCCCCCCAGCCACCACAGTCAGCAATGTCAGTAGTGTCCCCTGGGCAGAAGGTGGCAAGGGAGGCAAATCAGTCCCAGTTGGGAACCACCAATCTACTATCATTGCCCTTCAAGAACCTTCAAGAGTCTATCTGTACCTGTGCTAAGCTTTAGAAATATCTTTCCTTCATACCATCACACCGTTTTCCTTTAGTTTATAAACAGTTGTCATGCCAAGGTCATGCAGAACAATCAGGAATTGAAGTAATGGATCCTCGGTACTCTTCAGTTATTACCCAATTCCTGTCTTACCCCTAAACTCAAAGCCTCTAGTATTTACCTATGTCATGTGTGCTCTACAGCCAACTTGCTTTTAGGGTCTCTCGAAGTCACTGTC
The DNA here is from genome assembly GCA_028534135.1 of Potos flavus. Lineage (NCBI taxonomy): Eukaryota > Metazoa > Chordata > Mammalia > Carnivora > Procyonidae > Potos > Potos flavus. Next base: position 18,945,532 of record CM052885.1, read on the forward strand.
TACCTCCTGTCCTCCTTTAATCTCAGGAAGGAGGACCACAGCTCTCTGCCTGGTACCATATTTAAGGTACGCTTCTCCATTTGTGTCTTTGATTTTTTTTTTTTTTCCCTACTTTCCTCCCCACAGATGAGTACGTCCCAGTCAGTTCTCAGTTTCCTCACAGATTTTGGTGATCAGAGCAGTTTGGCATGTTTACACTTTTGGGCTGATTTTTATAACCTTATTGGAAGGGTCCCTCACCATTTTAGTTCCAAAGGACTACTATATCGCAAAGATCAATAAGGCACAAAGCCCAGTTCTACCTTTTGCCCAAATTTCCAATGTTCGGGAGATAAATGCAGGGAAGCCAGAAGCAGAATCTTCGCCTCTGTTCTCCACAGCTGCAATACCCTTTATCTTGGCCCACCAGCGACCCCCACCCCCAACCGAGATGAAGTATTTAGTGGCCTACAAAGGTAGGCATTGGCTCAGAGCACTGTTTTGCAGTAAGACAGATTTGGGATTAAGCCTGACTGCCAGTCTCTGGCACGTGATCCAGTATCAGTTACTTAACCTGTCTAACAGTTTCTTCATCTGTAATCCTCCTAGAGTTCTTGTCAGGATTGAATGAGAGAAGGGTTTGTGTATAAAGTGCTCAGTATAGTGCCTGGCACATCGTTAACCCCCGATATGTGGTAAGTTGCTCTTCTTATCACTGCCGTCATTGTCATCAACATCATCATCGTCTTCCTCCTCCTCCTGGAATGTTCAGAGACCCCAGTTTTTGAGAATTCCACTCCAGGTGCTAGGTAGTAGGACCTGAAGGTAACGTCAGCCCCCTGAATTCATTTAGGGTAAGCTAATGGAGAAACCATAAGAACAGATGGCTGAAATGAGAGACAGAAATGAACTAGATTTCTATAAGGGAGTGGCTCTTGACTGTTTTGGGGGTCACAACCCTACTCCAAACTTGAGAACCCCACAACAGCTGTGACAACCCTCGCCCCTCCTACTCCAGATGATTCCACATATTCTTCAAGGATCCACAGACTTCCTAATGTACAAACCCAGACCCTTTAGGGATCCACTACACTCCGTTAAGAATCCTTTCTCTGAAGTTTCTCCTTGAGATACCAGCCAGTGAGATGACCACTGGCTACTGCAGTGGGTAAGCTGGCTAAGGACTGGAGTCACAGACGAGAGCAATCCAGCAGCCTCGGAGCACTGGCCGTGATAGACACTGTGCCGGACACACGACAAACATTATTTCATTCAATCTGCGTGGTCGGAATTGCTGGCTCGCAATTGCACATGTGGCTTTTTTTTTTTTTTTTAAGATTTTATTTATTTGAGAGAGAGAAAGAGAGAGAGCACGAGAGGGGGGAGGGTCAGAGGGAGAAGCACACTCCCCGCTGAGCAGGGAGCCCCATGCGGGACTCAATCCCAGGACTCCAGGACCATGACCTGAGCCGAAGGCCCTTGCCTAACCAACTGAGCCACCCAGGTGCCCCGCATGTGGCTTTTGAGGCACAGAATGATTAAGTAACTGTCAAAGGCCAACAGCGAGGATGTGGCACCAATAAGGCTCAGATTCTGATCTGTCATTTTCCATAGCCTTTGCTCTTACCTGCCACCTAACGCTTCACTGAGGGGCCACAGACGTCTGGCCGAGGGCAGCAAGCGCTGTGCTTACGAGTAGGGTCCACAGAACACGACCTGCGTCCACGAGAGCTTGGGAGTTGGTTAAAACTGGATTCCCGAGGCCAGCCACAGTGTGAATCTAAGCTCTGGGAGTGGGTTCGGGAACCTGTGCTTTTACAAGTACCAGGGGATTCTTGGGCTCACTAAATATTTTGGGAGTCACTGGTCATTCCAGTGCCATATGGCTTGGCATGCTGGACAGAACTGAAACAAAGGACTTGGAAGGGTAGACGGAAAGAGCCAGCAGGATGCCCTGCACGTGCTCATATCTTTAAGTCCTGCTTTTGTTTTCGCTCAGCCCCGGCTGTTTCAATCTGGACCCTTGTGGTTTTCAATTAATTTAGTTTAGCCTTTCTTTTGCTGGAATTTTGGCTTCCTATGCTACGTTCTCTTCCTGACTTTCATCACTTCTTAAAAGTTGTGTTTTCTCCCCACTTTTTAACGATACTTAGAAGGCCCACAAGAAACACACTGTGTCTGAAGCCTGATTTTGTCACCCTGGGTTTCAGGCATTCTGTCATTCTTTTCCTCTACTCTATCTTGGCTTATTTGCCTTGTTTTGTCATTCTTTTCCTGTACTTTGCCTTGCTATGTTTTTAAATAACAGCTTTATTGAGGTATAATTTATACATCATACAGTTCATCTATTTAAAGTAGACAATTCAGTGTTTTTGAGTAAATTTACAGTGCTGTGCAACCATCACCACAATTTTAGAACATTTTCGTCACCTTAAAAGAAACTCCATGCTTATTATCTCCCTGATTAAAGATCCAAATTGCCATTTCTTCATTTTATAACATTTAAACATACGAATTATAAATCTAAAAAAGCTGATACAGGATTCATATCCAGAATAAGGAACTCAATAAGAAAATGGCAAAAAAAAAAAAAAAATCTTAGAGAAAAATGGGCAAAAACCAGGAACAGACACTTCACAGACAAGGAAGCATGGATGACTAATAAAATATGAACAAATATCTCATCAGTGAGCCACTGTAGACTGTTGAGTGGCTGAAACTATTGAGCAACTCTGGATTTTGCTGAGCCTCTGAGACCTTAAGATTGAACTGGGCTTTTGATAAGAACTAAAGGCTTGGAAATTCTTCAACTACCTAGTGAAGCCATTCTGATCCTGGCTTAGAACCTAATCTTAAGAACTCTTATATTGATTAAATTCCCAGCATTTGGAGGAATGTTAAGAAAAGCCAGTATAGGGGCGTCTGGATGGCTCAGTGGGTTAAAGCCTCTGCCTTCGGCTCAGGTCATGATCTCAGGGTCCTGGGATCGAGCCCCGCATTGGACTCTCTGCTCAGTGGGGAGCCTGCTTCCCGCTCTCTCTCTGCCTGCCTCTCTGCCTACTCGTGATCTCTCTCTCTCTCTGTCAAATAAATAAATAAATAAAATCTTTAAAAAAAAAAAAAGAAAAAAAAACCAGTGTAGGCTTTTGAATTCATTTTTAAAGGTGTTCAAGACCAACCCCCTGCCCCGTCCTGCCCTGAGAGAGTCCAAGGACTAAGGAAGCCTTTTCATTTTAGCAGATTGTCTTGGACCCCAAATTGGACCTGCAGCAGAATATAGTAGCATCTGGAGGGGCTGCTCATCCCACAGCTCAACATCTGGATCCTTTCTGGAGATCTGAAAGGAGAGATTTTGCGCTTAATGACTGTCCCTCAGATTTTCACTAACTGCTCATTTGCAAGACAACTAGGAAGTCTCAGTGAGCTGCAGAGTAAGAAGAGGCCCTCTATAGACCCCGACTTTGGACCAGGGGTTCCACACTCAAAACATTACTGTAGCCCCAGGCAGATTTACCCTACAGAGCTGAGCCAGCATGGAGCCTCTGCACGCCCACCGGTTTTTTGGAGCACTGTCCTTTCTTAGAAATTAAAGCTGCTTTCTTTTTCATTTTAACAAATCATTGAAAAGTGTTCATTTATGTCATTTGCTTAAAAGTTCACATCTTTGTGCTAGAGCACCCTCATTAAACAGATCAAGAACTTTACAAATCTTTGATGCTGTTTACCCCACCCTTTTTATCTTTTGTTTTTAAAGAAGAAAGGACAAGTGGCAATGCATTGCAAACTGATCATTTTCCCGTTAGGAAATCGTTTAGATGATGCGACCCCGTTTTCAAATGTGGATGTTAGACTCCTTTGGTTGTGTGGCACTGTCCTGTGCAGTGTGGGACACTTAGCATCCTTGGTCCCGACCTGCTGCCTGAATGACCCCTCAGTAATGGAGGCCACTTAACAGATCCCTATGCATTTCCATATGCCTCTTAAGGGGATGCTGTCACCCCAGTCGAGAAAGAAAATAATCTCCTTTTTCCTTGAGTGCCAGATGATAAACCGAACATCTTACTATGTGTTTATGTGAGAATCTTACTGCTCTTCTTAGAGATTACTAAGAATCCCAGAAGTACTTTACTCTTATTCTGTAGTTGTCTGGCCTGTTGGTTTCAGATCAGGGTCCCATCCCTCGGAGTGTAGTTTACTGCAGAAAGTGTCCCATGGTCGAGCTGGCCCACTTTAGGTTCGGCTCTTCCTGCCGAGGCCCTTCCCTGATAAGAGTGCCCTTGGAATCTGGCTGCACAGAGACACCTACTTTGGCACCAGTCAGGTTTTCGGGGCTGTTCTCTGAGCTTACTAAGTTTTTCAAGTGTGGGCAGCCCCCCACGAATAGGTTACATTTCAAACGGTATGTGTATGTTGATTATTTAGACTCTGGGACATGTTTTTGCCATGGAAACCATTCAGTACACAGTTAGGTTACCAAGGCAACTAGATGTACTGAAGGAGTCCTTCAAGCCATAGTGCCTGCCTCGTATATCACCACCTTTTGAAGGATAGAGCCCAACCCTTTTTCTTTCTCTCCAGAGGCCGCAGTCCTATCGCTTGCCTTGCTGGGGATGGCAGGGAGGCAGCCGTGATCCAGCCATGGCAGGTGGGGCAGGCTTGGTTCACCCAAAAGAAGTCCCATCTACCTATAGGTCCCCCAAGCCCAGGCCTATCTTCTTTCTACAAAGTAGGAGTGCCGAGCAAACAACACCTGAGCCGTCTCTCGGTTCCGGCTTGTTAATCTGGAACAGTGCTGAGCAATTTCCCTCGTGGTCCGTGAAACCCGCCCCACATCCCAGAGCCAGGAGGACCGGAGCAGAGTGAGCACAGAGCAGATGACGTACTTTCCTTATGTTTTCAGGTGCCTTGGCAGTACACGATTGTCTCTGTGAGTTGCCTATGGTCACCCAGGGAAGGCCAACCAACTTAAACCGGGCAGGAGGCCTTTCCACAAAAGCTTATTACCCCATGGTATAGGTTCTTGAGTATTAATTGCAAAGCATTTCCCTGTTATATGTCACTTATTACAGTAAAGATAGGAATTGAGAGAACAGTAGGCCCATTGTACTGTTCTGAACACAGGAATGGTAACGGCATTATTGCTGCCGTGTTTTTATTGTCTTTGTTAAAATTAAGCTGTGTATAACCTCAGTGTTTATCGCGCCTGTGTCTCACCTGGCCTGTCCCCTCACGTGGTGGGTTACTGTCGGCCTGCCAAGCACTGGGTCCGTAGTACTCAGCCCTTCGGTGGGACTTCCTTGGAATCTTTGCTTGGCGCCTCCTGGTCAGAGTGCCGGCTTCCATCCCCCTGTCTGATCATCACCCTTCCAGGGCATCCTTATTTTTGTCTTTGCTTGCCCATTTTTGCATGCTGGTTAGTAGCAATCATTGGACGTTACACTGCTGTCACGTTTCCTACTTTAGAAGCGCGCTCTCCACTCTTCCCTTGGCAAGCTAGGTAGGGCTGCTAATGTCATTCCTGTTTTCCGGGGTTAAAGTCAACACTCAGGTACCATAAAGGACCTGCCGAGCTCTGGCAGCCCTCCCGACGGGTCTGCAGCTGGAGCACAGGCCTCCGGGGGCCCTCTCCCGTGCCCTTTCCACGACACCCGCCCACCTTTAGCTCTGCGTCTGCCTTGCTGGTAGCTCTCTCCAGAGTCTTTCCCCCCTCTCTGGTGTGAAACATCTCTAGCAGAGAGCAAAGCTCCCCGCTCTGGCTGCTCTAGTCCGTGTTCTTGGCACTTTGGCCCTAGTATACCTCTTACTTCATCAAATTGGCACCTTAGGACAAGCTCTTGCTGTAGCGTATTTATTAGTGAATTGGTACCTTTGCGTATTTTATAAAGTGAATTAATGCCTTCAGGTATTCATCTTGGTGCTTAATAATTATATTTTGTTTTATATAGTGTCTTTTCATCAGAAGCATATATTATCTTCCATTATATAGGGGAAGTTAACTAGTTAAATTGCTTGTCTAAAATCGGGTTTTTTTTCTTTTTTTTAAGAGAGAGGGTGAGGGAGAGTAAGGGGGGAAGGGGCAGAGGGAGAAGGATAGAGATAATCTTAAGCAGGCTCCATGCCCAGCACAAAGCCCGACTTGGGGCTTGATCTCACAACCCAGAGCCAAAATCAAGAGTCGGACATTTAACCAACTTAGCCACCTAGGTGCTGCTGCTTATCTAAAATCTTAACACTACCAGCAGAAAAGGGGAGAAGGAAACTAATTTCTTTGAGGAGCTCACGTGAACTAGACAGTGCAGTAGGTGCCCTAAACTTAACGATCTCATTTCATCCTGGCACAAACCCTAAGAAGTAGGTAGTGTGTTATGTTTTGCAGGTGAAGAAACAGTAGTCCAGACAAGCTAAGTAACTTACCCTGCAAGTTGAAAGTAGAGGGAATATTAAAATCTGGCCTTCTCTGATTCCAAGGCTTGCATTGCCTCTGCTGTGCCACACATCTTCTCTTGGACAAAGAGCACCATTTGTGGGCCTTACAGTAACGAACAGAAGCGTGCCTTGGACACATGGCCGGGAGGGAGGAGTTGGAGGACAGTCCTTTCTTTTTCCTGACGGCTACCAGAAAGGATCGAACTCACTCTTTTCTCTTTCGTTTAAACATCATGGACCTGTTGACAAATGCCCTGATGTAAGTTTGACCTCGTAACTCAGTTGAACTGAGGTAAACCGACCGAGAGCACCTCTGAGTGTTTTAGGGGCTGTTGGGGAGCACCCTTCGTAGACGTTGCCCGTGCTGAGCAGCTGGAAAGTCACTCAGAGAGGTGGCGAGAGCCCAGAAGCGAGCAGCCGGAAGTCGGGGGTCTGTGTTCCGGACCTGCTTTATGCCTCTAACTCGGCCGTGTGACCTGACCTCAACAGGTCACACCACCTCTCAGGTTCCAGTTCTGTCACTTGTAAAATGTGGGAACTGAGCAGATGTCCCTCCCAGCACCTGGAGCTTTGCTGTCATCCATAGAAAATTCTTTGTCATGTTAGTAGGAAAAGAATCCTCAGGAAACAAGACCGTGAGAATGATGGCAAACCTCCGTCGACCTGACGCCCTTGCCAGTTACAGTTTTTGAAAGAGCCCGAGTTTGAAGAGCTCCTAGAGATTTAACTCTTGTGGGGAAGATAGACGCCTCAGAAGGTAGTGTTGTAATCAGATTTGTGAGATAGTTATGGATTATTAAATAATTGGTGAATAGTGTTGAGGGTATTTAAGGGTCCTTGTGATGTATGGTTTTACTTGGTAGGTTCTAGAATAAACATATATGAGGTTTTGAAATTTCTCCTGGACACTATGTCTGCAGCATTTTGGCTGATTCCGGAGGACTTGTGATGCCTTATTTACACCTGCACGCTCCAGGCGGAGTGGCTGCTTTTGAGGCAATGGCGGACTTCTCCATTACATAGACTTTTCTACAATAATTCTTAAATAGTGAGCTAAAACCAACAACTAATGGCTGATACTTATATGACAAATATGAGAAGAACTGTAATATAGAGCAAGATAGTTCAAAATACTTTGATACAGTGTAGTCCCTTCTTTAGTAAACTAAAATTTTAAGCCTTTGCTACTTAATCTACCTCTGGATTTCCCTAAGTGGAATATTCAGTTCATATCTTTTCTTGGAGAGGAGAGCTTCAGGTCGGATGTCCTGGGACAGCAGAGCGTTTTAGGTGTCAGTGGTTTTCAGACACAGATTTTCGTCACTTTTCCTGAGCGCTGAACACCTCGGCAGAGAGCAGGCAGCTGTGTGTGGTGTGAGGACAGATTATTTACACAGCACTGTAAATAAGTGATAAATCTAATCCTTCCAGGGGCTGTTTTTATTTTAAAAGAATGATTTGATAAGAAGTAATCCAAATGAATCTATCATGCTGGAATATAGGAGAGCTTTCCGAGTGGGCCCGTCTTCCTGAGCCACTTCAGCTGTAACACGGCACACAGCGTCACTCCTCTGTGTGCTCAGAAGACTCACACTTACATTTAGTACCCGCCCCCCACACCCCCCACAGGCCCCATAAAGGGTTTAAACTCTTGCTTCAAACAATTTAGAATGAAGATCCACAGACCCCCAGGGCTTCGACCCCAGCCCCTCTGCCCTGGCATCATGGAACTGCCAAGTCCTGGGCATAGAGCTTTGGAACTTTCCTGTCAGGTTTTAAATGCTTCTGAGTGGAGCTTTCAGGAAACCCACTGTGCACTGGGCAACTTCTCAGCTCTAGCCGTTGGCCTTGATACCAGCTCCGATTTCTCTCTGCCCAGGAAAGAGCTCCCTCAGCTTTAGGGGATCTCCCCCTTCCCCATGTCCAGCCTGGGCCTTTTTGTTTGGGATGAGAGGCAGGGAAATTGCAGGAGCTGGGTTGTAGTGGTTGGGAGGAGCTGGGGAGCTTTATGTGTTTCAGGGTGAAGGTGCCTGGGGTGAGTGGTTGGGGAGGCAGGAATCGGGGCAGGGCAGCAGTTGGAGAGAACCAACAATTGGAGAGAACCCAGGAAGAATGAAGCTGCCCATCCACTCTGCAGTCATGTTAATATACCAACAGAAATATCGGTATATTGCTTTGGGAAAATAATATGATACCAGAATACCAAAATCCAATATTGTGATCACTAGTAATCAAATTTCTCTTGCTAAGATGGTAAAAACGGGAAGGTTTCACAGAAGGGGTGTGATTTGAGCTGAGTCTTAAAGGACAGTGACCAGCTACTAGTTAGTGAGCCCTAATTACAGATCCAGTCGATTTGGCTGGTGGCTACACCAGGAGTTGAACGTGAAGTTTGTATACTACTATCTCTGCCGCCGAAAGTTCGGTCTGTAATTTAGTAGGGGGTGGGGTGTGTAGGTAGTTCTCTTGTTCGGCAAAGCCATTCTTTGCTTCATTCAGCTATGTCTCTTCTAGCCCTACTTGTCTTTGTAATAAAAGCTTCCAGGAATCACTTGAGCAGTTTTGTGTGTTATTCTTAGTGGGTAACACTCCGAAACATTAACACCTCATAACATTTCACTGGGAGTTGTTTTTTTCTCCCCCATGACTTTAGCATTTAAGAATATAAAGACACATTAGGATTTTGGATCCTGTTTCTTGGATGCTCCTCCTTACAGAGGCTTATTCACAAATGGCTTTTTTTTTTTCTTATAGTTTTTCTTTTAATGGGCATTAAATTGGTCCATTGTTTGTCACACCTGTTCCCTGAGCTGCTAGTTGGTGGTTTGGAAACTACAAAGTATATAACAATCACCTTTGCTACCTAAAAGGCTTTCCTTCTGCTTTCTTCTGTTCATTTACATGTGGATTTCTTGATATTGCATTTTTGGAACAATTTCTCAATTCAGCTTCTTTTTATTCAAGACTTTAGAATGAGTAGTCCAAATCTTAGCTACTTAAATTTCTGTTTAATTGAAGCTGTGTTGAAAAGTAATTGATAAATGTTCCGCTTTGTGTTGTCATCTTTGAGACCTCTAGATACTTGTTGAATGTATCAAATCAGAATTTTGTTGTTTTATTCGATGGCTTTCTGGAACCCCAAAGCAGCGCTTCTGAAGAGTGTGGTCAGGAGACCACCTGCACCAGTCTTGGAACTTGTTAATAGTGTAGATTCCTTGGACACACCCCAGACCTACTGAATCAGAATATTGATGGCTGAGAAACCTGCATTTTTATAAACTTTATAGGTGGTTATATGCACACAAAGTTTGAGAACTTCCACCTTGAAGTTGGTTCAGCACTCACTTATTTGGGATTTATTACCTAAATTTCGCCAGGACAGACAGGATTGAGTTTTGGTCTTTGTACAGTCTCTCTTTGATTTGAATTCTATGAAGAACAGTCTTAGGAAGGAGTAGGGTCCTACTTTCCCTGGTATTCAGCAGAGCTGCAGGGAATACTAGGTTCCAGCACTATTGTCAAAGCCCAAGTCACCTGGACTCTTGCAGACCTATGGTGTATGATGCTTTGGAGGTGTCCAGGGGAAACGGACCCTGCGCATGGTGCTTGGAGATCACCTGCCTGGGTCATAGAGGACCACTTAGTACCTTAGACATTAGACTATAGCTGATCTAAGCACCAGAGCCTTATAATAATAGTAATTCACGTAATGACACTTTGTATTTCTCAAGTGCTTTTAAACTAAAGGCCTTAAAGTGCCATATTAAACACAGTGTACAACCCACAGCCGAATACAGAAGTTCTGCTTAGACACTTCTCTTGGATAATAGCATGTTCAACTTGGAGAAATGGGAATATTTCAAAGGAAACATTTATGATTTTAGTGGGAGGTGAGGTGGTGGTGATGGAAGGGTGGTAGCTATTTTGGCATTCCAGGATATATCCTGGGTGAAAAGAACCCACTTTCGGTTACTTTAATTAATGCCTTTAATAACAAGAGTTGTTTAGCTAGAAAACACCCTCATTTTTCTTATTAGCTTTTGTGTGCATTTTATAAGTCCCATATTCCTTCTGGCTCCTTTATCCACCTTTCTTTTCCCTGGCTCTCTTTATTTTTTAATCATTTTCAGAGTCAGAGAATGTTAAACAAACAAACAACCTTCTAGAAGGGACATTAAAGATCTTATCATCAGACCCCTTTGTTTTATAGGGCAAGATCATTGAAACTGGAAAAAATGAAGTAAAAGACTCACCCAAAATGGCCCAAAGAGTTTGGGTGTGGGAGATAGGAACTTTTAAGTTCTGCTCTCTTAGCAAATTTCAGTTATTCACTATGGCATTGACAACTGTGGCCACTATGTTTTTCATTAAATCCTCAGACCTTTTTCATCCTCGAGCATAAGTTTGTGCCCTTTTAATAGCCTCTCTCCCTTTCCCCCACCTCCCAGCCCCTGGCAACCACTTTTCTGCCCTGCTTCCAGAGTTTGTGCATTTGTGTGTTCGTTTGTGGATCTTCTCTCAGCTGAGCTGGAGTATATATTAAATGGACACAGTTTAAAGTTGAGACTCGGTTCAGGTCTTTCAGAGATGCTGTTTGGTTATCACCATTTTGTCTTCTCGTTTTTCTTTCTTTTGTATTCTTTTTTTAACCTCAACTTTTGACCCTATGGTATTTCCTTGCTATTGCTTCCTTTTCATTTTGCTTCCATTTGCTTTTTCTGTATGCTTCCTATCTCTTTTCTCTTTCTTTTGCTTTTATGAGCGAATCCTGTTGCAACCTAGCAATTAAATATCGCAGAAAAATAAAATTGAGTAAATTTTTCAAAATCGTGAAGACCAACACTTTGGATAAAGGCAGACTTAATTAAAAGATAAAGAGAAAAGAAAAAGTACTGGGAGACTTCTGGAATATTTGTGTTTGTTTTTTTAAAGCACTCCAACAGCTGTAGAAATAGAGACTTCTTTATTATCACAATCTGCTCAGCCACAAATGTGCGTAACCAGCACTGCTCTTACGGGTGATTGATGGTGACCTTTGTCTTACAAATAAAATGAGAAACAGTTTTTAAGATAACAGATTAAGAATTTGAAAAGGATAGAAAATTTAATCATTTATTCCTCAAACATTTGACTGATAGAGACGGATTATCTCCTTATGGAGTACACTGTATTTTAATGCAGGCTGATGAGAAGCCTGGTGATTTATGCAGCACCATTCTTCATCTTCATAGTAAGATGACTGAGCCAAAGGGACTCAGTACATGTAAAAATGCTCGGGGAAGATGGAGGGGGCCATGCAGAGCCTTGTGATTTCTTATTCAAAACAGCTCAGTTCTATAGATATTTACTCAGAATCTAGAAAACAAATATTTGTGTACTAAGGACCAGGTGCTGGAGATACTGAGCCGTAGAGAGAAAGGTAGAAACAGTGGGGGGGAACATAGCAAATTCATTTCATTTCTCTGGGGAAGAGTAGTGACTGAAACACTAACCTTGTAGTTCCCCATACTAACCACCAGATGGGGCTGTCAGCCATAGGCAGCTCAGTTGCTCTTCCAGTGGGCTTCCTATTGGATAGTAGGGGAAGAGGTATGAAACTAGTTGCTGTATATAAGGTAATCCACATCACGAGGCACCTGTATGGTAGGCAAAATATTCCCTTTATTGTCTTACGCCCTCTGTCTGAGAAGAAAATCAGTATAATCTGATTAGATTTGTTTATGAAATGATGCCAGTTACTAGTAGCTCTTTTCTGATGCTGACGAATTTAGTTTGGGGGCAAGTACAAATATACTTTTCTGAGCATATGTGTCCAGAGTTAAGAGAGAGAATGAGAAAAGTTATTTCCTGTTTTCTCTGCCTGTAATCTTGCCTTTCTAGTTAATTCCTATTCCTCCAAGACTCAGCTCAAATGTCCCCTCTTTTCCAAGACCTTTCTTTTACCAGAGTGAACAATGCCCTCTTTCGTACTCCTGTGTGGCTGTTTATACTCCGTGGTAGTTCTTATCTCATTGAATTATTTTTTTAACGGTATTATCTCTGCCACTAATTAGGAGATTCTTGAGACTGTGTATAGTTTCTATTTCTATATCCACTGTAGAGTATAAAACTGAGTGCAAAACCTGGCAGGTATTAGTCACAGAATAAGCAAATTTTAAATATTTGGGAACTGTAGTTTTTATAGACTATCTAAAGAATATTAAATTATTAATAGTACTAAGAAGTCTTCCCCAAGATTATAAATAAGCTATTAGGAGTCAGCTTATAAAATAATTGAGTTTAGAAAACTTTTAGAAAGAAGCATTTACCTTAAGAGGGAAAAGGTTAGAGGATTATTTCCCAGGACCGTGCAATATGAAAGGCTTATCTTACTTTAGGTCTGCTCCTAGTGCAGCAGATGTATGGAATTTTAAGACTTACTTGGAATTTTAATTTTGTGGCTTATTTGGAATGCATTTTCGTATTACTTTAATTGAAAAAAATACGTCTTTTTCTTAAATGAGTTTAAGTAGTCTGGGGACATCTTTGAGTAGAAGGCCAAATTTGATTCTATATTATAAATTTTTAAGAGGATCTTAATGGGAAAATGTGATTCACTCCAATCAATTCAAGTGATAGAAATCTGTTTCACAGCCAACTTTTCTTTAAAGTGAACTCTGTATTTCTCTTTAGAAAACAAACATATCTGTCTATAAGATTTAGACTTCTGTGAGAATGAAAGTAGCTCTTTAACTTAAAGAAAACTGTAAGGCTTTTCCTTATAAAAATAACATCCCATTTATTTCCCTGTGTATGGAAAATTTCCATTTCTCTAATCTCAACTGGAAAAGTTTCTCCAGGGCAATTTAGAAAACTAAAGAAAAAAGTATTTCATCATCTTCAGCAAACATTTATCAAGTGCCTGCTAGGGGAAGGTCATATTCCCAGTTCCTTGGAAAAACCCCACTTATACAACGGTGAGACTCCCAGCAGCCCCCTGGAAAAGAGCTTTGATCCCGGCACTCAGAAAAAAAGGAGTCTGAGGAGCTGCAGAACCTATTTTAAAAATGCACTCAGCTGTTTTGTTTTATACTGACCTGGAAACTTGGTTAGTCTATTTTTATACCCATAGCATATATGGAACGACGGATTAGAAGGTAGGTAGGCTGCTAGGATAGATGTGCTTTGATAGCAGCAAAAAAGAGAGCCGTACAAAGCAGGAAAAACCCAAAATACAATATGCTAACTGACATTCGCAGCGGTGGCTCCACGCCATCGATAGAGTTTGTACTGAAATCCATTAATTCTGTTAAGCAAATTATTTAAGGCCGTGGGCTGTGGCACCAGACAGGCCTGGGTTCTAGTCTCATGTATACCCCCTAGTGATGACACAATCATGAGCAGTTTACCCACCAATCGAACTGAGCTTTTCTTCTGTGTCAAAAACGCCATGAAATCAATTAATAAACAAAAAACCAGAAAGATTATCTACCACAAATATAACAAAAGCTGACGTTTTTTCCCCGTAAGAATTGATCAGAAGAACACTCTATCCTGTTGTAAAAGGATAAAGAATAATGCCATTTCGTTTCCAAAAGAAGAAATAAAACAGCTAATGAATATGGAACATTCACCCTCACCTAATGATCTCCAAATTCAAAATTGAAACAACGTAATACTTGCATCAGCTTTAAATCAGCAGGCCGGTAAAACTGTATGAATAAGCTCTAAATGAAGAAGCTCGGGGAGAAAAGACAGAGATCCAAAGGAAAAACAGAGTGACTGCTTGTAGGAATGCTCACCGTAGCAGGGAAGTTAAAAAATGCTGATATACACAGTGTTCTCCCAATAAGGCAGCTCTCACTTTATGGCTCACGGTGGCCCTAATGCCATCTGGAGCAAAGGTGGTTTCTGGGAAGGGACCCCCTGTCACCATTCTGGATCTCTGTGTTACCACTCGGACCCCCGTAAGAGCTTCCAGGAATAGTCCTCTCTTAGGACTGGCAGGCTTCACACTTGTATTTATATTCCCCATTTCTCGGATCTTTCTGTTCTCGGTCTCTGTTATTTGGAAGCCGAATTCTTACTCTTTGAACATTAGGGAAGGGCAGTGTAGCATGGCTGGAGGCTCCTACCTCCCCTCCCGATCCGACTGGCCCCATGCACCTTGTGCTTGCATTACTGCGGTTACTGCATGACTTACGCTTTGAATTTTTACCCAGAGATTGTGGGAGGCTTTTTATTTTTTTTATTTTTTTTTTAAAGATTTTATTTATTTATTTGACAGAGAGAGAGAGAGAGAGATCACAAGTAGGCAGAGAGTCAGGCAGAGAGAGAGGGGGAAGCAGGCTCCCTGCTGAGCAGAGAGCCCGATGCGGGGCTCGATCCCAGGACCCTGAGATCATGACCTGAGCCGAAGGCAGAGGCTTTAACCCACTGAGCCACCCAGGTGCCCCGTGGGAGGCTTTTTAGATAGAAGAAAAAAATTAAAGTTGGCAGAGTAGAACATTTTTGTTTATTCCCCATTAATGCCTTTGTCACTGCTTTCTCTGTTTCAAGTTATCACCTGTGCCTTAAGCTGTCTGGCAGCCTTAGTTCTGCTTTAGTTCATGCCTGCAAATTGTACAGGTATCGAAAGCAATTTGCGGAGCTTTGGAATCATCAAGAAGATTCTCTTTTTGTTTGAATGGCTGGAGGAGAAAGCATTTGATCTGAAATTCCCGTATTCTGAGGGAACCAATCTGTGGCAAAGCATCACAGGAGTTTGTGATGAAAAAAATGCAAAGTAGAATCCTTTATGTATTTGGCCAACATCATTGGAGTACCTGACACATGCCAGGCACTCTCCTAACACTGTTGGGGTGGAGGTAGGGAGCCATGGAATAAGGGTGAGGAGGGCCAGCCCTCAAGAAGAATGCAGTCTACCGGTAGAGACAAGCAAAGAAGTTACCAGCTGGGACAGGGATGGAGTCTCTGCCGGGGGTGTATACACAGAATCAGAGGAAGCCAGCCCAGAGTGCTATGAATTCTGTCTACTGAGGGTCCAAAGGCTCACAGAAGGGGTAGTGAAGGGAGAGTGCAGTTTTTCCAGGAGGTGAAGGAGAAGACAGGCGTTCCAGGCAGAAGGGACGTGTGAACGAGCCCCAGAGGCACGAGTGTGCCTAGCATGGCAAGTGGAGCCATGTGGGTGCTTAATCCTGAGCGTTCCTGGCTGCCGCTCCGTCATGGGCTGGGATTTAGTTAGGTAAAAGGGAATGATCCAGAAGGATTTCCCATCATCCAGAAGGACAAAGCAGCAAATCATTGGGTTTTAGTGTGTTCTCCGTGGCTGGATCCCGTGCAGAGCTTACCGCGTGTTCGGGCTGAAGTGGATGCCCCCCCGGGGCCCTCCGCACCCCCCCAGCTGGCTGTGTTCGTGGCTCTTTTCACACATTATGTTGAGAGCATTTCCCTGTTCCCTCAGCCTCCGTGCTGGGCGGCAGAGGCAGTGCTTTAAAGGAGCCCACACCCGGGCACCCACGCGTGATTGCCACCCACACACAGTCATGCAGATGTGCTCTTTTTGTCTTTCCTGCCATTATTCCTCATAAAAAGTTGAGCCCCTGCGAGACACCTTCTAAATATTTGATGGTTTTTTGGGGCACAAGCACTAGCAGCTAGCACAAGCAAATATTACAAGCACATTTATCCAGAGAACTGAATTTACTGAACGTGGAGAGGGGCACAATAAATTGCTTTCTTTAAAAAAGAAAAGTAGGTAGATGGGACCTCCTAGTGCAGCAGCGTGGGCCAGTGAGCAAAGGCTGTGATTTGGTGGGTGTTAGAAAGTGACAGTG
The DNA here is from genome assembly GCA_028534135.1 of Potos flavus. Lineage (NCBI taxonomy): Eukaryota > Metazoa > Chordata > Mammalia > Carnivora > Procyonidae > Potos > Potos flavus. Next base: position 18,961,752 of record CM052885.1, read on the forward strand.
GTGAATCGGGGAGTCTGGAAAGTGGAGAGGCTTGTGGTCTATGCGTGTCAGAATCGGGCACATGAAAGATTTCTACCATCCATGTTTTTTTTTTTTTTCCTTTAAACCTAATGGTATTTAGTGAAGTTTTTGGAGACTACTACAACATTAAAAGTATTAGTGTGGTTCTCTTTGAATTTGTTAATGGTGGTTTATAATCATGATGATCCCAAGTTTTCTAGTAGCGAAGAGCCAGCTTTTCAGCAGATTCCCATTACAGGAGAGGCTCATAACTGAGGAATTGTTTCAACCAGCTAGACATCATTGGGGAATTATGGGTAGGCAGTTTCCTTTTTAAGTGGCTTATAAAGCATTTGAAAAATGCCATTGTGGGGCAGAGAGCACATGTTCAACCATTGTCCTTCTTTTGGGGAGGGACACTAGTTGGCACATTCTCGTTTTAAATCGCCCGATCCCCTGGGCTTCTGTGTGACTCTTCGGGTGTTGGGGCGGCTCCTGGGATCCAGGTCGGTGCTGGAGGAAGCCAGTGAGCCTCTCCGGGCTGGAGGAGGTTTATAGCAGCGGTGGGTGGCTGGGGAGCTTGGGCATGGGGATGGGGACCAGAGTTGGGCTGGGAGTCGGTAGAAAGCAGAAATTAGATGCAGATTGGATAAGGCTAAGCCATTTATTTTCCTCATGCTCGGAGGGGCTGTGGTTTGGCCCAACCACCCTCCCAAAGTGTCTCAAAGGGCCTTCTTCCTTTTATTCTGGAACTGCCTAGAACCCAAACCCTCCTACTTTTCAAGCTAGGATTAGCCAGAGCTCTGTGGCAGACCTGCCCAGGATCCTATCCTGAAACCCCGTGAGCGGGGCTAAGCCCTGCATTCAGAGTATAAAAAGGAACACAAGTGGGTGTGTCCCCTTTGGCACTGGTCCCCCTCCAGTTTGTTCTTTTGCGGTCACAGAATCTTGCGTAGCAGTTACTCAATGTCAAGCTGGCACAGCTGCAGCTAATTTAACCAGTCATCTGTTGAGTGAGGTACTATTTCCATTTTGCAATTGGGGTAAACTGAGGGAAGAGATCTTTAATTACTTGATTTCAAGCCAGAGATAGACTCTGCCTGAACCGGGACCAAACATTTGGACGTCCTTTCTTTGCTTTCAATTTCAGACGTAGTTCACTAGGATGATACTGTTTCCTGCACCCTTAATTAGCATAAGTTTACATTTTAGCCACTGCAGCCATCTCTTCAGACCCGTTACTAATTCCTAAACCGAGCACCAGCCCAAATGAAGCCTTTTGAACTTAATGGTCAAGTGCCTAGGGGTTGCAGTTGTTTAAATAGAAATTATTTAGAAATTCGAGACGTCATACTTTTGCCTTTTGTCATGCTCCCTCTAGTAGGTGTTCAGGCCCAGATGAAGAAAGTACCATCCTTGGGCTCTGAGTGCATGACTCATGCCAGGGCAGTAAAGATCAAGGGCACTTGACATGTCCTCCACTTTCGGCAGAAGGACGCCCTGCGAGGACCTGGAAGTTACATCGTGGTTAAAGGGTAGACTCCAGAGGCTGCCAGAACTGGATTTGAAACCCGTCTGCGATCCTTACGAGCTGGGGAACTGGACAAGTTCCCTAAGCTCTCTGTGTGTCGCTTTTGTCCCCCGAGGACAGTTGCGAGGACCCTGGGAGTTAACAGCTAGCATCTCACCGAGCGTAGCTGCTGGGGGACTCCGCTCCATGCGGGGACCGGAAGCTGTGCCTGGGCTGCCCCCTCGGGGCCAGGCTGCCTATGGGGGGCCGTGACGCACGTCCCTCATCTCGCTTTCCCCACCACACAGCCAGGTAATCCTCTCCCTTCCATGGCGACAACAGTGTTAGTCAAACATGTGATTTTGAAGCATCTTGACTGAATATGACACTGCATCAGTGACATTTTGATAGCTGTCATTGCATGGGTTAGTTCCAGCATCTTTCAGCACTTTCAGAAGCATCAACCTTTACATGTTGGGGCTTCTCCAGCAGCAATTATAGCCACAAATGAAGAAAAGCTATACATGTTCCCATCAAATATCATTGAGATTTGTGTCACAGGCCTCCAGTGACAAAGACTTATTTAGCTGCTAGATGTCAGCTCTTTTTTTCCTTCAGATAAAATTAAACTGTGGGGCAACCATTCAATCCATGAGAATAAATTGCCTTTTCAATCACAGTTCTGTAGAGAGTCAGGACTGGTATCAAACAGCTTTACCTATGTGCATTTTTGTTATCATGAGAGTATGTGGACAGATAGAGCGGGATACCCCAAAGGAAGGATGTCGGAATTGTGTTTTTGACCAGCTTATGGCATTTTCCTCTGGTGAAATCCTTGCTCTTACCCGCATGTCTACTCAGCCTGTAGCTGCTCTGCTTTCTCAGTGACCTTCATCTGAATGTGAAGCTCTGAGTGCCGGTCCTTGTTCCAGCCAACTCAGTAGGTGGACCGGGGTAAGTTTTATAATTAGTTTCCTTAATGGCCCCAATTGGCCACTCTCAAAACAATCGTGTTAAACGTGGCCTCTTGTGTTGTATAGGGTAAGTCAGTGGCTAACCATCTGGGGGCTTTAGAGATGTGAAGAGCTATATGCCCCTGGGTAAGAAAGAGCATTTTTCTGGACTTGAGTCAGGTCACAGAAAATGTACCTCTGGAAAAGAATCACCTATGACTTAGATGATCAAGGCACCCCTTACGTTGACTTACAGTCCTTGCGTGGATCACACAGAGCTGGGAGCAGAGGTCTAGGAAAGGCGCGTAAGGCCTGGTAGTCAGTCAGGTGCCATATTTAGAATTAATGTTGTGGGAAGAGTGAAACACTGACACTGCTGGGCCTTCGAAAGGGAAAAGGGAAGTGAATTGGAAGGCAGAGCAAGAGGAGTTTTGACCACAGCCAGAAAGAAAGATGAAGGGAGAGGCGGAGACCGTCTCCACCCGACACCGCGTACTCTGCGCAGAGTGGAACTTGGGTTGGACGGTGTGGGCTGATGGAACTGGCCAGAGGGCTCCCGAGTAGACCCACGCGGCCCGAGGCTCTAAAGTGAGGTGATCTGGAGCCATGAGAAGGCGAATGGAGGCCACCCGTCCCTTGGAGGTGTTTCCCTCAGGGAAACTGCCCCCTGAAAATTGCTAGGTCATTCCCACCTAGTTTCACCTCTAGGCCCACGGCTGCTCACCTCTCCTCAGTCAGGGAGGCCCAAGGTTGGAGCAGAATTTTCCCTGGAGATCTCCTCTTAACAGGAAGGCCTAGACTCAATGACTGATTGCAAGGGCACATCTGGCACAAGGGAACAGACGCTTTCAACTTACCGGACCGCTTATCTTGATACCAGGGATCATAGGGATGGAAAACAAATGCAAACCCCTCTCCATGTGACAAGTCTGGCCACCTTCCCGTGAGCAGTAAAGATACAGTGTTGGTGGAAACGTAGGGGATAGAGCAGGGCGGTTCTGCCCGGACGGATGGTTGGTATTTACTCTTCTCACGTATGTGGTTCTTGTTGTGTCAAACACGGTGGACGGAGAGTTTCCTCTCCCAGCCCCGACTGGAGTTCGCGCAGTGTGTCCGTCCTGGAACAGGCCTGTCTCTGGGCCGCCCTGTGGGCCTCCTGCACTCTGGGAGCACAGATCGAAACCTCGGGCACATGAGGACATGCATAGGCCGCGGAGCCTGTCAGGGACTCTGTCATGTTCCGAATGAACAGATGTTTATCCCACAACATTTTTCTTCTTGGGGTTTGTCCAATGCATTAAAAAAAAAAAACTGTTTACACTAATTATTCCCTTTTGCTGCCTGTGCTTGTTTTGCTTTGCTCTTTTCTTTTTTCCCATACATTAAGGACTATTCGTGTGAGGAAATTCTGCCCAGCTGCTTTCTGGAACAGGCCATTCCATAGCTTAAACCAGGAACCCTTTGTTCTTGGATCGGAGTGGAGCTCAGGCTGCCTGGTCACGTGTATCTTGGCGCTTCTTCCCTGCAGTTTATAGGCTTTTTAGAATCCATTTCCTTTCTACCCCAAAGATGATCAGCTTCCATAACTTTTTTCTGAACATAAGTAACTCCAGATCCTTTCCCTGTTGCAGGTTTTCTTCTATGGCTCAGTCAGTATTTTATTCAGTCCTTTATTAAGCACATACCAGGTTTCTGACTACCATGGCTCTGTACTAGATATTAAAAGAGAAATGGCATTCTTTTCTCATGCATTGGTTTGTTTGTATTTCCATTTACTTATCATTTCCTTTATTCAAGAAATACATATTTTTTTTTAGTTCCTACTATGTGTCAGGTCTGTGCTGGGTGCAGAGGAATCAGCAATGAGCAGAACGCGCATGGTCCTTGCCTCCAGGGCATAACCAGTATGGTGGGGGGGAAGACATGTAAAGAATTAATTGCAATTCAGGGAGATACATGCTATAAAAGTAAGGTGCTCAAGGTTCTTTGAAGAGTGGGAAGAGTGTAATTGGCCCTGCCTCAGGCATCAAAAATAACTTCTCAGAGTTCCTGACATGTGAGAGTATTCCCGACAGAGAGAACAGCAGATTCAGAGACAAGGAGGTTTGAAAGCATGTTTGGAAAATGAAAGTTGGTTCCGTGGGCTCGGTATCTAGAGTGCAAAGAGACAGAGAAGACAGAGCTGGAGAAATAAGATGGGCAGCCAAGTGGTGAGAGTCACGTGGCATGCCACATTTAGAAATCTAGAGCTTGTCTCACAGAAGATCGAGGTGAGGGGGGGTCAGTGAAGGGCTTTTAAGCAGGGAAAATACACACACAATGTTAGGAGCTGAATTGTGCTCCCCCAGAATTCATATGTTGAAGACCTCACCCCTAATATGTCAGAATGTGACCGTATATCAGGAAATCGGGTTTTTAAAGAAGTTAATTCAGTTAAAATGAGTCATTAGGGTAAGCCAATCGAATATCACTGTTGTCCTTATAAAAAAAAAAAGGACATGAGGACACAGACACACGCAGAGGGAAGACCAAGTGAAGGCACAGGGAGAAGGCCCATCTACCAGCCAAGAAGAGAGGCTTTCAAAAAAGCCCTGCGGGCACGTTGATCTCGGACTTCTGTCCTCTAGAACTGAGAAAATGAAGTTCTGTTGGTTAAGCCAATGATTAGTGAAATAATTTTAAAGAGAATATTTAAGTAGCTTAACAGAGGAAAACGTTTTTAAGTAGCATATCCTTAAGGATCTCAGAAATACATTTATTTATAAGTAATGCGTGTTATTCAGCTATTTTTATCTATTTGTGAACCAGTTTGCTAAGTCCCTTTGGGAGATGACGCTTTGTTGGCTGAGATTCAGTTACTCTCTATATTCCACAGTAGTTGAACTGTAGTACCCATAAAAATCAACAAGATAACATTGTTCAGATGCTGTTTTTCCTGCACCGTCGTGTTTGTACCCCACGAAGTGGGTACCATTAATATCCTCCTCGTTGCCAATGGTGAAACAGAAGCTTAGAGAAGTTACTAATTTTCCCAAGACCACACAGCTTGTGAATGTCAGAGCCAAATGCATCTATTTATCTGAATAAATGAGAGTTTTCATTAATACGTGGAAAGACTTTCTTGCACCCCATCCGAGGACTTACTGTTACAGAAGAACTCAAGGAGCCGAGTGCAGCACACTCACACCTGAAAGGTGTGCTTCTGTGGTCTGGACTTGGAAGATAGCTTTTGAGAAGCTCCAGCACAGAGTTAAACCTTTATAGTATGAAGGGCCGGAACTGCCCACGTAGGATGGACAAAATACATTCTTTCTATCTTTGGCTAGTGTAAAAGTTGTGTCCTTTGTACCGAATTAAATAATTTCGCTGGAATTTGATTTCCTTGGAAAGCCATCACTCGCAGGCCTGTGTAAGTGTAATCAGAGTACATTTAGTACGTCAAAGCCGTGGCCTGCTACTTCGGGAAGTCTGCACGTGGCTTGCTGTGGTATCTTGGGAGTTACCCCCTCTTTGATCAGGTAATGATCGCTCCTAGTGGCTATGAATTTCTTCCTTTCATTTATTTCAAATTCTCCCCCCTTTGGAGGTTTTGAAAGGTTTAGGGACATGCAAAAATGAAATGGTTTATGGCCCAAGGTCCTTATTACCTTTTTGTTCAGTGCATTGTTGACAGTTGTCAGGATATTTATGATTCTCGGGGGACAGGAAGCATAGTTCTGAGCAAGTTTCTAATCTCTGAAGCTAATATCTTGAATGGATTTTAAGGACCTCTTTAAAAGTTGGATGGCTTCAAGTCAGACCTGAAATGGAGATAGGAAGATATTAGAATCCGCACATTTTTTTTTCTTCTTGTCTTGTCTTGGAGGAGATCAGGTAACTTCCCCTGTGGTCCAGGATAGTTAGTCTCAGTTCTGCTCCCCGAATCAGTCAGTTCAGCCAACCTTATAGAGACACTACAGTATAGATTCTGAGCAAACTGATGTAAGATTTAGCTTAACTCCAATGTGTGGGCTTCTTAGTATTTTACTACTCATATTGAAGACCTGCCTAACTGTATTTTATTATGGGTTTATTTAAAACTTTATTTTTTTTTAAACCCTGGTAAGGATTGTGGGTCATTTTTCAAGAGCTCTTTTGAGCCTAATATTGAATGAAATTTTCTTTCAAGCTGTAGTAACAAAGTAAACCTGAAACCTATTATTACTTTAATTATCATTGTAGGTGTCTTTGGTTGAGAGGGAAAAAAATCACTTCTATTTTTAAAGACATTTTTATTTTACTCTAAGTGTGCCCAATATCAATGACGTTGTTTGTTACCCATTCTGGAAGATAACTTGACAATATATGTTAAAAAAAAACTTTGAAAAAATTCATACCTCCAGAATTAATACAGTTCTAACCTGGGTGGGGTCTTTTTGGCGTAAAGTATTCACCTATCTTTATGATCCCTTCAAAGAAACAGTCTAAATGTCCAATAACAAGAGGTTAGATAAGTGACGTATCAGTATATGACATATCAGTATAGCGAATACTGTCAGCCATTTAAAAAAACAACTAATGGCATGGAATACAAGGCATCCAGAAGTCTCAGTGCAGTGTTAAGCTTTAATAACTTCAGAAGTATAAATGCTTCAAATTAAAAAAAAAAACAAACACAAAAAATCATTTCAAAGTTTAATTCTTAAAATTTCTTTTACATTTCGGTTTGTGAATTTGGGGTGATTTTAATTTTTTGGTTTCAGTTAACATTTGTCAGAGAGACTGAAACAAAAATTAAAATTAAAAATTTGAAATTTTGTTAAGTAATATATATTTTATAATCATAAGCACAAAAATTATAGAACTTGATAAGTAGGAGTGATAATTTATTAAAGCAGACTTTTAAAACAGTATGTGCAGCTTGCTTGATTCCAGTTGTGTAAAAAAAAATACATATATATATATGTATATATATACTTGTACACATTGGAAATAAAAAAGGAAGGCTATGCATCAGAATTAATAGGGGTTTTCTCTGGGGGTGGTGGGATAATGAATTGTTTTAATTTCCTCTGTGCTTTTCTCTATTTCTCAAGTTTTCTACAACGAATATGTACTACTCTCTATTCAGAAAAGTGTTATTTAAATACTTTAAATACTTTAAAGAAGAGCCAGTATCTTGACTTCTCTGATACCCAGAGTATCACAGTTAGTGTGTATAAAAAGCTAAAAATATTAACTCCATCCACCAATTGCCATTAAAGTAATTAACTTTGCTATTAATGTTGAAAATAAAGAACAATTAAAATATAAGAACTATTCCTCCCTATAGCTACAAGTTATGTTTCTATTTGATAGTATCACATTTTATGGAAGTAATTTTTAGATGTTTGTGAAATGCAACAGGATCATATGAATTTCAGCAGAATTATATAAATGTAAAAGGGAGACTAGAGAGCTTTTTCATTATTATTGTTTTGTGCTTTATGGTTCTATGCAATTAAACAAAGATTCGTGAGTAGAAGCAATAAAGGAAAAGAATTTATCTTGGTAAGAAATTTATTTCTCCCTTACAGTTTAAAACTATTTTTAAAAGAAAAATCAAACAGGATATCCATTATAGGATATACAAATTAAAAAGACATTTAAGCAAAGTAAAAGATATAAAAGGTTATACAATGTAGAGTACATTTGTACAACCCCAGATCCCCTAGATTTGTAGTCCCTGTCCCCAAAAATAGCCAGTTGGCAAGTCTGTGTGTCCTTCAGGAATAGACAAGGGTATCTGAATGTATCTTGTCACATGTATGGTATCAATCTAGACACAGTAGCCTTTTTTTTTTTTTTTGACTTAAAAATATATCATGGAATTGTTTCATATCAAGCCTGGTAGGTCCTCCGGATGGTTATAACATAATTTATTTAACCACATGCTTGTTGATGAACATACGAGTTTTTGTTTTTATTCTCGGTCTTTTGCCACTATCACTAAACAGGCGTGTCTTTATGTTTCCACTGAGGATGGCTGTTACAGTTGTCACATCTGTCAGATGACCAGAGGTGGTGGTGGGACTCTGAGATTTCTGTGGTACTTGATAGTTTCCAAAGCTTTTCTTCTGTCTTACCTTATTTGCCTCCCTTCTTGGCCTTCATAAATGGCTAGTTCTCCACTGTGGGAGGTGATCAAGCATCAGATGCATTTGCAAGGTCGCTGTAGAGACCGGGTCACCCACTGGACGGTCAGGGTGCCTTCTGGCCAGGTTGCAGAGAGAGGTGAGGCAGTCCGTACCTGCTTTCCCGCCCCATAGGTCTCCCCATAATAACGGCGTATGTGTTTTGGCAGTTGGTGTTTTCTTGCTGATACTGAAGACAGGGGAAAGAGGAAGGAGATCTCATTGTATTCTAATTGTTTTTCATGTCTAGTGCTCTTGCTCAGTTTTAACTGGGCTGCTGTGGTTGAGAATTTCATTTACCCCTTGCTTGGGGCGCTTCTCCATTCCATATTAATTAATAAATTATGTCGTTGATACTGTGGCTGGCTCTCGTGGGGCATCGTGGGCAGCACCCGGACTGTTTGCTGGTTTTTAAGAGGCATGTCAGAAAAAAAACTATAGGTTAGGACCTTGTTTTCTTCAGATTTTAGAGTTAATTTCATTTCCTTCTCTTCAGCTGACTTAGTAACAATGGCTACTTGGTTCTTATGTGTGTGGATAATTTTAGAACAAAGGACTTAACACGTTATATACTCTTCAGAGTTTAGTTCAGGGATGTGATCAAAAAGGGAATGGAGGGATGCCTGGGCGGCTCAGTCGTTAAGCGTCTCCCTTCGGCTCAGGTCATGACCCCAGGGTCCTGCAATGGAGCCCCGCATTGGGCTCCCTGCTCGGTGGGGAGTCTGCTTCTCCCTCTCCCACTCCCCCTGCTTGTGTTCCCTCTCTCGCTATGTCTCTCTCTATCAAATAAATAAGTAAAATCTTTATTTAAAAAAAAGGGAATGGAAAAGTCACCGAAACTCAGGGCATGAAACACTGCTAAAGATTACCTACCTCTTTTGTGTTTCTCTTATTTTGTTTCGAGTTGTGTGTTTACAGTGTCCAACATACTGCCCTTAATGGAATTGACCGTTCTTTTTTTCCTGGCATCTCATAGTATGAGCAAATGAGTACGTTTGCTCCGGGCTTTGGAGAACAACCTCTGCGATAATCTGCCTGGGTCTGTTCTCCCAACTTCTAATTGCTTGAGAGTTATTGTGTCAATTTTTCTTTCCAAAAAGACAAAAACAGGCTTTATAAGAATATGGAGGGTCTCCTCCGAATGGTTACAGACCAGGGACGCCGCCGCGGTGTTTCGTGGCCTCCACCCACATTTAGCCCCAGTGCATTTGCACCGCCTATGTCTGCTTCCCCGTTGTGCTTCAGTGGCTCCTTTGGGCAGGAAGAGCACTGGAAGAGGACTGGGACAGAAGTCTGGGGCTGTGGCACTCTGCTTTGACATGTCTTTTTTTCCCCAGGACATCCTGGGTCTGTTCTTTCGATCAGCTTGTATTTCCTTGCAAAGAGAACCTTGTCTCAGCAAGGTGTGGCTGCCCTCAGAGTACTCTGGGTGTGTGTGTGTGTGTGTGTGTGTGTGTGTGTGTGTGTGTGTATGGTGGCGATGGACAAGTGTTCCTGTACTTTCTTATGGAGTAGAAGAAGAAATCAAGTTTTGAGTATTATCAACAGAGCATTCCAAGTGTGTTTTCTGGGACTTGACAATTTAAAGCAACTTTAAAAATTTAGAGCCTCATGTATTAGCTTGGGTTGCCATAACCAAATGCCAAACCAAATTAAACATCAGAAATTGCTTTCTCACAGTTCTGGAGGCTGGGAAGTCCAAGTTCAGTGTGGCTGGTTTCTGGTAAGACTCTTCCTGGCTTGCAGATGGCTGCCTTCCTGCTGTCTTCCTCAGACGGCAGAGAGGGCAAGCAAGCTCTCCGGATCTCGGTTTTAGGGCACTAATCCCATTGGATCTGGGCCTTGCCCTCATGACTTCATCTCATCTAATTACCTCCCAAAGACCCCATCTCCAGATACCACCACATTGAGAATTAGAGCTTCAACGCATGACTTTGAGGGAGACACAGACATTTGGTTCCTGCCTGCACTCGCCTTGTGGGGCCTGCCCCTGGTACAGGTTATCGTTTACATATCACAGGGCCCTCGTGGAGCAGAAACTAATGATACATAAATATGTGACTCTGTTTACTCTTACCCCCTGTGTTGTGTACAATTCCCAAGCCCCTAGGCCTCACAAAACTTCCGGTAAGGACCAGCTAAGATGCCAAATCCCCCAGATCCAAACAGCCCCAGGAAGGGGCGAGAATTTTTAGAATTAGCTGTCTGAGATGTATTGGGGTTCAGAGCAGTGGGAGGGTGTGCTTGAGTCATGAAAAGCAGCCACAGTGACCCCGCACAGCTCCCAGGTTGTTGAGGGCACAAGGGAACGAGGCTTTGGATCACGCTGAGTGTGGCCTTACTGTGTGCTGCTGGGACTGCACGACTTCATGCCGGGACCGCAGCGTCCCTGATCTTTTCTTGCTGATGTTAGATTTCTAACTCAGGTCTCGTTGTTGGATTGATGTGATACTGTCATTTCTGTTTGATTTATAAGTGCATCACTTGGCGATGTACTGCCAAGAAAGCAGTGACAGCTCTGTATTGCCAATGAAAATTTCTGGCAGCTGGAAGCATTCTGTGGTACAGGTTGGTACATGACCTTTTGGGTTTGCGAGTCTTGGATATAATCCAGGAGAAACAAAAAATGAGGACAGGATTGAGAAATAGGATTTATAAAAGTTAAGAGAATTAGGAGGATGAAGAGGAAGATTAACCAGAAACTCCCTTATGTACAGGTATTTTCAGTGAAAAATAAATAAATTATGAAGGGACAGGATCCCCTGCGTTAGAGTAGAATGGTGTCTTCCAGCCAATTTGTCTGCGAAGCACCTTTCACCAAGGAGTTTTAATTTTCCCATTAATCTTCACAATAAAACCAGAAATGTGGTTTTCCATAGGGCTGTATTCTAAACCTTTGGAAAGGCCTATTGACCCATTTATTCATTCATTAAACAAGTATTTACTAGGCATTTACTTTGTACCAGGCACTGCTCTAGGCACTGAGGTTATAGCAGTGACCAAAACAGATAAAAATTCCTGTCCACATGAAGATTGCACTCTAGCTGGAGGAGACAGACAATAAAATAAACAAGAATATGGAGAGAAAGCAGGGAAGAGGGACGCGGTGTGTGGGTGGGGGTGGAGGCACAAGATGAAGCTGCTATTTTGGACGGGGTGATCAGGGAAAACCTCACTGAGAAAGTGACATTTGAGCAGAAGGAAGTACAAAAGCGAGCCATGCATATATCTAGGGGAGGAGAATCAGCAAGCATGGAGGCTGGGATAGGAGTTTACTCAAGGTGATCAGGGATCAGCAAGATTCCCAGTATGGCTGGAGGAGAATACGTGTCGGGGGTGGGGGTTGGAGGTGGAGTGGCGGGGTTGGGGGGAGAGATGAGTGATGTGATCTGTCATTTTAACAAGATGACTCTGCTATCATGTGTCTAGATGAAAGGGGCAAGGGTAGAAGCCAAGAGACCAATTAGGAGGCTCCTACAAAATCCAGGTGAAAGGTGATGATAGCTTTAAGCAGAATGATAGCAGAAGTGATGATGAATGGCCGGTGTCTCAATATATTGAGGCAGTTGAGGATTTGCAGATGGGTTGGATGCAGAGTGAGAGTAGAACTAGGGTTAATTCCAGAGTTTTGGTTTGGTTGGTTGGTTTTTATGTTCAACCAGAAGAATGGAGCTGTCCTTTATTGAAATAAAAAACACTGTGACGAAGCAGGTTGGGGTGTGGGGTGGGGCGAAGGAAGATCAGGAGTTAGGTTTTAGATGCATTAAGCTTGAGATGGCTGTTAGCTCTCCAAGTGGATATGCCAGTTAGGCAGCTGGATGTGTGAGCCTGAAGCCCAAGGGAGAGATCTGGCCTGGAGATACATGTCTTTGAGAGTTGTTGATAGGTAGGTACCATTTAAAGTCTTGAACTAGATGAGCTCACGTAGCCAGCAAGTGCAAGATGGAGAAGACTGGATCAGAGCCCTGGAGCTCCTACAGGAAGCAACTCAGGGCAAAGGTGAATGTCAGAGTCAGGGGCCAGCAAACTTCTGCTGGAAAGGATCATAGGGTCAATACCTTATGTTTTGTGGGCCAGCCGTTCGACTCTGCCAGTGTAGTGCGAAAGCAGACATAGACAGTGTGTAAATGAGTGAACATGGCTGTGTTGGGTAGAACTTCACAGACACCAGACACAGGCAGCAGGCTGGATTTGGCCCATAGGCCATAATTTGTCAGTACTTAGTGTGTTCCCGCACTTGTCTTTGTGCCAAGACTTTTCCTGCTTTCTTAGACTGTATGCTTAGACTTAGACTTAGACTGTCTTTTATTCTAGCAGTCTGTTTTGGTTAGCTAGCCATAGTGTGTGATAAAACCAGTATATAGCCTGATAATATTAAATTGTTCTGTCCTGATCCAGCCAGAGAAGTCCTAAATTTCAAGATTTTACTTTACTTTCAGTTCTTTCTCTTACTATATTTTAACTCTGTTATATGAAGAGAATACATAACAATTACTGGAGATAGGAAGATGTGTAATCAACGGAGGTAGGTTATAGAAAAAGAAACCAATTAGCAGTAGGATAGATTTAGGCTACGTATAAATAATAATTTTTTGATGGTCACAGTTGTTAAATATTTTACCCAAGATAGTTCATGGGATAACTACCTTAAAAGATGTTAGTTTTCTTTTGATTTTTTTTAAAGGTTCTTTCTATAATATGGGGGTAACTTGTGTTCATTTTATAATTCGAGGACAAAGACATTAAATACGTGGCACCAAGGTCTCTTTTTGTCCACTGATAATATCTGTTCACTTAGTAATACCCATTTAAGTTTCCTTCATGGGGCTCCTGGGTGGCTCAGTCGGTTAAGTGTCTGCCTTCGGCTCAGGTCATGATCTCAGGGTCCTGGGATCGAGCCCCACATCCGGCTCTCTGCTCAGCGGAGAGCCTGCTTCTCCTCCTCCCTCTGCCCTTCCCCCTCACTCTCGCTCTTTCCCTCTCTCAAAATAAATAAATAAAATCTTTATATATAAAAAAAAGGTTCCTTCATGTCTTTTCATGGCATAATAGATAATTTCTTTTTAGTGCTAGATAATAGTCCATTGTCTGGATGGACCACTGTTCATTTATCCATTCACCTACCGAAAAACATTTTGGTTGCTTCCAAGTTTTGGCAGTTATGAATAAAACTGGTCTCGACAGCCATGTGCAGGTTTTTGTGTGGACTTAAGTTTTCAGCTCTTTGGGTAAATACCAGGGAGAATTGCTGGGCTATGTGGTAGCGGTATGTTCAGCTTTGTAAGAGACTGCCGAGCCGTTTTCCAGAGCGGCTGTCCTGTTTGCATCCCACCAGCAATGACTGAGAGTTCCTGGAGCTCCACATCCTCCCCAGCATTTGGTGCTGTCAGTGCTCTGGATTTGGCGTCTTCTAATCTGTCTGTTAAGGTCTTTGGCCCC